>CM042149.1:68809556-68817056 GCA_023376005.1 Doryteuthis pealeii | reverse complement strand
GAAGAGACCTAAAGTCATCCTCCTATGTTAGACTACTGTATTTTTTCTTTTCTCTCTTCTGATTTTTCTAATGTTTCAAAACTTCTTGTCCTACTTTCAAGTAACTTTTTCTTTTTCTTTGTTTTATTTCTTTTTTTCTTCAATTATTATTGTTTTATTTTAATTAAAAATATATTTCTGTTTCTTCAGCGTGAAAAAGCAAGGATTTAATCTAATTTCCTGATTCAATTATTTAATATTTTCTCCAATTGGGAAGTTAACTTAATTTTTTTTTTCAGAGAATGTTTGCAGCCTCTTTTTGGTTTTTGTTGCTGCTGCTGCTTCGATACGATGTGCCCCCAATGAGCATGCGCACCGATTTCCATTTCAGTTATTCAATTTTTTATTTTATTTCTCTGTGCTTTTACATGCTTACAACCACATTTCAATTAAAAAAAGAATCTTTTTTTATTAAAATACGTGCACAATGTATGTTTTTATTCATGTTTTTTGCCTGCGTGTTTAAATGCAAAAGGGTGTATAGATAACTCAGTATATATGGGGTTACGTACACACCATAATTTGGGCTTGTATATAATTTAAAGGGCGTACATGTTAATTTGACAAGTAGTTAATTAATAAGGACTTGGTGATAGATTTTACAGGTATCGTGTATATTCCTGTATTCTTATCTGGATTGGCGTTTGGATTTTAATTAGAAAATATATCTAATCAATTATCTCTTGCATAATTCAATCCACGTTTAATTTATCTATTTTTTAAAGGATTTTGTATGTATTTATACAACCTCTCCAGTAGGGAGAGAATGTGACACAGGGTTCATTCTAAGTGGAGTAAAACATTAGTATTATTTGTATTATTCCGACTATTGTCCTCATCTTCATTGTTATCAGTAGAATGTTTCGGCCGATGTGCCCTCCGGCCTTCGTCATGTATTTCTTGTTAGATCCGGGAACCTTTTCGGACTTAGGAACCTTCTTGTCGTAATCGGGAGCTATTACGGAACTTTGAATGTAACCATTTATTCAGTCCACGGTGGTATCCTGTTCTCATCCCGCTAACCATAGCTGGGGTGCATGTGTTAAGCTGTGTTAATTAATATTTTATGTTAATGCTGCCCCTGACCAGGATTGAACCTGCCATCAAGAGTTAGCTGTCACTTAGAACTGTCTTAACCCAACTCCTTTATCCACTAGACTGTGTGAACAATTAGACAATCAAGTGTGAATTATGGGAACTTATAAAACCTGGTTTTGCTTTGAATATCTACCTATTCAATTATGTATGATGTTTTGCCTAGACTCATATTGTGTTTTCTTAAATCTAATCAAGCCTTCTTTTTTTAATTATAATTAAATTGATAATTTAATTATAATTTGGAGTAAAACATGTTGAATTTATAGTATTCCTCCTCCTAGACTGGTTGTCAAATCGACACTAATAAACACAGGCGGGAGTTGAATTTGAAATTTACGGTGCTTGGGTCTTGGAAGAGAGAGAAATATCTCTCCGAGATGGCTATTCTTCCACGTGTGAGGGTTAATTTTCGTTAATTAAAGACATCTGAAAGTATCCAAATATTTCTGTTCTCTACAAAAAAAAAAAAAAAAAAACAAAAAAACAACGGACAGAGATGAAGAAGACCTAAGAAGTCCAAAGGGAGCACACCAGCAGAAGAGAGAGAATCAGTCCAACGAAGAAGAGATGTCCGTTCAACAGGGAATAGATCAGAAGATAGAAGCTAAGTACTATTAGATGGTAAGAAAGTAAGAGAGGGCTATACGACACTATTGCGATAGAGAATGTGTGCCAATCGCTTGAAATACCGAACCACCCAAGAAGCGTTACACATTCACATACGAGTAATGAAAGATAAAGTTATAGAATATATTAGGTACAATTCGAACTATAATTAGATTATCTTGCGGTAGAATTTAAAGCGCGCTAGGCTTGGATGTCACTAACGAGGTTATCGTTCAATGTTAGGTTATTTAATAGGTCATTTAAACAGGAATCAAATAACATAAAAAGCACACGTAACTTGATAATACATTTTTCTTCTAAATTCTGTTACGACAATTAAATTGCCTCTTGATTTTTATGTTGTTAAACTGAAGTTTTATATAGGTGTCAAAAAAGAAGAAAAACATGATGAAAATTTTAAATAAATAGATTTCTTTTCTTACGTATAATATAACTGAAGAAGACTCAATGGATTGGTCGAAACATTTTACTTAGAGTTTCAGGAACACGAAGAAGAAATTCCTCTGAGAACATAATTTCTGAACTGTCGGCGGGGCTTAGAATAACACCAGTAGAGGAGTGAGACCACCCCTCTTTTTAAAATAGGATATACTAAATATGTCAATAAACTACATCTGATGGCGAGGCTTCAATTTTGGGAGTATGGATACCCTTTTATTACAATGACTCCCATGTCCAGTCTTGTTGTGGTAGTACCTGTTGGGATACTGTCTATGCATCAAATAAAAGATATTCGTATTCGATAAGTCCCAGTCTTGTTGTGGTAGTATCTGTTAGGATACTGTCTATGCATCAAATAAAAGATATTCGTATTCGATAAGTCCCAGTCTTGTTGTGGTAGTATCTGTTAGGTACTGTCTATGCATCAAAAAAAGATATTCGTATTCGATAAGTCCCAGTCTTGTTGTGTACCTGTAGGATACTGTCTATGCATCAAATAAAAGATATTCGTATTCGATAAGTTCCAGTCTTGTTGTGGTAGTAGTACTGTCTGATAAGTCCAGTAGTACCTGCTAGGATACTGTCTATGCATCAAATAAAGATATTCGTATTCGATAAGTTCCAGTCTTGTTGTGGTAGTACCTGTTAGGATACTGTCTATATATCAAATAAAAGATATTCCTTTTCGGTAAGTTTTGTGACTGAGTTCATCAGTCGGTAGAGTGTACAGCTAGGAACCACAAGGTTCCAGGTACGATACCAGCCTTCGCCAACTCAGCGTATGAGTAGTACAGGATGGTAGGTATGGTGATCCACCTCAGACGCCAAAACAATCTCCTTGGTCTAGCGCTAGTGAAAACGGGATAGAATCCCTCGCCGATTGGCTGATACCGACTTTAGACCACCCCGACGACTTTACTTTTATTTACATATTGAACTATTTAGCAGTAGCTCTTAAGTAAACATCAAAGGTGTGGTGATCCACCTCAGATGCCGAAAACAATCTCCTTGGACTATCGCTAGTGAAAAGGGGATAGACTCCCTCACTGATTGACTGATAGCGACGACTTTACTTTTACTTACATATTGAACTATTTAGCAGTAGCTCTTAAGTAAACATCAAACTTTGTAATAACTAAATTTTCATACTGTGGTATATCCACAGGTCCTGCTAGTTACGCATTACCCTTTTTACTCTCATTCTTTTGCCACCCATCCTTTTTTTATTTTTTTTTTTATTTATTTTTGTTTGTTTGAATCAGTTATCAGATAATTCTGTTTAACATGGTCGAAATGATCAGATCAAAGTTTTAATCTTTAGAATAAACACTAATCACTGATATTATTGTTCTGTATCTTTTCATTAGTTTTTTTTTTTTACAGGCCTCATATTCAACTAATTTAACTTTTACTTACATATTGAACTATTTAGCTGTAGCTCTTAAGTAAACATCAAACTTTGTAATAACTAAATTATCATACTGTGGTATATCCACAGGTCCTGCTAGTTACGCATTACCCTTTTTAATCTCATTCTTTTGCCACCCATCCTTTTTTTAATTTTTTTATTTATTTATTTTTGTTTGTTTGAATCAGTTTTCGGATAATTCTTTTTAACATGGTCGAAATGATCAGATCAAAGTTTTAATCTTTAGAATAAACACTAATCACTGATATTATTGTTCTGTATCTTTTCATTAGTTTTTTTTTTCCCAGGCCTCATATTCAACTAATTTAACAAATCAATTAATTCAGAATTCCATAATTAAAACGAAAAATAAAATAAAAAATAAAATGGATTTTAACATTTTCGCTGTATTAATCTTATTTTCCATTAGCTGGACCGTGTACACGGTCATGTGTAGTTCACTGACTGTGAGACCTTTGACAATTACTTGTTACAAATTAACTCAATTGTATTTTAAACCGAGAAACTTCTATTGTAATTTTATACATTTTTGTAAGGAAGGGAGAGAGGGAGGTTTTTTTTTTAATAAATTTTTGTGTGTGATTTTTTAAATATAAATCAGGAAATTATGTATGAGAATGAAAATAAAAACAACCGCAAACCAGGGCTAATTTGGTTACATTATCAACCGTTAATGTCTGAAGATTAGAAGTCGTTTCTTTTTCGCTAAAGAGCAATGAACCCATTAATAAAATCATAACAAATAAAAAACGATCAATACAGTTAAGAGAAATACTATAATAATAATAATAATAATAATAATCTTATTATAATGGAGATTGTGTGTTTTTCTGTCTGTAACCGAAACTATATTCCTACTCAAGTCACAATTCTCTTAGTTATTGACATCACATTCTCCATGATTTTATTTTTATCTAAACCTCAATTATTAATAAAATTGTCTTACATTATTAATAGTTAACTATGTCTACATACTGACAACATGCAATTATATTTATATATACAACAAAATAGCGGTTTACAGTGTGAACGAGAAGGCTAATTTGCATATTGATATTAAAAATCGAATTTAATAAATATATGCTTAGTATTATTGATTTCTAACTGTTTGGTTTTATTTTAATGAATATAAGCAAAAATCTCTTCAATGAATCTTAAATGAAATCCATTAACAAGATAAAATAACTGTCATTTTATTCTTTACTTCCTCTTTTAACTAAATACTTAAATTAGAAAAAATAACAATGAAAGATGGGAGGGATGGAAGAGTAAGTTTCAGTTGTTCTATTTTTCGATTATACTCCCTCTGTTTCAAATTTTTTTATCTGCATTCTTATTTAGTTTCATTAATCTTTCTAATTTAATATAATATTTTATTAATTTAAAACTTAAATACTTGCACCCGGAGGGTGCATATATTTGCTAGTAATAATAATAATAATTGTTGTTGTACCGGCTGTTCCTACAGTGGAGAATATACACCGGTTCTCACTATAAATAGTGAGACACCGAGTGAAAAGGTTGTACTGTTACCGTTTAACGGCAAGCTAGCCGTTCTTGTACCTTATTGTAAATACACTTGTCTCATTTTATCCTACCTCGACTTGACTTCTTTTTTTACTGTTGAATTAACATCACAATAATAATAATAATAATAATAATAATAACAATAAGACGGATCACCCTATCTCAGCCAGGAGACCAGACTTAGTGTTGATTAACAAAGAAAAGAGAACTTGTCAACTGGTGGACTTTGCGGTTCCAACAGTACACAAAGTGAAGTTGAAAGAAACGGAAAGATGGACAAATTCCTGTACCTTGCCAGATAATTGAAAAAACTATGGAATATGAGGGTCAAAGTGATACCAATTGTAGTTGGTGCACTTGGAACAGTTAAAAAAAACTTTCAAACAATACTGGATGATCTGGAAATCAGAGGAAGAATTGAGACCATCCAGATTACTGCAATCGGCTAGAATACTCAGAAGAGCCCTGGAGACCCGATGAGACTTGTTATCCCTCAGACTCCAGAGAAATACCATCAGGTAACGCTGATGTGAAAAACCTAAAAGGAGTGATGATAATAATAATAATAATAATAATAATAATAATAATAATAAAAAGAAGAAGAAGAAGAAGAAGAAGAAGAAGAAGAAGAAGAAGAAGAAGAAGAAGAAGAAGAAGAAGAAGAAGTTTTTTTTCGTGTATACATTTGGAATGAAATATTGATATATATTTGATTTACCGAAAACGTTTAATTGAAAGAGTAACAATACAACGTTTTCCTCTTTGGGGAATCGTTAGGAGGTATGCATTGTCTGAAAAATTGATTTGAGGTGCTTAAATATAAATCATCTCGACATTAATTTAAATTCAGATAATTAGCATTGATGAAAATTGACCAGAGCAAAGAATATCGTTGTGTGATACAGATTATTTAATTCTAAAACACAGGGGAATTTGGTTGTAAATTGAACTCTGTTGCAAGAGAAGAGGAGGGCAAAGAAATGAATAGAAGCATAGAAACAATTAATATAAATGTCTATCTATTGACACTCATGTTACTTATTTGTGTAAGTTACGAATTGTGTAAGTGATGTCGTTTACATAACAAATGATATCACCAAAAGCAGAAATAATCCAAATGAAATAGAATATTGTCAAGTCTTTAACATTCAGACATACAAGTACACCCAAGCCACCAAAAATAAAATTGATATTCTTCTCAAGTCCTTGCTTGTTAAATCCTTGTAAGTTTTTTTAACAATTAGGTCTTTAAATATGATTTTTAATGAAACCAAATTTAACTCTACTGATATTTTGCTCTGGTGAATGTTTTTAAATATTTTCAAATCTGGATAGGATTCATTTGTTTTAGAGATCTGTTTGCTTTAGTGTGATCGATGTTATATACAGGAAAACAAAGAAACAGAAAAAGTCACACTGTTCTTTATAATTACTAGCAAATATATGCAAATATATGGAAATAACAGGTAACTTTAAATGAAAAGGCCATTTTTAGCCATTTTTTGATAAATCCTTATAGGAATTGGGCTCTGGACTTAGAAAAATCTCAACAGGATTTTAAGGGTTAATGGACATACACCACTCGTCTAGTGCATCTTTGAGAATGCCAGACCAAAAAGAGAGACCGAGAGCTTCTCGGGCTGAGTTTAAATACCTAGGCAGTACTGCCACCTTGTGGTAAATCCTCGCGACGATGGAAAATCACTCTTTTCCACCCAAGTCCTTCTCAGCAAGGGCAGACAATTGCTACAACCCTAATAGAATTTCAAAAGAGAATTATACTCAGGCGTAAGCTCCAGTGATAGAGACATGGAAATTGGAGCGTGATATTGATATTAGACGCATATAAATTAGATTGAAAGAAATAATAAAAAAAAGAGTAAAAATAAATGTTACGGGGAGAGATTAGAGAAATCGGGATTAAATATTTTATCAAAAAGAAGTACGACATGCGATCTAATTGGAACTTTCAAAATAATAAATGGGATTACTAATTATGGGTGGCATTTTTTATATTTCTCGTTGAACTGGAAACCTACTTTCAAAAACCTAAGTCTATTAATCAATTCGCTTTTCGCAAATAGAGCAAATTATTTTGGGAATAAATTGCCTAATCAGATCAAAAACGTAGCGTACACAGTTTTAAGATTAATTTGAATGATTTTAGAAAAAGAGGGTAAGAAAAGGAATTTAAGACGGCATATTTGGGCACTATAGGACGAAATAAACCACAAGGTTCCTAGTTCGATACCGACCCCCAGCCATGGACAAATAGTAGGGCGGATAGGGCCCTTTAACAACGGTAAGGTAACCAGTCTAGGAGAAGGAAAACTCTGAAT
>CM042149.1:68799556-68804556 GCA_023376005.1 Doryteuthis pealeii | reverse complement strand
ACTATGTGGTCAGATAGGCTTAAAAGCGTTAACTATAAGAAAGAACACTACATAATTATGCTTGTAAATTTCATGAACATAAGATGTCGAAAATAATGCTCAACTAATTTTGCTTCAACCTCATATACATTTAAATATATATATATATATATATATATATATATATATATATATATATATATATATACCAACCTCCGCGCGAGCAGTATGTGACAGAAGGTCAATTTCTTAAGCGGAGTTTAACAGGTTTGAATTCAGAGTTTTCCTTCTTCTAGAGCGGTTGGCCAACCAAACTTAAATTGCCCAGTCTGCCCTACTATTTACTCATAGCTGGAGGGAGAGTAGTATTCATACCTTTACCAAGGTTATTAAGTGAAATGCAATTACCACGTCCAGGATTTGAACTCGGTGCGACGAGTCCATTTCCCATGACTTTAACCATTGCAACACGCGGTTGCTAAAATTTACAATGTATGCATTTTAAGTATAAAAGGCTGTATCAAGTAAAGGCCTGGTAGCTATGCATCTAAAATCTTTTTCGAATAAAACTTTCAAATATAATCAAAAAGTTTTTCTCCAACTTTATGTACGCTTACTTGGTGAATATTTCTTTTTTTTTTTTTTTTTTTTTTTTACAAGTTGAAATCCCTTTCTGATCAATTTATACAGGTACATTTTCTCTGCTTTCTGATCGATATGAAAGGATAATTGATTTCAAGTAATAGGTAGAAAGCCTAATTAGCTAGCTTTTTTGGAAATCACTAAGATGTCTATTTTTAAGATATTTCTCTATAATTGCTGGTTAGTAGTAATTTAGGTCACTACATAACTGCCTCCAGTCAGTGACTCCAGTTTCATATTATTAATTTCTCCTCCTTTCCCTCTTCCTTCTCTTCAGCCATACTTCCGACCTGTCTAACTCTATTTCTTTCTATTATCTCACATTTTCTCCTCCTCCCTCCTTTCTTACATATTTTCTTTTCTTTGTTTTATCCTTCCTCACACCGCAACCTCATTACTCCTTTTTTTGATCTACATTACTTGCTTTTCTTTTACCTATCACTCCTACTGTCTTTCACGTGTATATTATTCCTTTATTTTATCTACATATTTTGTATTTCTTATCTACTTCTCTTTCTTTGTTTTATCCTACTTCTCCTCCTACTCCTCCTTTCTTTGTTTTATACTACTTCTCCTTCCACTCCTTGTTTCTTTGTTTTATCCTATTTCTCCTCCTACTCCCCCTTTCTCTGTCTTATCCTACTACTCCACTCCTTTATTTCATTGTTTTTCCTACTTCTCCTCCCACTTATTTCATTGTTTTATCCTACTTCTCCTCCCACTCCCCCTTTCTCTGTTTTATCCTACTCCTCCCACTCCTTATTTCTTTGTTGTATCCTACTTCTCCTCCCACTCCTTATTTCTTTGTTTTATCCTACTTCTCTTTCTCCTCCTTTCTTAGTTTCATCCTACTTCTCCACCCTCTCCTTATTTATTAGTATTATCCTACTTCTCTTCCTACTCCTCCTTTCTTTGTTTTATCCTACTTCTCCTACTCCCCCTTTCTCTGTTTTATCCAACTCCTCCCACTCCTTTTTCTTTGATTTATCCTACTTCTCCCCCTTCTCCTCCTCCCCCCCTTCTTTCTTATCTCTCTTCTTCGCTTTTGTCATACTTCTACTCGCCATGTCGGCTGGAGCAGAAAAATAAACTTCCTTTCCTTTATCCTACCCTTATTAACTCTATTTTTCCTTCGTCTTATATTACTACTACCATATTAGAGTTGGAGGGGCGTGGTGTAACGGTTAGAGTCGTGGAAAATGGAAACGCCGACCCGAGTTCAAATTCTGGACGAAGCTGTTTGCATTTCACATAGCGCTAATACCATTGGGAAATGTATGAATCCAACTACTCTCCCTCCAGCTATGGACAAATAGTAGGGCGGATAGGACTTTTTAACAATTGTAAGGTAACCAGTCGAGGAGAAGGAAAACTCTGAATTCAAACCCGTTAAACTCCGCTTGAGAAATTGACCTGCTCGTGCGGAGGGGTTGGTAATATATATATTACTAATACAAGGGCCGGGTTAGCTCAGTCGGTAGAGTGTTTGGCTAGAGACCACAAGGTTCGATACAAGCCCTCGCCAATTCAGCGTATGAGTAGCATAGGGATCTGTGCGGTAAAATAAGGAGCTGATGGTAGATGTGGCGCTTCACCTCAGACGCCAAAGCAATCTCCTTGGTCTAGCGCTATTGGTGTAATTTCTACACTTTCTAACCATTACACCGCGTGACGTGCGCATTTTAATGTATGTATGTATGTATGTATGTTTATTGTTCCTAAGCCCCAGCTAACCGACTTGTTGATATTCAAGGGACTTGCTTTTGCTGAACGACCCGAAAAATTCACATTTGAATCGTGGGGGTAAATTTAAGGCTTTTCAAAATAATCGCTGTTGAAACAAGTTTCAGTCGATAACTTGTTGCGTTTGTCTAAGTCACATGATGCGTTATTGAAAAGGGGATATACTCCCTCGCTGGTTGGCTGATACCGACATTAGGCCGCCCGACTACTTTACTTTACTTACTACTACAATTAAATTTGTCACACAGCTTTTTTGAAGTCTGCTTTTGTTTTAACCATGTTAATGATTTGTGACTGTTCTACTTACATATATTACAAGGAGGGGGACTTTGAATACACGTTTCTCAAAAGCTTTTGTCTACAAAGGAATATATGAACTTAGTCACAAATTGAAATAAAACGAAACCGTGATAAAAGGAAAGAAAGAAAGAAGAGAGAGAGAGAGGGAGAAGAGAGAGAGAAGAGAGAGAGAGGAGAGAGAGAGAGAGAGAGAGAGAGAGAGTGAGAGCAGCGTGAGTGAATGCATGAACTTTACTGTAATATTTACTTAGCAAAAATGTTATAAAATAATTTTGAAGTTTTCATTATTATCAGAGTTGTGCGCCGTGAGCAGAACGTGTGCTCGATCGTTGACGAACAGACGCGGAACGTATTCGCCATGGGTAAATAGCGATTCATCAGGAGAGAAACGTATATCAAAATCGGAAATGCTTAAGGGAATGAAAGTTTGTTGAATCTCCGAGGAATCTAAAAGCACAGGCCTTCCAGAATGCGCAACAGTATTCTTAACATGCACATATACTAGGCGATTTAACTAATTATATATATTATAATATATATATAATATATATATTATATAATATAATATATATATATGTAATATTTATTTAATAATGTAACATTGTAAAGTGTGCAAGACGAGAAAGAAGCATTGGAAGTAAACGGAAAACTATGTTTTCATGAGAAAGAAAGTAAAAATTATATATATATATATACTATAGTGTGGGATTGTCACTGTTTCAGCTTTTACTGGATCGGTGTGCCAAATGCAGTATTATTGGGAGTGTGCTCAATATAAAATAGAGCTGTTATATAATATAATAAAATAAATATATAAAGGTTTACATATCTATATATTTGGTGACAAAGGAACAGTCACCGTTCCTTTGTCACCAAATATATAGATATGTAAAACCTTTATATATTTATTTTATTATATTACACACACACACACACATATATAATATATATATATATATATATATATATTATATATATATATAAAATTATGAGGTATATCTAGATGACTAATATGGTCTTGCTTCGGTTAGAAACCACAAGGTTCCTAGTTCGATACCGGCCCTCGCCAACTCAGCGTATTAGTAGCACAGGGATCTGTGCGTAAAAGTAAGGAGCTGATGGTAGGTATGGTGCGCCACCTGAGACGCAAAAGCAATCTCCTTGGTCTAGCGCTAGTGAAAAAGGGATATACTCCCTCGCTAATTGGCTGATACCGACATTAGGCCGCCCCGACGACTGTACTTACTATATATATATATATATATATATATATATATATATATATATATATATATATATATATATATCGCCCGCACGTAGGACGTGATATGTTTTTAAGCGCAATTTAACGGGTTTGCATTCAGAGGTTCCTTCTAAAACTGGTGACAGAGGCAAGATTAAAGAGCCCAATCTTCCCTACTAGTTCATCCATAGCTAGAGGGAAAGTAGTTGAATGCATACCTTTCCCAAGGGTATTAGCGCATTGTAAAATTCAAGCAGCCGCGTCCAAGATTTGAACTCGGTCGACGAGTCCATTTCATTACACCACGTGCTTTCTCGTTACAATCATATATGTATGTATTTACGAACCCCTCCGCACGAGCAGGATGTGACACAAGGTCAATTTCTTAAGCGGAGTTCGTTTGA
The DNA here is from genome assembly GCA_023376005.1 of Doryteuthis pealeii. Lineage (NCBI taxonomy): Eukaryota > Metazoa > Mollusca > Cephalopoda > Myopsida > Loliginidae > Doryteuthis > Doryteuthis pealeii. The sequence continues at coordinate 68,800,245 of CM042149.1, read as the reverse complement.
ATTCAGAGTCTTCCTTCTCCTAGATCGGTTGCCTAACCAAGGTTAAAGAGTCCAGTCTGCCCTACTATTTATCCATAGCTGGAGGAAGAGTTGGATTCATACCTTTCCAAAGGTATTAGCGCTAAGTGAAATGCAATTACCACATCCAGGATTTGAACTCGGGGCGACGAGTCCATTTCTATGACTTTAACCATTACACCACGCGCTTCCCAATCATTACAGTCATATAGGTGCTCGAGCTGATTGATCTCCGACCAACCGTCTAGCCCATTTAAAGGCCAATGTGGAGTGTTGCATGTCATGGACTGCGTCGACACCAGAATTTCGTTTTTAAGCATCAAATGTCTCCAGCCACGGTCACCAGGTGGCCCTGTTTGGGCGGGTGGGGGTACTGTCTTATCTTTCTGCAGAGGCATTGTCGATGTATTCTACAGCGATAGACGACAGGGTGGAGGCTTTTTTGGGGGTGTGGTGGGGTTCTACAAAACTTTTCCCAATAATAGTCATTCTAAACAATTCCATTACACACAAGTTCAGAAACATGAGACTCGTGTCTAACTAAAAGGTTATTTATTTATAGTCGTATTCTTGAATGCTTTTCGAGCTGACCGGGTCAGTATGTTGACAGAAAAGAAAGTCCCGAGGTTGGGAGTGGGGGTTTCGACAGCATCGTTTAATTTCTGACCAAA
>CM042149.1:68789556-68792056 GCA_023376005.1 Doryteuthis pealeii | reverse complement strand
CATGCATGTGTTTCAGATGCACATTTCTATCCACGTAAGCCCAAGTGGGTTTTTTTTTCAACACTTCTCCCTCGTCTAAAAGTATGTTATAGCCGCCATTTTATACTTCCCGCTTTTTTGTAGCTCTTCATTACTCCAGCCGTCCATTTCAGTTTATTCCTTGCAAACTTCTGGCCATTTGAATATGTTATCCGCATATCTTTTATTGGTCTTACTTCCATTTTTTAATTTGTCTGTCTCTGCCTATTTATTTACTTATTTTTATCAGCAATATTTCATCTTACAAGACTTTCACAGTTTTTTGGGTTTTTTTTTGTAGATTTCTTTCGTTTTATCACATAATTTTTTCTCTATCTTCAAATGATGCTTCATATTCTCTTCATTTTTTTCTATTATTTTCTTTTACTTTTCCATCGTTTCTTCTTTTTTTTTCTTTATCATCCGCTTCGCATCTTCTTCTGCCTCACCTCTTCCTCCACTTCTTCTCCTTCTCCCCCTTCTACTATTTTTTATTCTCCTTCTCCTCCTCGCCTTCTATTTCTTCTCAATCCCCCTCTTCTATATTTTATTCTCCTTCTCCTATTTCTTCTCCCCCTTCCATCTTTTATTTTCCTCCCTCTTGTATCTTTCTTCTCCTTCTCCCCTTTCTATGATTCCTTCTCCTTCTCCCTTATCTATTATTCTTCTTCTATTTCTTCTCCTCTCCTTCTCCCCTTCAATCTTTTATTTTCCTTCCTCCCCTTCAATCTTTCTTCTCCTTCTCCCCCTTCTATCTTTTTTCTCCTATTTTGACTCCTTCTCATTCTCCCCTTCTATTTTTTATTCTCCTTCTCCCCCTTCTGTCTTATTCTCCTTCTCCTATTTCTTCTCCTCTCTTCTCCTTCTCCCCTTCTATCTTTCTTCTCCTTCTCCCCTTCTATTTCTTCTCCTTCTCCCCTCTATCTATTCTTTTCATTCTCCTATTTCTTCTCATTCTCCTTCTCCCCTATCATTTATTCTCCTTCTTCCCCTTCTACCTTTCTCCTCCTCCTATTTATTTTCCTTCTCTTTCTCCCCCTTCTATCTTACTTCTCCTTCTCTCTTTCTATTTCTTCTTCTTCTCTCTATCCTTCTACTTCTTCTCCTCCTTCTATCTTTCTTCTTCTTCTCCTCCTTCTATATTTCTTCTCCTCCTCCCCCTTCTGTCTTCTCCCCCTTCTCATTCTCCTCCTATTTCTTCCCTTCTCATTTTCCCCCTTCTATCTTTTATCCTCCTTCTCCCACTTCTACCTTTCTTCTCCTTCTCTCTTTCTATTTCTTCTCCTTCTCCTTCTATTCCTTTTCCCCCTTTTATCTTTTCTTCTCCTTCTTCTCCTATTTCTTCTCCTTCTCCCCTTCAACTTTCTTCTCCTCTCTCTTTCTATTTCTTCTCCTTCTATCTTTCTTCTCCTTCTCCACTTCTATCTTTCTTCTCCTCCTCCTTCTTTCTCATTCTTCTTATTTTCCTTCCCCTTCCACGTTCAACAAAATTTGTTCCGGTTATTTAACGCCTCAATAATATGCTGTTATTTTTTTTTTCTTCTTTTCTTCTTCGCGTCTGACTGTTTGCCATCTTTTTAGCGAAATGGACGTAAAAACTAGCGCCGCGGGCAAATTCTATAATCCAGTTTTCAGAATTGGTCAGGCTTCAGAGGGTGGAATCATTTTGGCTGTCAGAACGTTAGATATCGATAATTGAGTGCTGCCTGCTTCGATGCATTCTCTTCACCATTGATTTCCTGTTTTCGTTTTTTTTTTTGTTTGTTCTTTCTTTCGTTCTCCTTCTACTCTGTTCTTCTTACTGTTAACCTAGGAACATTCTTTTACTCACCTCGTCACATCTGCGCGCAGAGATGTTCTGAGAAATGCATATCTCTCTAAAAGTGCGTCCTTATGTGTCCGCGAGTCTCGGAGCAAGTCTATTTATCTATGTAGGAAATGGAATACAAAAAGACTTATGGCCTACTTGCAGAAAAAGGAAATAAATAATCCAAATGATTTCACAAGGAATGATGTCGACCATTCTAGTTAGCTGTCAGCATCTTTAGACATCTGCTGTAAAGTGACGAAGAGCAAACTATTCCTCACACTACTGTTTGTGCTAAGACTTTGATGCTTACCTGATACGACATTTTGGGCACCTTAAGTGGTGTAATGGTTTGCAAGCTGGATTAAAAAAAACATTGGTAGTGGGTTCGATTCTCATTGGGATGTGACAGTTGGTCAGTTTTTATACAGAGTTCCATTATTAATGGGATGTGACAGTTGGTCAATTTTTATACAGAGTTCGATTATTATTGGGATGTGACAGTTGGTCAATTTTTAAACAGAGTTCGATTATTATTGGGATGTGACAGTTGGTCAATTTTCATACAGAGTTCTATTATTATTGGGATGTGACAGTTGGTCAATTTTTATACAGAGTTCCATTATTATTGGGATGACAGTTGATCAATTTTTAAGCAGAGTTCGATTATCATTG
>CM042149.1:68779556-68784556 GCA_023376005.1 Doryteuthis pealeii | reverse complement strand
TTCAATCCTTCCTTTGATTTCCAAACTCTCCAAACCCTTTTTTAATCCTTTTGGGACTGTTCCAAGTGCACCAACCACAATTGGTATCACTTTCACTTTCATGTTCCGTAACTGGCAAGGTCCAGATATTTGTCTATTTTTTCATTTTCCTTTAGCTTCACCCTGTGATCTGCTGGCACTGCAAAATCCACCAGTTGACAAGTTCTTTCTTTTTTGTTTATCAACACTAGGTCTGGCCTTCTTGCTGGGATAAGGTGATCCGTCTTTATTTCAAAGTTTCAGAGAATTTTATACGTTTCGTTCTCAAGAACAGATTCTGGTTTATGCATATACCATTTTGTTGAGTGGTCAAAATTTAATTTTTTGCATAATTCCCAGTGAATCACCTTTCCAACCCAGTCATGTCTAGTTTTGTATTCTCGTTGTGCTAGTTTGCTACATTCGCAGAGTATATGGTTTACAGTCTCATCTCTATTACCACAAAGTCTACATTTACTATTTGTTGGGTCTTATCAATTTTCGCTTTTATATAGTTTGTCCTTATGGCATTATTTTGTGCAGCAATTATAAATGATTCTGTTTCTCTTTTGAGGTTTCCTTTTCTTAACCATGTCCAAGTCTTTCCATGTGCAATTATTATTATTATTATATTATTATTATTATTATTATATTATTATTTGTTCATGTAAAAAAAAAAATCCCGCCAACCATTTTCTGATGCGGCGAATCTTAAGAGACTGCAATAAATATAAAGGTGGGTGGAATTAATGTTAATGAATATTTGAATGTAAACTCACCGGTTTGACAATCGTAATTTGTCCAACCTAATGCGCAACCACTTTTACACATTCCCAAGACGCTGTCACACACTTCGTCGGGGTCCTTACAATGGCATTCCTTGGCACAATTTTCTCCGAATCGACCTTGAGGACAACCTGCAAATAATTAAGAAATAAAGAAGTCAATCAACATATTTCATATTAATCAATCATTTCATATTAAATCATTTTTAATACATTTTTATATTAAATCATTTACAATGCATTTTTATAGTAAATCATTTGGAATGCATTTTTATGGTAAATAATTTACAATGTATTTTTATGGTAAATCATTTACAATGTATTTTTATGGTAAATCATTTACAATGTATTTTTATAGTAAATAATTTGCAATGCATTTTTATAGTAAATAATTTGCAATGCATTTTTATAGAAAATGATTAAATGCATTTTTATTGTAAATCATTTGCAATGCATTTTTATAGTAAATCATTTACAATACATTTTTATAGTAAATCATTCACAATACATTTTTATGGTAAATCATTTACAATGTATTTTTATGGTAAATCATTTACAATGTATTTTTATGGTAAATCATTTACAATGTATTTTTATAGTAAATAATTTGCAATGTATTTTCATAGTAAATCATTTACAATGTATTTTTATAGTAAATAATTTGCAATGTATTTTCATAGTAAATGATTTGCAATGCATTTTCATAGTAAATCATTTACAATGTATTTTTATAGTAAATAATTTGCAATGTATTTTCATAGTAAATAATTTGCAATGTATTTACATAGTAACTCATTTACAATGTATTTTTATGGTAAATCATTTACAATGCATTTTTATGGTAAATCAAATAAAAAAAGAAGTCAATCAACAAGCTGGAGGTCCGTCATCATCATAATCATACCTATGAACAATAAATATTAAATGAAAAAAAATCCATGCTGTTATCATTTAAATTTTATGTTTTAATTATCTTCATGAATATAAATCAAATCTCTATTATTTTTACTAAAAAACAAGCCCTGGTGATATTTAATGTGTATATATATTTACTTTGTCGTTAATTATTTTATTTTCGAAGTTTCCTCTGGACATACATATAAACACAACTACCCTTTATATATGTATAGATTACAAGTGTCAGTTTTTGAAAATGACACAAATTTATATTAAAAATCCTATAATTAAGAAAGAAGATCGGATGGACCTAATTTGGATAAATACCTTTCCCAAGGGTATTAGCGTTGTATGAAATGCAAATAATCTCACCCCTGATTTGAATTCAGGTGCTGTGTTCATTTCATGTGACAATAACAATTACTTGACGAAGTATAAGTGAACGTAAAAGTGAGCTGAACTGAATAACTCAAGAAAAAAGGAATAAAAACAAAACGGTCTTATGATCGTTATTAGAAACTATCAACAATCCAACATTACACTCTTTATTCAAAATGTTTTCAGTTAGAGATTGCCCAAAATGAATAATAATTTGTTTGAGAGTGCAATGCTCTTTGAAACAGAACCTATTTGGTATTCAAAATACTAAAAGGGTCACTATGTCAAAATGGTTCTTCTAGTGTTTCAGCTGTTAATATTTGCCAACCGGCTGTTGAGGGGGTCATTAAAAATGCACTATTTCATTACATTCTTTAGATAATGTCCTGCGGTGTGTCTCTTTACAGGTCAAGAATTGCGCCGAGAAACATTTCAGATCAAGAGTAGGATTTGACATCGTGCACGGTTATATATATATATATATATATATATATATATATATATATATATATATATATATATATATTTGTATGTAAATATATATATATATGTGTGCGTGTATATATATATATATATTTGTATGTAGATGTATATATATATGTGTGTGTGCGTATATATATTATATATATATATATATATATATATATATATATATATAAATATAAATATATATATACATATATATATTTGTATGTAAATATATATATATATATATATATATATAAGGCTGTAGAAATACATATGTGTAGAAATACATATGTGTGTGTATGTTTTTAAACATATATAGGTATTTGCTTCTTGAAATATATGTGTGTGCGTAAATCTCTCTCTCTCTCTCTCTCTCTCTCTCTCTCTCTCTCTCCCTCACTCTCTCTCTCTATCTCACTTTCTCTCTCTCTCTCTCTCTTATATATATATATATATATATATATATTTCTGTGTAAATATGCATGTACATATGTATATATATATGCTTGTAAATATATATATAAATATGCATATACATATGTATATATATGTGTGTGTGTGTATGTACATGCTTGTAGAACTATATATATATATATATATATATATATATATATATATATATATTATATATATATATATATATCATGCTTGTAGAACTATATATATATATATATATATATATATATATATGCATGCATGTATATGCATATACTCTCATATAAGTACACGGAAATGAATATAATAATTATACATTAAAGTTAAAGCTACTTTGTCGTCTTTGTCAAATAAGACCTGAAGGCAATATCACTAGTAATAAACAAGACTCTGCTTGGAAATTATAAAATCTTTAAATTCACAGAGTTATGACCCGTTCAACAACCCAACCCTCCCCCTTACTCAAATCTTCACAAATGAAACCAGTAAGCCTTTACAGATTAAAAGTATTTTTTAGTAATGAAATAAATACATTTGACGTATCCTTATTTATTCAATTGATTCTCTTCATTTAATTATTCGGTAGAGCTTCAAACTTGGAATCACGAGGTTCTCAGTTCGATTCTTGCCAACTCAGCCTAGGAGTAGCACAGAGATCTCGGTATTTGCCTCATACTCCACTTGTATAGGCTGGGCACAAGGCCTCGTTTTAACGTGGGCCCACCCACAAGCCGAAGCTCATGGGTGGGGAAGAACAAAAATTGCGTCGATCCCTTCGGCATTCCCCCTCAAGGGAGGCGCCTCAGGCGCTGGGCAAAAAAACAGCCCTGTCCCCAAGGGGGCAGGTATTGTCTGGGGGGATAGCCCCCTGGGACCGACACTATTAATTGAACACACCGGGTTGGAAATGCACAGAGTAGCACAGAGATCTGTGTGGTAATGTGAGGAGCTGGTGGTAGGTGTAACACTCAACCTCCGATGCTAAAATAATCTCCATAGTCTAGCGCTAGTAAAGAGGTGATTGACTCACTCGCTATATAGCTCATACCGACATTAGGCCGCCCTTACGACTTTACTTAATTACATATTGAATTATTATCACTATACTTCTTAGGTAAACATATAAAACGCTGTAATAATTAAATTATCACTCTGTGGTATAATATATCCACAGGTCCTGCTAGTATATACATCTTATTATAATGGAGATTGTGGGATTTTCTGTCTGTAACCGAAACTCTATTACTATACAAGTCACAATTCCTTTCGTTATTTACATCATATTCTCCATGATTTTATTCTTTATTTAAATCTCAATTACTAATAAAATTGTTTTACATCATTAAGACTGTTGACCATATCTACATAGTATTTACCGCGTACCCCACTTGTACGGGTCAGGCACATAGTCCCTATTAACGTGGGACCACCCACAAGCCGAAGCTCATGGAGTGGCAGGTGAAAAATTGCGTCGATCCCGTCGGCATTCCCCCTCAAGGGGGCGCCTCAGGCACTGGACAATAAACCCAGCCCTGCCCCTTTAAATCAAGGGGGCAGGTGTTGCCTGGGGGAAGGCCCCCTGGGATCGACGCCGTTAATTATATCAATGGTCCAGAGGCCGAAGCCACTGTTGACCATATCTACATACACAGAACATGCAATTATATTTTTATATACAACAAAATAGCGGATTACAATGTGAATGGGAAGGCTAATTTGCATATTGATCTTAAAAATTTGATTTTAATAAATATATGCTTAGTATTATTGATTTCTAATTGTGTGGTTTTATCTTATTGAATATGAGCAAAAATCTCAGGAATAAATCTTAAAAGAAATCCATTAACAAGAAGAAATAACTGTAATATTATTCTTTACTTTCTATCTTAACTAAATAGTTAAATTAGGAAAATTTAACAAAGACAGACGGGAGTAATGTAAAATGATGGAAGAGTTAGTTTCAAAGTTATTCTATTTTTCAATCATACACCCCTCTGTTCAAAATCTTTTTATCTGCAT
>CM042149.1:68762056-68772056 GCA_023376005.1 Doryteuthis pealeii | reverse complement strand
AGAGAGAGAGAGAGAGAGAGAGAGAGAGAGAGAGAGAGAGAGAGAGAGAGAGAGTCTATAAGGCGTATTTGCTAACGTGCTGGGTAGCGACATCGTAGTTAGCGAGATCGAACTCCAGTTGCGCTATATGCGTACAATTTAAGACTTAGATCCACGAGGAAGGTATGAACCGCCTTATATTATTGGTATTTCAGTCTCGGAAGACTATAATAAAGTTTTGTGCGCCCCTGAAGTTACAGCAACTCCTATGACTGTGAATTCCGATGTTTGAAAAACATTCTCAAATAAACATTACAGATGTCGTATTTGAAGGCTGTCCCTGAAAACGTTGATGTTCCGGTGCTTTTTGCCGCTGCTTTCCTCTAGACCTCTTGTTGTGTCAGGGTGACTTCTGACATGAACCCCATTATCTCTGCGCATATGGGTTAAATTGAACCCCTTCTGTTGTTCCACATGGATGGCTTCGGCATTAAATAATACACAAAGATTGATATGTCATTAACAAAGAAATCAAACTATGTATCAAATAAATCCAATAGAATATTTTTTTGGAGAAGACGAATGTTTTGTTTTGATATTTAAATTGATTATTTAAAATTTGATAATTTTTCTTCAAACAATATTTGAAGTATTGAAGTTCATATGATTTGCTTAATAACTTCATATAGCGTATGCACGTATGTGTAAATGTATGAATGTGTAAATGTATGTGCGAATTATCAAAGATTTAGCGGCATATTTTTCTTTGATAATGGCCGACTTGACATTATTTCAAAGGCATTTCATTTAAAATAATGTTTAAACAAAAAAAAACACCATTGAGTGTTTCAGATGAAAATAAGAATTTCAATTTATGTTGAGAATACTATTTACTTTTATAATTGTCACCTTCGGCAAGACTGGCAGAATTCACTTCGAATTCAATCATCAGATTAAATACTTCAGACGTGAAGTTTCTTTGAAAATGTCTAGCATGAACATATCTATAAACACTTAGAAGTGAACATATTGAAATACGTCATATATATAATATATATATATATATATATATATATATATATATATATATATGAAAAAGGAAATTAATCCGACAGTGTGAATTTAATATATTGAAAAAACAAATGATGTTTACAAATGCATGGGATCATCAGAAGAGAATGTGCACCGTTTCGGGGCCTTCTCTCAACATATACACACACATATATATATATATATATATATATATATATATATATATATATATATATATATTATATATAAAGCCATTCATCATCGTATATCTTCAACGGCAAGTGTTTTCATATAGACAAAGAGGCACATGCTTAAATCATTTGGAACAATTATTTAATATTCACAACATTTTTGTTTAAATTAAAATTGATCTACGTTCTAAGTGACAATTGTCTGGAAGTTGTAAGTTCAATCCTGACTACAGGCGCTGTGGATATACACCAGAATGATAATTTAAATTTATTAAAACGTTTGATATGTTTACTTAAGAGCTATTTCTTAGGAATTCAATTTGTAAAAAGTATGACAATCGCAAGTCATATTCCTTCCCTTTTTTTCTTTATAATAAAAACAGAAGGTTTCAATTCAGAGTTTTCCTTTTCTTAGACGGTTTTCCAAACCCAGTTTTAAAAGTCCAACTAATATACTATAATTGTTTATCCTCGTACCCCACTTGTACTAGGTTAGGCACAAGGCCCTATTAACGTGGGACCACCTACAAGCCGAGACTCATTGGTGGCGGGTTTAAAAATTGCTTCTATCCCCTCGGCATTCCCCCCTTAAGGGGGGGCCTCAGGCACTGGGCAATAAACCCAGCCATGCCCCTTTAAATCGAGGGGGCAGGTGTTGCCTGGGGGGGATGCCCCCTGGGATCGATGCTCGTGATTTTAACCCGGGGCGGGCGCGTACACCCGACCCCGTAGGGTCTCTCTGTTTACCTGGAGGTAGAATAGTTGAATTTGTACCTATCGCAAGTGTTTAGATGCTATGATAAATGTAACCAGCCTCACCCAAAATGACGACTGAATATCACTCAGTCAAAATTTCAGGTTCCACTTCAGCTGCTAACAATGTATCATGGCCAAAATTCAGTAATGTGTCAGCGTATAAGTAGCACAGGGATATTTGTGGTAAAGTAAGGAGCTAATTGTAGGCGTGGCGCTCCACCTCAGACGCAATAACAATCCCCTTCGTCTAGCGATAGTGAAAAGGGATAGACTCCCTCGCTGATTGACTGATACTGACTTTAAGCTATCGCGACGACTTTTTTACTTTACCTATCCTTAAATGTATTACAAATATATTTTCCAATAAATTTATATATTTTTTAATCTCGTTTTGAACTGAAATTCATTGATGAAAGAGTATTATAGTTTATGTTTTACAGATTAATATGTATCTTAAGCATTTAGAAATTACCTGTGCGACTTTACACAGGCACTACACTCTGATCTTATGCAAAAGAACAGGTTAGAGAAATTCTGATCTGCGACAGAGAGCATTTATGTCGCTCTCTGATGTGGGCCAATACCGTTTATGCGTAAATAATCCATTTACTTTTGTCGCCCACACTACAAAGCAGGTAATATATATATATATATATATATATATATATATATATATGTGTGTGTGTGTGTGTGTGTGTGTATATATATATATACACACACACACACATATATATATATGTATATATATATATACATATACACACATACATATATATATATACACATATATATATATATACATACATATATATACACATATATACATATATATACACACATACACACACATATATATATACATATATATACACATATACATATATATATACCATATACATATATATATATATACACATACATATATATGCACATATACATATATATATAACATATATAATACACATATACATATATATAACACATATACATGCATATATATACACACACACACACATATCACACATATTATATATTATATATATATATATATGATATTATATATATAAATCCCCTCACGATCACTAACAATGTTAATGCAGAAAGCAAAGCATAAATATACCTTTTTTTTCTAACATAATTGATATCCCGCATTGATTTTCAATACCGAGCTAAGTAATCATGTTAACATTGCCTTTATGATACGAGTGAGCTTGTATTTATTGGCCGGGTAGACACAATCTGCTCGGTTATGTGTATCGATGTATTTTCGCCGAGTGTGAGAGCAAAAGTTACAGCTCTTTCTCATTCAATTATTGGTGGGTCAGTGTCACAATCGAAAGACTTCTTCTTCCCACGTAACCTGTTGTGGTGTCCTCGATTTTATGTAATTCATTTTCTCCACGCTTTCTTGCAGACGTCATTTCATCTCGTGAGGCTCGAAATATGGAAGATTGGTTTGGTTTGTTTTGTTTTACGGCATATCAACCTCAGTGGGTCATTTAATGCCGATAAAGTTTTGAAATAAATCAATTCTTAACGGATAATACAATTTTTTCATAAATACATTTTTCTATTTAACCCATAGATGGGACCCTAACAGGTACTACCACTCCAGGTCAGAGTGGGCCAGGGAGCAATGGTGATGAATGGGCGCTCCAAATTCCCCAAACCTCCAAAACTGGAACCTCACCATCAGATAGAGTTTAAGGTCATTCCCAGGACATGTAAACCCTCAGTCACCGCCTTCTAGCACCCATTTGATAAAAAGGGGTTGGGGCTTGCCATAAGGGCAATAGGGTTGGGAAAATCATATAGGTGCTAGGGCTTGACGTGACCAGCTGATTGATCGGAGGGGGCCTCTCCGACCGCCCGTCTAGCCCAAGATAGGGCCAAAATATGGAAGATTCATAAACTACGTGAACAGAAGAATATTCTCTTTATTCTCAACGTAGTAAAGAACAACTTTGATATGGAATTCTTTATGTATAAGTAGCAGCGGCTACCCGGCGTCGCCTGGGTAGAGGGGAATTTTTTTAAAGTCAGTCTCGCAGATCCATTATTACTAAATCGTGAAGTTGAATCCTCGTGGCATGCCCCATTTAAATCCCTAAGTAAAAAAAAAGACCTTGCATTGATCCAGCTATTCTGAAAAAGATGTGGTAATGTCTACTATCTAAAATATTTAATGAAAAAAATCCATACTGTTATTATTTAAATTTTATTTTTTAATTATCTTTACGAATATAAATCAACTCATTTTTGGGGGCTCAAAAACCCAAACCTGGGGATATTTAATGTGTATATATCGATAAAATATAGACAAAATTGTAAATATGGGTGTACAATGAACGTGATTACCTAATCTCTTAGCCTTAAATAACCCTAGACATGTTGACTTGCCGTTAAATTTACGAGATCAGCATTAAACACTGGCAGATTTATTGGCTTTTTTTTTTCAGGTTTCTGGTCACTAATATATCCGTCTGTCTTTACACAAAGAACAACCGCCACTCGACAACCTTCCTCACATCCTCTCGTCAAACAAAATTCACTAATGATCGTCAAAAAGAACACAAATTACAAAAAAAGAAAAAAAGAAAATGGAATTGAAAACTAAAAATATAAGGAATAAAATAAAATGCCAAAATTTATTTTCTTCGCCATTTTTTTTCTGAATTTTCTTTTTTTTTCATTTTTTTTTTTATATTTTGGTTGTTGTTCCATTAAAGCTGAATATAAATATTAAGTGGCGACAATGCAGTTACAACTATTCGCTGCATGAGTCTATTTCTGTGGTTTTCTCCCATTTGCCATTATTGATTCCTGGCAGACACTTGAGAATATTCAGAGGGAAATAAAAGAGGAAAGATGAATTAAAAAAAAAAATAATATAAGAATAAAAGAAATATTAAAGGGGAGAAAAAAGATTGCAATGTATAGAACATAAAATGTTGAAATAACACATATAAGAAAGGAATAAGATTTGAGACCCAACACGTATAAATAAATATATTTAAAAAAAAACAGTGAAAAGTATATGCACACGTTCAGTTCGACATTTATAAATACCCGCAATAGTTGTGTGTGTGTGTGTGTGTGTGTGTGTGTGTGTGTGCGTGCGGGTGTGTGTGTGTGTGTGTGTGTGTGTGTGTGTGTGTGTGTGTGTGTGTAATTCAAGACTTGATAGCAAAATACAAAAAAAAAACGTATATTTTACAGAGCAAACGTATATCTTTTCAATACACGTTCCTTTTCAAGAGACTAATACATTGATTAAAAGTAAAGGCGAATAACAGTATAAAATGATATGGTTTATTTCTACATTTATCCATACCCGTATTATCTGTGCGAGCATGTGTCTGTGTGTACGTAATTCAAGACTTGATAACAAAATACCGAAAAAACGTATATTTTACAGAGCAAATGTATATCTTTCCAATACACTTCCCCTTTCAGAGTGACTAATACATTGATTAAAAGTACGGTCGAATAACAGTATAAAATGATATGGTTCATTTATACATTTATAAATACCCGTATTATTTGTGCAAGTGTATGTATGTGTGTATGTATTTAAAGACTTGATAGCAAATTACTAAAAAAAAAAAAAAAAAACTAACAAAAAAAAACGTATATCTTACAGAGAAACGTATATCTTTTCAATACACGTACCGTTTCAGAGTGACTAATACATTGATTAAAAGTAAAGGCGAATAACAGTATAAAATGATATGGTTTACTTCTACATTTATAAATACCCGTATTATTTGTGCGATCATGCGTCTGTGTGTAAGTGTGTATGTAATTCAAGACTTGATAGCAAAATACCGAAAAAACGTATATTTTACAGAGCAAATGTATATCTTTTCAATACACGTTCCGTTTCAGATGGACTAATACATTGATTAAAAGTACGGGCGAATAACAGTATAAAATGATATGGTTCATTTCTACATTTAGGAATACCCGTATTATTCGTGCGAGCATGTGTAAGTGTATGTAATTCAAGACTTGATAGCAAAATATGTATGCATATCTTTTCAATACATGTATCGTTTCAGAGTGACTAATACATTGATTAAAAGTAAGGGCGAAGAACAGTATAAAATGATATGGTTCTTTCTACATTGATAAATACCCGTATTATTTGTGCAAGTGTATGTCTGTGTGTATGTATTTCAAGACTTGATAACAAAATATAAAAAAAAAACAGTGAAAGGTATATGCACACGTTCATTTCTACATTTATAAATACCCGTATTATTTGTGCGATCCTGTGTTCAAGACTTGATAGCAAACTACTGAAAAGACGTATATTTTACAAAACAAATACATATCCTTTCAATACACGTCCACTTTGAGAGGGCCTAATCCATTGATTAAAAGTAAGGGTGATGAACAGTATTCAATGATACAGGTAGTTAACAAAAACATCTCCTATGTAACAGGTTTCATTTATTCAAGTGTATGTATTTCAAGACTTGATAGCAAAATACTGAAAAGACGTATATTTTACAAAACAAATGTATATCTTTTCAATACACGTTCCATTTCAGAGGGTCTAATACATTGATTAAACGTAAGGGCGAAGAACAGTATAAAATGAGATGGTTCATTTCTATATTTATAAATATCCGTATTATTTGTGCGAGTATGTGTTTGTGTGTGTGTGTGTTGTGTGTGTGTGTGTGTGTAATTCAAGACTTGATAGCAAAATACCGAAAAAAACGTGTATTTTACAGAACAAATACATATCCTTTCAATACACGTCCACTTTGAGAGGGCCTAATCCATTGATTAAAAGTAAGGGCGATGAACAGTATTCAATGATACAGGTAGTTAACAAAAACTTCCCCTATGAAACAGGTTTCATTTATTGAAGTAGTAAGTAATTAATTAAGTAAGTAAAGTCGTCGGGGCGGCCTAATGTTGGTATCAGCCAGACAGCGCTAGACCAAGGAGATTATTTTAGCATCTGAGGTGGAAGGTCACACCTACTATCAGCTCCTTACTTTACCGCACAGATCCCCGTGCTACTCATACGCTGAGTTGGCGAGGGTCGGTGTCGAACTAGGAACCTTGTGGTTTCTAGCCGAACGCTCTACCGACTGTGCTAACCTGGAAACTTAAAAAACGATGTTATTGTAGGATTGGACACAAACAAACCCGACCTGTCAGCTGGCGCTGTAAAATACGCCGACTGCACCTCTTTTGGGAAATATGAGTTATCTGCCCCTTAATCAGGTCCGGAAGTAAGTAAAGTAACGGAAGGTTAGGGGACGAGACCCTAAAAATCGTCAGAACAGTTAAAGCAGCGGTTAGGGTCGGAGCTGAACCAACAGTTTAAGCACTGCTATTGGGTCAGGACAGAACTAGAGCAGTGGACAGAAACGCTGAAGACTAGAACCAGGCAGGAACAGACAATAACGAAACCACTTAAAATACATTACACCCTTGTAAATAAAAGATAAGTAAAAAGAATTGTTACTTTATATAATGTACTCAAAACCGCTGAACGAATAATGTTTAGCAAGTTATGAAATTTGAACTCTCATAGAATTGCACCGGAATAAAATATTAACCCAATAATATACATGATAATTGTCTTGTCTTCCTTCCTTTCTCATGAAAGACTTATTTTTCTGTTACTCTATAGTGGGATATAACTCATCCAATGGAGCCTCCTGCTTAACCTTGAATGGCTGCTCCTGATGCTTATAAACATATTTAAGGAAGCGCGTGGTGTAATGGTTAAAGTCATGGGAAATGGACTCGTCGCCCCGAGTTCAAATCCTGGACGTGGTAATTGCATTTCACTTAGCGCTAATACCCTTGGGAAAGGTATGAATCCTACTCTCCCTCCAGCTATGGGTAAATAGCAGGGCAGACTGGGTTCTTTAACCATGGCTAGGTAACCAGTATAGGAGAAGGAAAACTCTGAATTCAAACCTGTTAAACTCCGCTTAAGAAATTGACCTTGTGCCGCATCCTGCTCGTGCGGAGGAGTCGGTAAATATATATAAACATATTTTCGGTGGCTGGGTTGTTCATGACATGCAACACTCCACTTTATAGTGAAGAGGAGTACGATGTTCATTTGACACACCCCTATCTATCTGTCTATCATTCTATCCATCTCTTTCGCGCTGAAATTCACAGACCATCCTATTCAAACTTAGGTCAACTTAATCTACAACCCCTCCTTTCAAGAGCTTACTCTTCATTTATCCCCCCCACCCTTCTTCTGTTCAATTTGTTTTCCGCTCAGCTAATAACACCTACAGTCATCCACATGCACACATCCACATAGAAACGCATAATACACATTTCACGTGTGGGCCAATCTTTTTAAGAATTACGTTTATTTGGCAACTTTTAATTACTGTTCTGTGCCGGACAATAGGAATACTGTTTCCAGGGAAGGTTTACACAGTCTCTGGTGTTGACAGTATTCATTACGCTCGGAAACAACGCAATGCTTTTCTCGTGAATGATATGGCACCGTGAAAGCGGGGGAGTGGTTTGGTCTGGCGCCAGCCACCACTGTCATGGCGATGAGTCCTTTTTTCCAATGAACGAATGTTCACAGGATAGGACGCTGTGTAGTTAATACCGGTCTATAAGACATCAAAACCACAGATCGATACGGTCGGGCTGAATCGAACTGGTTTTATTACAGTTCATTACTGTGATTGGTTCTTGAAGCAATCGATTCCATTTTGATGTCGATTGTAAAAGGAATGAGTGGAAAAATTAAAGGGTTGTGGGGTGAAAAGTGGTGCCCCCCACAAAAAATAGATGAGATAAATTGAAGAAAAGAAAATGGAAAGAAAGAAAGGAAGATAGAAAGAAGGAAAGAACAAAGAAAGAAAGAAAAAAATGAAACAAAGAAACAAAGAAGGAAAGAAAGAAACAAAAAACGAAGAAGGAAAGAAAGAAAAAAAGAAAGAAAGAAAGAAAAAAGAAAGAAAGAAAAGAACAAGAAAGAAAGAAAGAAAGAAAAGAAAGAAAGAGGGAAAAAAAGAAAGAAAGAAGAAGGAAAGAAACAAAGAAGGAAAAAAGAAAAAAAGAAAGAAAGAAAAGAAAAAAAAGAAAGAAAAAAAGAAAGAAAGAAAAAGAAAAGAAAGAAAGAAAGAAAGAAAGAAAGAAAAAAAGAAAGAAAGAGGGAAAAAGAAAGAAATAAAGAAAGAAGGAAAGAAAGAGGGAAATAAAGAAAGAAAGAAAGATAAAAAAGAAAGAAGGAAAGAAACAAAGAAGGAAAGAAAGAAAAACAGAAAGAAAGAAAATAAAAGAAAGAAGGAAGAAAGAAAGAAGGAAAAAAAAGAAAGAAGGAAAAAAGAAAGAAGGAAAAAAAGAAATAAATCTGAATGTCGGTCAATGACTTAGATCTATTCAAAGAAAAAAATAACTAAACTTTTTTAAACAGATTTCTTAAAACATCTTTTTCTATTTAATTCATAGATGGGCCCCTAAAAGGTACTATCACTCCGTATTAGAGTGGACCTGGGAGTAATGGCAATGAAGGGTACTCCACATTCCCCAAGGCTCCAAAATTGAAATCTCGCCACTAGATGCAAGTTAATGTCAAATTCAGGACACTAAGGCTCTCAGACCCCGTCTTCTAGCACATATATGATAAAAAGGCTAGAAAAATTTTTTTTATGATAGATTTTTCATTAACTTCATGTGTATTGATAAATTAGTAGACATAATATTCATTAACTTGATGTGTACTCATAAAGTAGAAATAATTGGTTGAAATTGTTGTGGGGTTTTTAAGGGACAAAACATAAGACAATTGAATCCTAACAAAACGTTTAGAGAAGAAAAAAGCTGAATGGGAACTACACAAGGGAGCTAGGTGCTCTTTTGAACAAAGTCTGAACCCTACAATAAATCAGTTGTACGGACACCTGTCTCCTATCACAGAAATCAATCGAAGTCAGACGAACAAGACACTACTGAAGAGGCAAGGACGAACCCAACATTAATCGTAAAATTGAGGAATTATTTCTAATCCAATCTATTGGACGAATTTATTC
>CM042149.1:68727056-68749556 GCA_023376005.1 Doryteuthis pealeii | reverse complement strand
CTCACCTATCTGGAGAAGTAGGTATGTGATCCACAGAGGACCAGCTTCATTTTGATGTTTGATACATGTTCCTGTGCTGGTAATCATACCTGCCCTAAACAAAATGGCATTACTTTTTGACAGAAAAGTAGTTTATTTCCTTATTCCCTTATTCCGTTCGGAATAAAATAGCCGAAAAGGAATTATTTTGCATACCCTTAAAGCGTACCCTTAACTTTTTTCCTCACCGTTTCTTATATATGTTGTTTTTTTTTGGGTTTTTTGTGAGGTGTGTGGTAGTGAGGTCACAAATCACAAATCCTTATTTTTACAAGAGTAAATACATTTTTATAATTGTGTGTCTAGTTATTTTCTTATCAGTCATAGAATATCACTATATTTGTTTACGTTAGAATAAAACACTTGTGAAAAAAAAACTTGTCAATAAAGAAAGGAACCAAACGTAATAATAATAATAATAATAATAATAATAATAATAATAATAATAATAAAGTGGTTGTTAGCGTCAAATACAAGAAAAAACAACATTTCGAATAGTGAAATTTAAAAAAAATATATGTTCAAAACATATATATTAGGGTAATTTTCACCTCTAATTTGCTAAATTCCTAGCAAAAAAGGCAATTAGAGTAGCCTCCCTTGACTTTCACTTTGAAACAAGCCGGTAGCTATTTTGAAAGTCTCCGTGCGAAAAATAACAAATCTTAGAAACTTTTTCGAAAAAAATACAACTGCATGCTTTAACACAAAAATATCATAAAATGTATTCTTGATAACAATTAAGTTAATTCCAGATAATGCGCATGCACAATTTTATGCTAGGAATTTTAACAACTAAAGGTGAAAATTACCCATGTTTGTATGGTATATTGACAGAAACATCCAAGAAGTTTTGATCGATTTAATATTTAAAAATGGGATGGTTTTATACTTAGAAAATCAATGTTTAATTAAACACTCAAAGTCTAACATCGTCTAACAGAATGGAAATGAAAGAAATAATAGATATGTTTAATACGAAATATAATTTATTATATATGTCGGTTTTTCATGTTTGTGAATTTTGTCTACGTTCTTAAAGCCAGTTGTAAAAGAATTGATTTTAAATCTAATAAAAATATTTCTGCATTAGCGCCGCACCTCTGTTAATAAAACTCACTTTCTAACACATTCTTATGTATGCTATAGGTGTTTCTATAGTATTAACTCGAATCAATCATTTCTGTAATAATACAATTGTTGCTCAAAATACGACTGTTATCATCTTGCAACAATATCAAATTATCGTTTACAAAAGTGAGTTAATCTACTCAATATTATTCGGATTATTCGGACTATTGTACTCTACTCAACGTTTCGGCCGATATTCCCTCCGGCCATCTTCAGCTAATTCTTTTCGAACTCTGGAACCTTCTCTTCGAATTCGGAATCATTCTCTTTGAACCCTGTGCCTTCATGTCGTAACCGGGAGCCTTCACGGAACTTCGAATCTAACCCTTTATTCAATCCACGGGGGTAGATTTTTTCGCATTCAGTTAACAATGACTGGGTACAAGTGTTAAGCCGTGTTTATTAATGTTTTACTTTCGTCCTTGACCAAGATTGAGAAGATTCCCGGGTTCGACAAGAAATACCTGAAGAAGGCCGGAAGGCATATCGGCTGAAATGTTGTGTAGATAACAATAAAGGGAATGAAAGTAGTCAGAATAATCTGAATAATCCAAATTATCAAGCCTCATCTTAGAAATTCAGAGAAAATGAGCAATATATTTTTTAAAATATCTTTAAATGACACTATATATATATATGTGTGTGTGTGTGTGTGTGTGTGTGCGTGCGTGTGCATGTGCGTTATATATATATATTATATATATATATAATGTGTGTGTGTGTGTGTGTGTGTGTGTGTGTGTGAGAATGGGAAATGAATCCGACAATATGAGGAAAAAATGATTATTATTATAATAATAGGAAAATGCATAAAATTTCATGTATTTAAAAAAAAAAAATACTACTCTGATGAAGGTCAGCAAAATCTGTGTACAGAACATTTTATGCATTTTTCCTATTATTATTATCATCATCATTTCAACTCCATCTGGTTATTTTAATAATAATAATAATAATAACGTAAATCCGTATACATTTTGATAAACAGATCGAAACACATGTGTAAGTGATATCGATTAAAAGTGATATCGATAAAATTCATTTTTATCCATCTACATTTCTTTTCTTTACTAATTTTTTTCCTCATATATATATATATATATATATATATATATATATATATATATATATACACGTCTGTGCGAGGCAAATTGGATGCGAATTTCGTTTCTTTGTTCTATTTCGTAAATTTAATATTTTCTTGATAAAGGGTGGAGTAGACTTTTTTCAATTAATTTCTATTTCTTAGGCAATATCTTGCAAAAATAAATGATACGTTTTGTTTTTTTAAAACACTTGCTGAATTCCTCTATTTAAACGTGTAGAAGTGACATTAGAACTAAATAGAGCTGTGATAGAAATCGGTAACTGCAACTATTTGTAAAACCATCATGAATTCTTAAAATTAATAATTTCTATTTTGAGCAGACCATAAAAAAACTACACGATTTGAGGTTGTAGTTATCCTTGTCAGAGTTGCAGTCAAATATTAAGAACGGCAGTCAAAGACAACGGAAGAACGGATGCACCATTTTCGATTTGCACTTTATGACATTACCCTTAATGAAGTGCTTCCTCAAACGCACAGATCCCCAGAAGCTTTTCAAATTAAAAAAAGTAAAGAAAATAAAAAAAAAAAAATAAAATAATGAACGCATCGGTGAGCTCTCATTTGCACCTAGAAGGAAGCTGAAACCCAAGAAGTACACGTTTCGATTACTGAAAATTTTTAGAACAATTAAGGGATCTCTATCTTGAAAAAAAAAACCTTGGAAGCAGCATCCCACAAGAAAACATTTGTACGCTCACCTGCCTTAAGCAGTGAAACTAACAAGACACTGCTGGAGAAACAAGAACGAACTCGCAAGCTACGTTCTCCTATCGACATATCAATATTGACACACCAATATAAGCCGATCTGCAAAAACTTAGATCAATCAAATGTGTGAATTCTGGATGCAATGCGAAAGAACTGACATGTGCGATGATCGATAGGGACGGTTGTCGAGAGAAGTGTCATGGGAATCCGTGCTGGCAGCGAGACCTGATGATGATAATGGTGATTAGATTTTCTAAAAGAATTATTGATAAGAAATCCCCATTTCATCTTTTTATTTTCGTTTCACTTTTCTATATTTGTGTTGCCTTTAGCAGCTCTCCTGTTGCCATATATGATCTGCAGGACTAAATTGGATACAAAGAATATCTCGCAGCAAACATGTATGTGTAAATACCGAATATTGTTTGGTATCTCTCTGTCTACTAGAGACGATGAAGTAGTGTCCATTTTTTTCTTTTTAGGAAAAACGTAATCCGGGCAGGTTCATATCGAGTATGAGCTGTAACCCAAGCAGCAAATCCAGCTCTCCACACTAGCACTGTCATCCAAAGGAAAGGTAAGGAACCAATGCAGTTTGGCAGCGGTAGTGTTGCAGGAGTTGCTCCAGCTCCGGATTTGTTTTCGGGGTTTACTCCCCTAGCCTCTCCTTGCTCTCACTATAATTTTCTTCAGTGCTTTCTTTATCCTTTTTGCTTCCTGATTCAATTTCTTTTTCATTTCAACTTAGTCTCTTCATTTTCTTCTTCCCATGTTTGTTTCTTCTCTTTACAGGAGCACTCTCGTAAGTACCACTTGAATATTACCCCTGACAGGAATTATATAATTAGGACACTCAGTGCGTGTTATACACAAATAATTACAGTATTTTTAAAATTTCGTTTGGCAGATCACATGGTAAAAACTTCTCTCTTAATTTTAAAGTCCATCGTAACGGAAACTATCAATCGTCTGTCCTATTTATAACTACTTAGACATAATCTTGAGGCATCTGCACTATGATTCAATAATATAGCAGTAAATAAACTAATAACATATATGTACATATTCAATGGAGGCGCGTGGCCTAATGGTTAGAGTCGTAGGAAATGGACTTGTCGACCCGAGTTCAATTCCTCGACGAAGCTGCTTGGATTTCACATGGCGCTAATACCCTTGGGAAAGGTAGGAATCCAATTCTCCCTCCAGCTATGGGTAAATAGCAGGGCAGACTGGGCTCTTTAACCATGAAAAGGTAACCAATAGCTGAAGCGGGAATAGTTGGATGCATATATTTCCTAAGTGTATTAGCGATATATGCAATGCAAACAGCCTCGTCTATGATTTAAACTCGTGTCACTAAATCTATTTCCTTTTCCTTCATTATAAAAAGTTCCTCCAATAATACTTGTTTGTCGATATCCCGTATAAACTATTACTTACGTAGGCTACGTAGATGATCTAGCGCTTGTTGCTGATACACCAGCACAAGTTGAATCTATGCTGCTT
Source organism: Doryteuthis pealeii (assembly GCA_023376005.1). Lineage (NCBI taxonomy): Eukaryota > Metazoa > Mollusca > Cephalopoda > Myopsida > Loliginidae > Doryteuthis > Doryteuthis pealeii. The sequence goes on along the minus strand of CM042149.1, from coordinate 68,745,061 downwards.
TGCCTGGAACATACATACGTAAACATCAACTGCCCTTTGTATATGTATAGATAATATATTTATAAAACCGATACGTAGCAGAGTATTCCACTAATCAGTATATATTTAATAAATATGTAGAACCAGCTTGTTGATTTCTTTTTTTCAACTCATACACCAAATAAATATTAACACTTCAAAAGAAAACATCGAACTGAATGTAGAAAATATCACAGGCAATAAAAAAGAAAGAAAAATACAACGTTCATTTTTGTGCCTGAAAATAAACAAATTATTCATAAACAGAACTGAACAGAAAATTTCTGCCTATTTTCAGAATTTAGAATTCATTAACACAGTTTTTTCAATATTTCGTAATTTTCATTTCTGCTCATGTTACAGTATCAAATTACGTTAAGATTTAAAACTGGGGTAATTAGAGAGTGGAGTGAAGGACGTGACCGCGGAGAACCGAAAGCAGAAATTTCTGTGAACTGGTCACACTACAGGGTTCATGGACAATAAGTAGACCCGTGCAGTTTCCAAGTGGTATCTGAGAGACCAGAAATGACTACGAGGAAGAATTAGATTGTCAAGCTATTCGGGTGAATAAGGAGAAGAAGGGTGAAATATAGAATGTGTCCGTCGACGTAGAACACATCAGATACCTTGGGAATAAGGATATATAGACTCCCTCGCTGTTAAGGCCACCCCAACGAATTTTTATTATTGTGACCCTTGGTTTTATGCGATAGTGCATTTATCAGACTGTCATGAAACTACAGTGATTATGTTTAATGAAAGCACGATAGCATGAAACCCAGGGCCAAAATATTCTTTTTATTATAGAACACTCTTACTGATATTGAGCACTCGATTAAAAATACCGCCCAAGAACATGGTCCGATAATAACTCACCAAGTGAACTAGTGACAACCATATACTATTACAATATATATATATATATATATATATATATATATTATATATATATATATATATATATATATATATTTCATCTTTCCTCAGCTGTGATTCAAGGATGTCGGCAAGAATGATCTCAGGTGCTTTGGCATTGGCCTTTCCTGCTGGGGAAATTTGGCTCAGGACCGCCCTCGGTGGTGGCTGGCTCTCCGTTGAGGACTGTTTCTGTCAGAAGTCACCCTGACGCAGAACCATGAAGCTTAAAGGTCCAGAAGAAAGCAGCGGCACATCAACATCTGTGTTCGAGAATGTTTTTCAATCATCGGACTTCATAGACACACGAGGCGCTGTAACTTGAGGGGCACAAAAACTTTATTATAGTCTTCCGAGACTGATATGCCTATATATATATATATATATATATATATATATATATATATATATATATATATATATATTTGTTTAAAAATCGTATTGGCGAGAAACTATTAGTTACCAAGCGCCGTTGAATTCATGTCTACGCTACTGTAGCTTTTTAAAAGTATGTGCACTATCTTTCCACTTTAATTATCTCATGCACATGAGTTAATAAAACAAGATTATCATCCTTTATACATATTGAAGTTCTTAAGTAAACATATGAACTTTGTAGTAATTAAATTATCATACTGTGGTATATCCATAGGTCCTTCTTGCAAAGAGAGTTAAATCAAGATTATTGTACTTTTTACATATTGAACTATTTAAAATACCTCTCAAGTAAGTATATCAAATGTTGTAATAATTAAATTATCATACTGTGTATATCCATAGGTCCTTCTTGCAAAGAGAGTTAAATCAAGATTATTGTACTTTTTACATATTGAACTATTTAGCAATACCTCTCAAGTAAGTATATCAAATGTTGTAATAATTAAATTATCATACTGTGGTATATCCACAGATCCTGCTTGTAAACAGAGTTAAATCAAGATTATTGTACTTTTTACATATTGAACTATTTAGCAATACCTCTTAAGTAAGTATATCAAATGTTGTAATAATTAAGTTATCATACTGTGGTATATCCACATATTGCTGCTTGTAAAGAAAGTAATCAAGATTATTGTACTTTTTACATATTGAACTATTTAGCAAGTAAGTATATCAAATATATGTATACTGCATTTCACTTAATACCCTTGCCTACTATTCCTCCAGCTATGATAAATAGTAGGGCAGACTGGGCTCTTTAAGCTTGGTTATCTAGTCTGAATTCAAACAACTCCGCTTAAGAAATTGACCTACATCCTGCTCGTGCGGAGGGGTTGGTAGTTGTAATAATTAAGTTATCATACTGTGGTATATCCACATATGCTGTTTGTAAAGAAAGTTAAATCAAGATTATTGTACATTTTACATATTGAACTATTTAGCAATACCTCTTAAGTAAACATGTCGAGTGAGGTCGTGGTCGTCTAAGCAAGTAAGCACTGTGTATGAGTGTCTTTTTGATTTTGAGAAGGATAGATCATAAGAGTTTATTTGTATCACTTCCTAATGCAAATTCGCTCCAAGTTAAAGAAAAAAATAATTTTAAAGTTTGTCATTTCTATCAAATATTTGTTAATAACAAATTAGAATTTCAACTCCATATTCTTCAACTACTTCAATATGACCTCCGGCAGAGTATAGAACATAGTATTTACCAACTTTAGCCAGCGGTAATTATAATTCATGGTCAATACGAAATAAAGTAAAACGAGAAATGAATACAATATTTTCTCGAGACAAAATGACAATTATACAAAGGACCGTTAAGCAATAAACATCTATTCATAAAATGTCTGTCGCCAATTCTGTAGAATCAAGATACTTTGAATTAGTGCCAGTGCTAAAAGATATTAAAATCGAAAGAAAATGTTTTCTAGAAAGAAAACAAGACATTTATAATAGATATCGTGAGGTAGATTGAGTAAGGTCAAATTATATAATTTTTGTTTAAATCGAACATAACGAACCTAAATTCCACCATCTATGCACTCCGCCGAAAAAAAATACTAAAAATCAAGGAATTAATCAAATTTAATAAATTTTCAGTGTTGATATATCAATCAAGAAATATATGAAATTACGTTAACGGTCCAGTGTCCTGATATTGTCATTTGGTCAGTTAATCAAAAGAAAGTTTTTATCGTTGAATTGACAGTTCCATTTGAAGAAAATCTTGATTGGGCCCATCAGCGTAAGTTGGAAATATATGAAGACCTACGTGAACAATGCGTCAGAAACGGATGGATAACTAATGTATTTCCCATCGAAGTCGGTTGCCGGGATTTATTGCCAACTCAACCTTGGCATTTTTGTCTAAACTTGCACTTTCTCCACCAGACAAGAGGAAATACATAAAAAAAAGATCCAGGAGAAAGCTCTAACCGCATCAGCGTGGATATGGCAGTCCTACATTGTGACATCAAGCCGACAAAGTCTGTTGGTATCGTGAGATACTGCTGGGGCGCTCTGGGTTAGTGGTAATGATTCTTCAGCCCCGAAACCATGCCTAAACCCAGAGTCATCATCTGATGAACGCTTTGTTGGTTGCAATGCTACTGTGTAAATAGCAGTCATTGTATGAAGATTATTATAATGCACCAGTTATTTTATTCAAAAACTTTTGCATTTTTTTCAGGTCAGTTAAATTTGAATCACTTATTTGTTTTACGCCTCAAAGATATGTGGTTCAAATTAACATAGGTGACTAAACCGGTAATTTCAGAAATTCCTCACCGAGGCAGAGTCGTATAAACTTGGTAATGTCAGAACCATGGATCGTTGGTCCCGAATATCTATCCTCGATCTGATCGTATATGATCACACATTCCGAATCCGTTCCCAGGTGATATCGACAATAATTCTCCGGATAAACATTTATCCACAAAGCTGTGAGGTTTGTAACTGTGTTTGTGAGGATGTTGTGAGTCCCATCTCTGACATGTGTAGAGATTCACTGTAACTGATTTAGTTCCCATATATTGGTCGATTTTTCCATTGTAATAACATTTGTTTTCTGAAAATGAAAAACAAAAGAATAAAGGTAAGTCACATTTTCAAATAGTTTCTTTGAAGTAATCAATATTATAAAAAAAAGGTAAACATTAAATCATAGTTTCAAAAATTAATCATAACGAAAAATATTTAAAATAGGTTGGGCATTCTGGTATTCTTTAAAGTTTGTATAAAACAAATGGAAATAGATATAAACAATTTCTTTGAATTTTTGATAAACAAATTGATAAGAAATATATATATATATTTATATACGCATATAATACACACAAATATATATATGCATATATACACACACACACACACATAATATATATATATATATATATGTGTGTGTGTATGCATATACACAAATATATATATACGCATATATATACACACACATATATATATACGCATATATATACACATATATACGCATATATGTACGCAAATATATATACAAAATTATATATATGCACAAATATATACACGTATATATATATATGCATATATATATACACAAATATACATATATATACGCATATATATACGCATATATATACATATATACATACGCATATATATACACAAATATATATATATATATATATATATATATATATATATATATATATACATACGCATATATATACACAAATACATACACAAATATATATATACACATATATATATATGCATATATATACACAAATATAAATATATATATGCATATATTTACACAAATATATATATATGTGCACATATATATATACACAAATATATATATATATATATGCATGTATATACACAAATATGCATGTATATACACAAATATATATATATATATATACATATATGCATGTATTACTATATATATATATATATATATATATATATATATATATGCACAGACACACCTATATCTATATACATACGCATATAAAATGGCAGCAAACTCGTGTTCGAGTATTACTGAGCTGCTCGAATGTGGCTTTTTAGTCCAGCTGAAGTCTTGCACATCTCACATTCACAAGTTATTCTAGGGAGTACATTTTATCGATCCATTTCGCCGATGCACACATACGCACACACACACACACACACACACACACACACATATATATATATATATATATATATATATGATTATGGAGAGGGATTAGTTTGTATACATATATACGTACATATAGACAAACATACGAGGCCTGTTTAGCGTACAACTGTAACCTCGTAAAAACACATGGAAATAAAAACAAAGTGATAAGCAGTTATATATAAAAGTCATTTTTTTCAATCCTTGAAAAAAAAAAACGTAGCGTTCAACCGTTATTACACAGCCATTATAATAGAAAAGTTGCAGAAACACACACAACCTATCAAATATCGGACATATTCTGCCAAAATAATAACTCAATGCCTGAAGAAGACCACAGATCAGAAAGACGTGTCGGATATGTAAGGTAAAAAGAATTAAAAATTTCTGAGAACATAATACATTTTGCGGACCTTCTTCTTTTTTATAAAATATTACATTTTCTCCCGTTGGAACCAGAACAACATTATATATACTAGCAAATATATGCACCCTCTGGGTGCAAGTATTTTAGTTAAATTTTATAATAAAATATTATATTAAATTAGAAAGGCTAATGAAACTGAATAAGAATGTAGATAAAAAGATTTTGAACAGAGGGGGTATGATTGAAAAATAGAACAACTTTGAAACTAACACTTCCATCATTTTCCCTTACTCCCGTCTTTCATTGGTAAATTTTCCTAATTAAACTGTTTAGTTAAAATAGGAAGTAAAGAATAATATTACAGTTATTTCTTCTTGTTGAGGGATTTCTTTTAAGATTTATTGAAGAGATTTTTGCTCATATTCAATAAGATAAAACCAAACAATTAGAAATCAATAATACTAAGCATATATTTATTAAAATCAATTTTCTAAGATCAATATGCAAATTAGCCTTCCCATTCACACTGAAAACCTCTATTTGTTTGTATATATACATACAATTGCATGTTATTAGTATGTAGATATGGTCAACAGTGTAAGTAATGTAAAACAATTTTATTAATAATTGAAGTTTAAATATAAATAAAATCATGGAGAATATGATGTAAATAACGAAAGGAATTGTGACTTGAGTAGGGATATAGTTTCGGTTACAGACAGATAAACACACAATCTCCATTATAATAAGATATATTAAACATTGAACTATTTAGCAGTAGCTCTTAAGTAAACATATCAAACATTATAATAATTAAATCATTATACTCTGGTATATTTATTGGTACTGCTAGTATGATCTAAGATCTGAATAAGGACACGAAACATTTCTAAACAACCATTCGTAGCAACCCCGCCTAACTGTTATTAATATTCCTGCTCGATGGATAATCTTATATATAACTTTTTAAAGATATATTTTCGTTTTAATAATTCTAATTCTATGAGGGAATGCTGCTGATTGATTCGAGTTATTGAAATACTCTTTTCAGATGAGAGGAAGAGATGTTAAGGCAATCAAACGATACCAATCAAACCAAATCTTGGAGAAGGTTGATTATCTTGCTTAAGCCTGTAATTTGCAGTGCACAAATGAGATGTTAGGTATTGTCGGTGAAGAATAATCGAATTTTCCCTATTGAAAAATTGGTGCATCGATTATTTTATGGGTCAATCTACTCCATTCAAATTTTAAATAATTTATGAAAAAAAAAAAAAAGAAAAAGAAACAAAAAGAAAAAAAAAAAGAAAAAAGAAAAACAAGAAATAATGATCGTCCATTAAGAATTTTAAAACGATGCTGATTTTAAAAGCTCTATTTTTATTTCTTAAATTTAAAGAAAAATAAAGATGAAGTATGTTTTTTGAAATGATGAAGCAGAAATACCGAATAATAAAATAAACCAAAATAAATTAATTCCTTTTATTTATCGTTCGATTCTATTTATATTTTGTGTTTATTTGTTTGTTTTTTTAATTTTTTTTTATTTATCAATTTTTTCTCCTCGAAATTTATTTCGTGAGCGTTATTTTATTGCTAACTTGAAAAAAAAAGAAAAAAAGGACGGGTCAGACAATTTTATTTATTTGAAAATGAATTTAATGCATTAATTTCGATGAATTTTATTCGAATTCAATCGATTTAATTACTTTTGATTAATTAAGCAATCTGCGGGAAAGCGTTTGGTTTAGAAAAGAAAACAACAAACCAAGAGTTAAACATATATTTAAAAAAATCATACATTATATATATAATATATATATATATATATATATATATATATATATATATATATATATATATATATATATATATATATAAAGAATTGAAAGAAAGTGACGAAATTATAGGATGGAAAAGAAATTAGTATATATCGATTTGAATTTATTTGGATAATAATAATAATTGAATTATTATTATTATTAGTTGTAGTAGTAGTACTAGTAATAGTAGTAGTAGCAGTAGTACGATTATTATAAATGAAGTAAGCAAATGTAACAATTATAATAAGTATAATGGCATTATTATTATTATTATTATTATTATTATTATTATTATTATTATTATTACCATCATCAACGCTATAGAAAAGAAAATTAAAACCACTGGGGTGGCCTGTTGTCAGTATCGCCCGGACAATCGGAAAGTCTATCCCCTTTTCACTAGCACTAGACCATTGTCTTTGCGTCTGAAGTGAAGCGCCACACCTTCCATTAGCTCCCCTTATTACTACACAAATTCAATAAGTGCTACTTTTGCGCTGAGTTGGGGAATGCCAGTATCGAACCTGGAGCCTTGTGGTACCTAGGGGGTGTTCTACCAACTGGGCTAAACTGGCTATAATAATACCTTGCCATGAAAAAGTCCAATTGTAGTTGGTGCACTTGGAACAGTCCCAATAAAGGGTCTGGAATGTTTGGAATCAAAGGAAGGATTGAAATTGAAGAACACTGCACTGCTGCAATCTGCCACTCAGAAAAGTCCTGGAGACCTAGGAGACACTCAGACTAGTGAAAGACCATCAGCTAATGCTGATGTGAAAACTCAAAAGGAGTAATAATAATAATAATAATAATAATAATAATAATATAATAATAATAATAATAACTGGCACTAAAGGAATACAAGACAAGACATGACTGGTTAGGAAAAGTAATCTAGTGTGAATAATGCAAGATATGAATATTTGGCTATTTTAACAAATAGTATATGTGCAATCCAGAATCTTTTCTAGAAAATTAGACGCATGATATTATCTGTGGCTTTGAATAACTAACGGACCACCATATGCCAACCAGAAGACCGAACCTAGTTTTAGTTCTTCGAGTGAATGGTGATACAAATATTGAGAGGAAGAATACCGAATGGAGAAATGTCTAAAGCATGTCAAGTTGTGAGAAAGATTAAGGTTGGTAAAAATAGAGTTAAAAGTGGCAGAAGAAAAACGAAAACAAATTTGAAGAAAAAACAAACTTTTAAAAAAGTTAGCATAGGAAAAACATCGATAAAAGAAAGAATGAGGAAGACAAAATATTTTGAGAAACAGAGGAAAATTAGACAGGGAGGAAGTTGGGTTTGTGTTGGTTGCATGTAGAAGGTATTGAGGAATATTTTTTTTGAAAAAGTGTGTAACAATTATGAGAACTGATTAGTGGCCGATTGAGATCGTTAAAAAGACTGACGGAAATATTTTAAGAAGCAACGGTGACTAAACTTTTGTTAAAACCATAGAGTGATGAATTGAAAAAAAGATAAAGTGCAGGAAAAGAGAAAAAAATGGATGTGTAATGGAATATGAAAAAAAAGGGAGGAGAAGAAAAGAAAAGAAAAGAAGAAAGGAAAGAAAACGGGACGAAATAAAAAGAGGGGGTGGAGAAATAAAAGTGTGGAAGAAGAAGAAGAAGAAGAAGAAGAAGAAGAAGAAGAAGAAGAAGAGAAGAAAAGAAATATAACAATCATTTGGAGACAGAAGTAAGGGCAAGTGATTAAGTATTATTTAAAATAGCAATGGGAGAAAGAAAAGAAAAAGAAAGAAAGAAAAACAGAGAAAGAACACGGGACGAAATAATATAATAATAATAATAATAATAATAATAATAATAATAATAAGAAGAAGAAGAAGAAGAAGAAGAAGAAGGAGAAGAAAAAAAAGAATAATAATAAAATATAATAATAATAATAATAATAATAAGAAGAAAAGAAGAAGAAGAAAGAAGAAGAAGAAAAATAATAATAATAATAAGAAGAAGAAGAAGAAGAAGAAAAGATGAGAAGAAGAAGAAGAAGAAGAAGAAGAAGAAGGATGTGAAGAAGAAGAAAAGAAAAAGAAGAAGAAGAAGAAGAAGAAGAAGAAGAAGAAGAGAATAATAAATATAATAATAATAATAATAATAATAAATATAATAATAATAGAAGAAGAAGAAGAAGAGAAGAAAAGAAGAAGAAGAAGAAGAAGAAGAAGAAGAGAAGAAGAAGAAGAAGAAGATTATAAAAATTATTCGGAGGCTGAAGTGCGTGTGATTAAGCATGATCTAAAATAGCAATGGGAGAAAGAAAAGAAAAAGAAAGAAAGAAAAAGAGAAAAACACGGGAAGAAGAAGAAGAACAAGAAGAACAAGAACAAGAACAAGAACAAGAAGAATGTATGAAAGGTTAATATATATCGTAACAACCACCTGAGAGAAATCAACAGAATAAGAAAACAGAACAAAACAAGTTTGTTGGTGCAAACAAGAAAGAAAAGAAATAGTAAGAAGTAAGAAAAAGTGGAATACGAAGACAATAGGAAACAGAAGATCTTGAAGTTTAGGGGAAAGAACTGAAATAAAAAAAAAACGAAATTCCCAGAGTCGAAAATAAGGAACAATAAAAGGAAAAGTGTAGAAAATCATAGAAATATAAATAATATTGCATAGTCTATTGTTCTAACAGGCCACCTTTTCTTTATTGACAAGGACAATCAGTTCTATTGTAAATGTCAACGAATACATCCCGAATAAATAAGTAAAGTGATCGGGGTGGCCTAAAGTCGGTATCAGCCACACAGCGAGGGAATTTACCCACTTTTCACTAGCGCTAGACCAAGGAGATTATTTTTTAACGTCGGAGGCGAAGCGCCACGCCTACCGTCAGCGCATCACTTTACTGCACAGATCTCTGTGCTCCTCATACGCTGAGTTGGCGAGGACCGGTATCAAAGCAGGAACTTTGAGGATCCCAGTCGAACACTCTACCGACTGAGACATCAACATAAAACGATTCTTTTCGTTTCAGATAAATTTTACTCCTTTTCATTCAGGGTTGTGGAATCGGAACACAAAGCATTCGATTCCGACTACTCTATTGTGGCACCTCCGATTCCGACTCTTTGTTATAGCTCAATGGGTAGAGCACTGGTCTTGGTTCTTAGTTTGATCACGGTCCCCACCAACTCAGTGCATGAGTAGCACATATTGGGTAATCTGATCTGTGCGGTAAATTAGGAGCTGACAGCAAAAAGTCACTGTTCAATTGGCCACTCTTAATCCATGCTTTTTTATAATGTAATATATATATATATATATATATATATATAATATATTATATATATATATACCAACCCTTCCGCACGAGCAGGATGTGACACAAGGTCACTTTCTTAAGCGAAGGTTTGAATTCAGAGTTTTCCTTCTACTAGACAGGTTACCTAGTTATGGTTAAAGAGCCCAGTCTGCTCTGCTATTTACCCATAGCTGGAGGGAGAATTGGATTCATACCTTTCCCAAGGGCATTAGCGCCATGGGAAATGCCAACAGCTTCGTTCAGGAATTGAACTCGGGTCAGCAAGTCCATTTCCTACGACTCTAAACATTACACTACGCGCTTCCATAATGTAGTCATAAAGAGTGTACACTGTATAACTTTACGGGCTAAACTAGGGCCATATAAAGTGTGATTTAATCTGGAACGGGAGTTGGTATAGTTTACCGACTCCGACTCCGGTGACCCGTTAATAACTTCCTGTTGGATATTGTACAAACGGAAATGTGAATTTCAGGTTAAATTAAACAAAGCGAAGAAAAGACGACAAAAATGACAAAGGACCTTTTTCCCGGTAAAGCGAACAAAAGAAGGATGGGAAACAATAAGTTCGGAAATAGTTATCAGATCAAAGATAAAGATGCGTAGGCGGTCGTCAATACAAAAGCCAGAGGGTTAAGCAATCAGGGTCAGTAGTGATCAGGCAGAGAGACGGCGAACAGAGCACAAGTGAGTGACCGTCACCAGCCCCCTTGACCACAACAACGCTAGTCATCCCAGCAGCAGTAGAAGTCATTGTCAACCCTCGGTCATTTCATTGTCGAGCTCGCCGCCCACAACGTACAGCCGAGAAGAAGAAATAAAGTAAAAACTACTACCATACCATGTGTTGTGATTTCATAAAGTGACCACTGCATATATCGTCTAGAGTTAGTGACGATACCCGCTACGTATGCAGATACACGAAGTAGGGTCGCGAATGCAACATTCCGACTCCGACTCCACAGCTATGTTTTTATTGAAAAACAGACCGCTAAGATTTTCCTTCCTATATTTTATATGGAAATCAAATTTGGTTCCCTTTCATTGTATGTTTTCCCTGCTTTACTTAAAATCTTCGTCGTTAAAACTTTTTTGAACGCAATTTATTAATTTTGATCGGTAAATCTATTAAGAACATAATTGGGATCAAAGGAACATATCAATTATGATATAATTACTCCAATTTGTTAAATTTTGCTTCGTCTTCGATAATCCGACCGAATTAATTGACTTAGAAAAGTCGATTGTTCCATAAATATGCCGCTTTTCAATGGACACTTTTGGGGCGCCAAATGTAGCGTGATGTTTGCTACAACGTATGGATTTATCCAGTGCGTCCGCCACAGAAAGGACGTAATGATATATATATGTATCATTGCAAATATTTCACTGTCTTTTTTAAAATGATATTCAGAATATATATTTTCATAATAGCATAGCAGTATGAATATGTAGTATTTAAAGAAGGTAGAAACGATGAAAAATTTAAAAGATTTAATTAGAATTTTTATAAAAAAATATGATTTAAAAAAAAAAAATTAAAATTCATTCACGGCCAAATAAATTATATATATATATATATATATATATATATATATAATATATATATACTATGGACTCTCTCGTTGATTTCGACGCATGAGGGTTCATAAAAGGAACACCCACACAGTGATTGGTTTATAGTGGTGAAGGCTTGTGTTGAACCATCTGCACATTTTGCCACAGTCGATAGGAAAGAATTGGTGCACGAATGCCACAAACCCAATCAACGACTGACCTCAGGAAATTTGAATTCAGTTTTCCCTCTCCTAGACTGGTTACCTACCCAAGGTTAAAGAGTCCAGTCTGCCCTACTATTTTACCTATAGCTGGAGGGAGAATTTATGGATTCATACCTTTCCCAAGGCCATTAGGGCTAAGTGAAAGGCAAACAGCCTTGTCTGGGATTTGAACTCGGATCGACAAGTTGATGCAGGTAAACAGCAACGAGAACTCAATGTGCCTAGTGCCAGAGATTGGCCGGACAGGGCAAGATATACAATACATGAAGCAAATTTCAAGTTTTTTCCTTCATTCATTGAATATATATATATATATATATATATATATATATATATATATATATATATATATATATATAAACTGACCGAAACACATGTGTAAGTGATCGATTAAATTCATTTTATCCATTTACTTTTCTTTTCTTTACTCATTTTTCCTCATATTGTCGGATTCAATTCCTTTTCCATTTTTACATATATATATATATATATATATATATATATATATATATATATATATATATATATATATATATATATATTGTCTAGGTAGGTATTTTGAAGACGATGGGATATTTCTTCTTCATGATCTTCGTATTTGATTTTTCTCGTCGTCTAGTCGTTTTTCGTAATTCAGAATCCAGCTGGTAAAGGAAATGTCTTATACTTTCTAGCCTACTTTTAATCGTTTCGTCGGTCGTCATCGGGGGCTGTGGGTGTCTTAGGTTCTTTCCTTCTCATTTGAGTTTATTTGTACTTTTATTTATTGATCTTTCAAACCAGGAGAGTCTATCATACCCTTGAGTGTTGCCAAGAAATATATATATATATATATATATATATATATATATATATATATATATATATATATATTCGTTTATTTAATTTATAACCTGTTACAAACCATCTTTTTATATTACATAGTATATCATATTGTAGGAAATAGATACAGATAATACATAAATCAAAGAAGAATAAATGCGCCAAAATTGTACCAACACGTAACATATTCCATTTATCATTGCAGTGCACGTGTTGGAATTAAATTATATCAGAGAAGTTTGGTACATTATGTGTCCACTACGTGTATCAGCAATACTTTCAAAACTGATGCAATAAAGGAAATGTGGCAACGACAGTGAGAAGAAATTGTCATTTGAGCAAATCCAGGCAACGTGTTAAGTATTCATATATTTTAATTGAAACATATTAAAATTTAGTAGGAGGCGCCTTAAGCGTAAAAAGTTATCATCATTGAAAACGGAATCGTCCATCGTAGCTTAAATCCTGAATATAGTATCATTTGTGATTTTGCTTTTCTTTTTTTTTTTTTTAATCTAACCGTCAATTTTAATAGGACCCTCTGAGCATTTAATGCTGGCGAACTAATCAATATCTTCTTATATTAGTACACCTTACGAATAACGCATTTATTTTTTTATCGTCATGAAAGTAGCAATTTAACGCCGCTGAAAATATTAGTAAAATTCCTTTCATAAAACGTGCCAATACCTTTCATAATTACTCTTCAAAATACACCAGTATCAAGAATTCCCAGTCGTTATACTTAGTATAATGCAGATTGTGTATTATTACTACCCAAGTCACAATTCCCTTCGTTAATTAAAGTCACATTCATCATGATTTATTTTTTTTAAACCTCAATTATTAATAAAATTGTTTCATATTATTAATACAGCTAGCCTTATCTACATACTAATAACATGCAATTGTATTTATATATAAAACAAAATAGCGGTTTACAGCGTGAATGGGAAAGCTAATTTGCATATTGATATTAAAAATATGATTTTAATAAATGTGCCTGGTATTATTGATTTTTTAATTTTGTTTTTATCTTAATGAATATCAGCAAAAACTCAGGGATAAATCTTAAAAGAAATCGATTAACAAGAAGAAATAACTGTAATTTTATTCTTTACTTCCTATTTTAACGAATTAGTCAAATTAGGAAAATTTAGCAATGAAAGACAGGAGTGATGAAAGAGTAGGTTTCAGTTGTTCTATTTTTCGATTATACCCACATCTGTCTTGAATATTTCTATCTGTGTTCTTATTTAGTTTCATTAGTCTTTCTAATTTGATATTATATTTCATTGCATTAAAACTTAGATACTTTTGGTGAGGTACACACTGTAGGAGATGGAATACTGTGTGTCATGATACACCCGCCCTGTCGGCTGCGGCGTTAGAAATCACCGACTTCACCTCTGCAGAGGGGTTAGACTCCCCCAAATGGGGCCACTTGTTGGTCGTGAGTGGCGACCCGTGATGCTTCAGTATGGAGTCATGGTGGATGAGCAGTCCATGACATGCAACACTCCATTTGACCCTTACTAGACGGTCGGCCGGAGAGCCCCCTCCGATCAATCGGCTGGTCACGTCATTTTTCTATTTAACCCATAGATGGGACCCTAACAGGTACTACCACTCCGGGTCAGAGTGGACCAGGGAGCAATGGTGATGTAGGGGTGCTCCATATTCCCCAAACCTCCAAAACTGGAACCTCACCATCAGATAGAGTTTAACGTCATTCCCAGGACATGTAGACTCGCAGCCACCGCCTTCTAGCACCCATATGATAAAAAGTGGTTCGGGCTTGCCATAAGGGCAATAGGGTTGGGAAAATCATATAGGTGCTAGGGCTTGACGTGACCAGCCGATTGATCGGAGGGGGCCTCTCCGACCGCCCGTCTAGCCCAAGATAGGGCCAAAGTGGAGTATTGCATGTCATGAACTGCTCATCCACCTGGGCTCTATCCTTAAGCATCACGGGTCGCCACCCACGGCCAACAGGTGGCCCCATTAGGGGAGTCTTACCCCTCTGCAGAGATGCAGTCGGTGTATTCTGACGCCTCAGGCGACGGGGCGGTTGATATGCCGTAAGACAAAAGAAACCAAACCATTAGACTTTATACCACTTAAAATAGACGTTCTATCACATCCTACTTGTGACGGAGGTTTTGGGAAATTACTAAAATATATGGTGAAAATGACTTGAGCAATTTAGCAAAATATATTTACAGCAGAACGATACACGTTTCAGATTACACAGAGAGAGATAAGATCTGACGAAAATAGGGAATGTTCTTAGAGACTAGTGTCCGTTGCAAAAGCCAATCAAACATTTATGGATAGTAATGTTCAGTAAGGTCGCAAGAGGGGGGGGGCACCTAAAAAAAGATTGAATTCCAATAATACAATTGGGCGATTTTATCTGTCTAATCATTGCACTACGGCATGATAAAGATTGACGAAATTATCAAGACCTCGAAATAGATATTATCAAATGATTCGTTAGGTGTTCGCCGAGAATACGCTTATGCTACTGCAATCTGAAGATCCATCTCTAAAGATAGTGTTATACGCATGTACAATGGCTTTCAGATGAAACTAAAGGAGCTGCTATCATAAAGTGTGCATTTGTCATGTGTTAACTCTTTGCCTGCCAAATTTCGCACAATATATATATATATATATATATGTGTAGATAGATAGATAGATAGAGAGAGAGAGAGAGAGAGAGAGAGAGAGAGAGAGGCGCGTGGACTTGTAGAGGAAAATAGACTCGCCGATTCGAGTTCAATTTCTAGACGAAGCTGTTGGCATTTCACATAGCGCTAATAGCCTTGGGAAAGGTATGAATCCATATATTCTCCCTCCAGCTATGGGTTGAATAGTAGGGCAGACTGGGCCTTTCAGCCTTGGGTAGTTAACCAGTCTAGGAGAGGGATAACTCTGAATTCCAAATTCCTGAGGTCGGTCGTAGATTGGGTTTGTGGCAACCCTTGATGCACCAATTCTTTCCTATCGACTGTGCCAAAAAGTGTGGATGGTCCAACACAAGCCTTCACCACAATAAGCAAATCCCTGTGTGGGAGTTCATTGTGTGTGCGAACCCTCATACGTCGAAAATCGACGGGAGAGTCCATATATATATATATATATATATATATATATATATATATATATATTATAAAGATAAAAGGTGGCTTACCAATGAATATGGGCACGATCGTTGGGAGGTGCAAAACACGTGTGATCGACTGCCATTAATCGGTACCTCGATTAATTCAGTGGATTTAACCCTGAAGATCCTTATGGTGAAACTTGAGTCGGTTTCTATTGTATCCATTTTATAATATTATATTAATATAATATTCTATTAAGATTAAGTAAATACAGTAAAGTTGGTAGTGGCCTATTGCTGGTGTCAGGCTGACAGCGAGGGAGTCTATTCCCTTTTCGCTAGTGCTAGACCAGGGAGATTGTTTTGCTGAGTTTGCATTTCTTTGCCTGCCGAATTTCGCCCAACAGCTGTATTATATATCCTTGGTATTTCTTATCTGTCTGATAGGATATTTTAAAGTTCACTATCTATTCCCCTCATAACTAATTCTATTGAAATTAAGTAAATACAGTAAGTAAAGTTGACAGAATGGCCTATTGTTGGTATCAGCCGGACAGCGAGGGAGTCTATCCCGTTTTTGCTAGTGCTAGACCAGGGAGATTGTTTTCGCTGAGTTGGAACGCGACACCTATCCTCAGCTCCCCACTTAACAGCACAGGTCAAATTACCAAATCTGTGCTACTCATGCAGCGGGTTGGTGGAGACAGGTACAGAACCAGAAACCTTACGATTCCTTGACAGGTGTTCTACCGGCTGAGCTAAACTAGTCCCTTACTATTGAAATAAGTAAAGTCGTCGGGGCGGCCTAATGTCGGTATCAGCCAATCAGCGACGGAGTCTATCTCCTTTTCACTAGCTCTAGACCAAGGTGATTGTTTTTTGCATCTGAGGTGGAGTGCCACACCTACCATCAGCTCCTTACTTTACCGCACAGATCCCTGTGCTACTCATAACACTGAGTTGGCGAGGGCCGGTATCGAACTAGGAACCTTGTGGTTTCTAGCCGAACGCTCTACCGACTGAGCTAACCCGGCCCTGAATCTGAGTACTTCTTCTTAATTATGATGAACTAACCATCAGTTTTTGTCTTTTTTCTTTTAAAAACTGTTACACTGAAGAAACACGACGTAGCGAAACAGAGAAAAAGCGAGACGCAGCAAATGAACAAGACGAAGCGATCGCAAGAGATACACGCTTTTTAGAGAAAAAAACGCTTCCGGTTTGAATTTAAATTATTTTCTGCTTCTCTCTTGATGAGTCCGGATTAAAAACATTTACATCTAAAAACGGACCTTATGATCATTATGCTCTGATGAGGATTTTTTATATATCAAAATATTGTCAATATTAGCAATGAAAATGATATAAAAATATATTCATTTTAACAACAATGCCTGTTTTTAAGTATGTATATAAAGGTGTAAGCTTATAAAATATTTAAGTGTACACGTATATATATGTGTGTGTGTGTGTGTGTGTGCGTGTGTGTGTGTGTATGTGTGTATGTGTGTGTGTATGTGTGTGCGTGTGTGTGTATGTGTGTATGTGTATGTATGTGTATGTGTGTGTGTATGTGTATGTGTGTATGTGTGCGTGTGTATGTGCGTGTGTATGTGTGTATGTGTATGTGTGCGTGTGTGTGTATGTGTGTATGTGTGCGTGTGCGCGTATGTGTATGTATCTGTGTGTATGTGTATGTGTCTGTGTGTGTATGTGTGCGTGTGTATGTGTGTATGTGTGCGTGTGTATGTGTATGTGTGAATGTGTCTCTGTGTGTGTGTG
>CM042149.1:68719556-68722056 GCA_023376005.1 Doryteuthis pealeii | reverse complement strand
ATGAAAGAAAGAAGGGATAAAAACTTTATTTCATATGTTTTGCTCGTTGATGATGACCCTTCTACTAAGCGGTCGAACAGATTCTGTCAGCAGATAATAATTACTAATTGTTTTTTCAAAATGTTAAATTCATTCTGTCGGATTAATTTCCATTTATTTACATATATATATATATATATATATATATATATATATATATATATATATATATATGATTGATCAAAGCCTGAAGAAGATATCAGAAGATCTGAAACACGTGTCGCAAATGTAAGATGAAAATAATAAACATTTTTCTAAAAACATAGTCCATTTTGCGGACCTTCTTTTTTTATAAAAATATTTTATTTGCTACCGATGGAACCAGAACAACACTTTATATATATATATATATATATATATATATAATATAATATATATATATATATATATATATATATATAACGTGTGTCAAAAAGTATCGGGTTTTCTTGTACTTTTTGAAACCCTTTGTATTCTGAAAAATTAACGTTCCATTGATACTTAATTTTCTATTATGGTAAAACAGCTTTAAAATCTGTACTTTTTGACGCCTGGTATTTTGAAAAAAAATGAACGATACATTTATTGTTCATTCCTATCTTGGTAAATACAGCTTCAACCTCGATATTATTTTGACACCTTATATATATATATATATATATATATATATATATATATATATATGTGTGTGTGTGTGTGTGGTGTGTGTGTGTGTGTGTCTGTATTAGTCCAGGCCATGTAGATTAAACCCTTTGATCAGTCAGATAACATAGTTTAAAGTGTCAGTGTTTTGATTATACCGTCTGAAATGAAGAATATATTAAACACTAATTAATTTTGTTGATTGATACAGAAATGTTTCCAAGACATTTAACTATTGGCTCATTATTATTTTTAGTAGTAGTAGTAGGAGGAATAGGAGGACCTGTGGATATACCCCAGTATGATAATCTAATTATTCCAACGTTTGATATGTTTACTTAAGAGCTATTGCAATAGTTCAATATGTAAAAAGTATGATAATCTTGATTTAACTCCCTCTCACTTTTTCATTTATGTTTCAAATGAACATAATGAAAAGATGAAAAGAAGGGATTCTTTTCATCTTTTCATTATGTTCATTTGAAACAGATGAGCGTTATCGCTTCCGTGTGCTAACCCCCTCTCTCTATCTTTCCGCTACCCTCTTTCTTTCTCATTATATTTTTTGTGTAGCATGTCCTTTTTCTCCCTTTGCTTTTCTTATAATAAAAACGGAATGGTCCATTATTTAGCTGGGGTGACGATACTCATTAGAAATAAGAATTCGGCGGATAAGTAACACCAGATGATTAAGATTTATATTTTTGTCTTTTATCTTGGACGGTTTGGACTGTCTCATTTTTAACCAGAGGGTGTATCCAAGAAAAATAAATCAGAAATATATTTTAAAAAATGTCAGTGTATCACTTTTTTATAACTGTAGCTGAAGAGGCCGTAACCCAAGATATATTACCATTTTGGAATATTGCCGACTCCGCGAGCAAATTTAAAAAAATCCGGGTCGAATCAGAACCCACAAGACAGAAATTTTTTTATTCCTGTATTTTAATTTCTGCAACGATTCTCTGTGATTTTACGTGATCTTTTGCGACAAGGGGGTAATTACTGAGTGGCTTAAAATATATGGTCTATCTATTTTCTCTAATAAAAAAAAATGCTTATGTCAGTGTGTGACATTTTTCCATTTTACTCCAAGGAGATTTTAAGATTTTATTTGTACTTGTAATAGTGATATTGATGAAAATATTGATGAAGTAAGATTATTTTATGAATAAACATTATTAGTGTGGCCGAACTGACTACGGAGCAAAAAGTAGAAAATCGTTAATGTCGGTGATTAAAATATGTCCGACGTTTCCTCCCAACTGTCTTTTTTATGAAGCGGCAAATTAGTTTCGCTTTGAACCTTAAGATTTGGCGGCAAATCAAACTTGTAATCCGATCACAAAATGTTACGTCTGCAACAGCGATAGCAGCGTCAGCGTTTGTCACTAAGTGCAGCTCGGTCTATAAATGTGCACTAAGATATGTCACTTTCGTTTTAAGTTTCACTTTCACTTTCAACTTTCAGTTTCATTTTAATGACCTTATGAATGAATTAGGAAAACAAAAGAAAGAGAAGAGGAAAAAGGCGGAATAGGATTAAGATAGATAGCAGCAGGAAGTAGAAGGAAACATATTGAAACAAGAGATGAAAGAGAAAATTAAAAGAAAAGAAAATGATGTGACAGTGATAGAAAAGGAAAAGATAAAAATAATCCAGGAAATGGGAAGTGAATAAAAGAAAGAAAAAAAAAACCTCTGGAGAAGAAAAGAGTTTCGTAAGATTAAAAGACTGTAAATGACATACCGCCGTCTTAGCAGAAAACCACAAGGTAAGGTAAACAGTATAATGAGTCGTGTAATTGCATTGATCAAAGGAAATGGAAATGAAAGTTTG
>CM042149.1:68699556-68714556 GCA_023376005.1 Doryteuthis pealeii | reverse complement strand
TGGGATTTTATCCGAAAATATTTAGGAAACAGTAAATAAACATCATTTTCATCACCTATTCCATTTGCATTGTCAATTACCTTCCAATTTCTCTGTCTGTCTGTCTGTCTGTCTGTCTTCTCTCTCTCTCTCTCTCTCATATATTATATATATATATAAGTATGTAAATAAACATTGGGTTAATTTGATATGGCTTTTAGCCGACAATTTTTGGAGATATGTGCTTAATTGAACTCATACCCAATTTTTGAAAATTAATTAGTTAATAATTAATGAATTTAGGCGGGCATATATGTTCAAATGTAAGGCTAAACAAATCGAGAAAATGTCAATCCCTGAATGTACATTTTGACCTATTAGGTCTCATCAGCAAGGTTATAGACAGGGGAGACTGCTCCGTGTGTGACTCGAAACCTGTCAGCTTGGCAGTCGAGGTTTCGAGTCACACAGTTTAACGTCATTCCCAGGACATGTAGAGCCGCAACCACCGCCTTCTAGCACCCATATGATAAAAAGGGGTTGGGGCTTGCCATAAGGGCAATAGGGTTGGGAAAATCATATAGGAGCTAGGGCTTGATGTGACCAGCCTTTTGATCGGAGGGGGCCTCTCCGACCGCCCGTCTAGCCCAAGATAGGGCCAAAGTGGAGTATTGCATGTCATGAACTGCTCATCCACCTGGGCTCTATCCTTAAGCATCACGGGTCGCCACACACGGCCAACAAGTGGCTCCATTGGGGGAGTCTTACCCCTCTGCAGAGGTGCAGTCGGTGTATTCTAACGCCTCAGCCGACAGGGCAGTGAAAATAAAATATACAAAAAACAACAAGAAGGCATTGAGAAAGACGACCAACTGTATCGAATATTGTAAAACTAATTTTTTAAAAAATGAAAAAACTTTAAGTGTGCAATGTTTTGCCTAAACATTAGAGAAACATTGTGGAAATAAAAAAGCAACTCTCGCTTATGCAGACATGAATTAAAAAAAAAAAAGACAGCTGTTTAGGTTTTGGTTTCTGTTCGAATTCACATTTTATTTCGTTTACTTTTTTTTATTTTCTTTTTCATACAGATTTCAGTTATAATTCTTTACTTCGATTAGCAACACATTCATTTAAACTTTTTTGTAAACTTTAGAATTTTTTCTCTTCTAACAAAGTAAAGAATTATAACTGAAATCTGTATGAAAAGAAATATAAAAAAAAGTAACGAACTAATGTGAATTCGAACAGAAACCAAAACTAAACAGCTGTCTTTTTTTTTTTTTTAAATTCATGTTCTGCATAAAGGCGAGAGTTGCTTTTTTATTTCCACAATGTTTCTCTAATGTTTAGGCAAAACATTGCACACTTAAAGTTCATTTTTTAAAAATTAGTTTTACAATATTCGATACAGTTGGTCGTCTTTCTCATGCCTCTTGTTGTTTTTGTATATTTTATTTTCACTGCCTGTCGGCTGAGGCGTTAGAATACACCGACTGCACCTCTGCAGAGGGGTAGACTCCCCAATGGAGCCACTTGTTGGCCGTTGTGGCGACCCGTGATGCTTAAGGATAGCCCAGGTGGATGAGCAGTTCATGACATGCAATACTCGCATTTGGCCCTATCTTGGGCTAGACGGGCGGTCGGAGAGGCCCCTCGATCAAAGGCTGTCACATCAAGCCCTAGCTCCTATATGATTTTCCCAACCCTATTGCCTTATGGCAAGCCCCAACCCCTTTTATCATATGGGTGCTAGAAGGCGGTGGTTGCGGCTCTACATGTCCTGGGAATGACGTTAACTGTGTGACTCGAAACTCGACTGCCAAGCTGACAGGTTTCGAGTCACACACGGAGGCAGTCTCCCCTGTCTATAACCTTGCTGATGAGACCTAATAGGTCAAAATGTACATTCAGGGATTGACATTTTCTCGATTTGTTTAGCCTACATTTGAACATATATGCCCGCCTAAATTCATTAATTATTAACTAATTAATTTTCAAAAATTGGGTATGAGTTCAATTAAGCACATATCCTCCAAAATTGTCGGCTAAAAGCCATATCAAATTAACCCAATGTTTATTTACATACTTATATATATATATATATATTGAGAGAGAGAGAGAGAGAGAGACAGACAGACAGACAGACAGACAGAGAAATTGGAAGGTAATTGACAATGCAATGGAATAGGTGATGAAAATGATGTTTATTTACCTGTTTCCTAAATATTTTCGGGATAAAATCCCATTTTCAGAGGTTTTGGAAGTACTTGTGTTTTTTAGTACTTATACTACGGCGCTGGCACAAACGTTTGTTGTTTATTAAGTTAAATAAAGGAACGCCGGATTTGAAAATGTTCGGGAATTTCCGTGGTGAATCGCCGGCCCGTTCGTGCGCGTGTGCAGTCTCAAATATGGATCTTCGAAATTCTTTTAGTTCTCTGTCTTTGGCAAATTCTGCCTCACTCAGGCGTAGTGAAATAATTCCATTGTCAATTGCATTCTAATTTCTATTTTAAACACATACTTACAATGCTTCAAGCAAACTAAAAAAAAACATATATATATATATATATATATATATATAGACAATTCTTGTCGGACAAGTTTTTGGTTGATCTTTCTAATTTTTCGGGCCATCTTTTGGTGTCGGGGTGTAACTCGTGTAACAGTCGACCAAAGGTTTCAAAACAAGCACTTTCGCAATACAGTTTGCCAATGGTTATTACCTCCACTTCTTATTTCTTGCTACTACTCGATCTCGTTAAACAACACACGAAACCACCATCGTTTCCTACCTGATGATGGCAAACTGTATTGCCGAAAGCGCTCGTTTTAAAACCTTTGGTGACCTGTTACACCAGTTACACCCCGACATCAAAAGATGGCCCGAAAATTAAAAGGATCAACCAAAAACTTGTGCGACAACAAGAATTGTCTGTACAGTTCAACAAAATTGTATAAAAGAAAAAATGCTCCAAAATACACTTATATATATATATATATATATATATATATATATATATATATAATATATATATATATATATGTATATATTATATAGACAGGTTTTTTCAGCTATCATGTTTGATAAGTGTGAGTAATACTTTTGATGTATACAATGAACGACACCTAATGGTGATATCCGGAGTTTTCTAAACATTCTGTATGTCTACACTTTTGCGCAGAGGCTATCTCTTTTCTCGATTCTAACTCCAACTCATTCGTTCACCACACACTATCGCCAGAAGAAATAGCAGCAAGAATGAAAAGAAAATGAATAAATACGGAAGCCTAGATAGTATGAGGTCAGGGAAAATTCGTTTCTTTTGCAATATTGTACCCACTTGTATTGGCACGTATTGTCATTTGTCTTGGGGATGAAGATTCTTCAACGCTGCCTGTGAATTCTATATTTTGGCTCTGACAGGTTCGCAGCGATGATTGATTTGCCGGTTTCCTTTAGAGGCAAAATGCAATTTTGAATACTGGAATGTGACATCTCACACATTTCTGTCTGTCCATTTTTTTTCTTTGAAAGAGATACCGTAATGATTGTTGTATACAGGTGGCTAAAAGCGTGTTAACCACGCATCGCTTGATATGGCCCCCTCAACCAACTTGACATAGACACACACACACACACACACACACACACAACATATATATATATATATATATATATATATATATATTATAATATATTGTTTTACGCACACATACGTTCTTTGGGAAAAATGTTTTCAAATGCCTTAAAAAGTATAAAGAATTCATCATTCGCATCTGATGAGCTGGGAGAATTAGACACTTTGTCTAAGCTCCCCGAAATAGGCTATAAAGCAAAATTATAAGTCTTTTGTTATTTCTTTACTTATACATTTGCTCTGTGACTCTAATATTAGAGCAACACATTGAGCTTTCAAACTGATAAAGGCTGTTTAAAAAAACTCCTATGTCGTAAGGAAATTTATTCTCTGGACTTTTGGATTATATATATATATATATATATATATTATATATATATATATATATTATATATTATATGGTGTTGTTTGGGAGTCTCCGTATACTTCTAGTAAGCATATATATTTTTATGTATCTGTAAACTCGGTTATTGTTTTTTTTTTTTTTTTTTTGTTTTTTTTTGGTTTCTTTTATTTAGTAGTGGCGGTGAATTTTCGGGTTCGTAATGATCTCCTTTCTTCAAGACTCTGAGGACAGTAGTGATTTTCTGGCTACTGGATTCTCTTTTTGATGAGGAGATGCCGGGTGTTGATTGGTTGGTTGGTGATTAATGCGTTTTTACTGTGTGTGTAGTAATATGATAGGGGTGATGGGGTTGGTGGTATGGGGGTATCTTGGAAATATGTGTAAGCTTTTAGTGTGCCGGTGTCTGTGTTTAAAACCACCGAGTTTTCTGATATTTATTCCCAGATGAATATATTATGATAACTACATTATTATAATATAGCACATTAATGCTTCACACTGAACGGATTTGTGTACTTCCTAAAAACGGATACAGATGCATATATTATATATATATATATATATATATATATATATATATATATATATAATATATATATATATATATAGCCACCCCTCAGAACGAGTAAGATGCGACACAAGGTCAATTTCTTAAGCGGAGTTCAAAAGATTTGAATTCAGTTTTCCTTCTCCGAGACCGTTTGCCTAAAGTTGGTATCAGCCTATCAGCGAGGGAGTCTATCCCTTTTTTACTAGCGCTAGACTAAGGAGATTGTTTTTGCGTCTGGGTGGAGCGCCACACCTAGCATCAGTACGTTTTACGGCACAGGTCCTTGTGCTCCTCATACGCTGAGTTGGTGAGGGCCGATATCGAACTAGGAACTATACATATATATGTGTGTGTGTATGTGTATGTGTGATAGCATGAGAGAGTCAAGGGAATACATCCTGTCAGTAAGACTTAAGTAAATGATGATGATGATGAGGATGATGATGATGATGATGAGGCCTAGCATAAAACTTTGTGATGCATTTTTTTCAAAGAGGCTCCTAATTATTTTAATTTCCTGATTCTCAGCTCTCGTGCAAACACGAAAACGTCAAGCACGCAGCATTACTTACACGCTTTCAAACACCAACGCCCTCACTGCGATTCGACTCATCCAACGCCACACAAACCCACAAAATTTCCTCTTTAAACCAACTTTTCACAGAGTAGAATTCAGGAAGTTGCCGCCTGGGATATTTCCTTCGGCTCGTTTTCCCGTCCAAAGTGAACGAACCTTGATCGACCAGAAGTCTGCGTTAAACACGTCATCGCACATTTCTCCCTCAGTCAGTAATTGACCTCCAATGAAATGATTTCCCATTTCAACTTTGGAACCCTTTGACCGTATGCGTGACTTTGAAAGAACAAACAGACAAACAAACAAAGAAACTTGTTCTAATTCACTGTCTGTAGATGTCTCGGTTTTTTAAGTTTTTTTTTTTTTTTCATTTTTCTTTCAAACCTTTTTTACATGACATCTACATATTAATACTCGTGTTCCTTAAAATTACGACCGTTATCATCTTGCACCCACTCTGGTTAAATATTACTCCGTCCAAATTGTCCAAGATGAAATGCAAAAATGAAAATCCTGATTATTTGATGCTGCCGAATTCTTATCTCTCATAAATGTCCCCTCAGCTAAATAATGGACAATTCCGTTTTTGTTATTAGTTTTGGAGATTTGGAGAATGTCGAGCACCCCTTCATCACCATTGCTCCCTGGTCCACTCTGATCCAGAGTGGTAGTACCTGTTAGGGTCCCATCTATGTGTTAAATAGAAAAACATGAGTTGATAAACACAGTTGTATTATGCATTAAGAATGAATTTATTTCACAACTTTGTCGGCATTAAATGACCCACCGAGGTTGATATGCCGTGAAACAAAACAAACCAAACCAAACTGGCAAACTGTTGGTCATTTTTCTGTCATTTCTACAACAAATTTGTTGAGAAAAAGTGCAATAATTCTGCACCAACCCAAATTCTTTTTTTATTTCGTCTCATATGAGATGTCCTCATAACACTTAAGCAGGCAATACCGAGTTTGATATGTCGTTTGGAAATTAGACTGATACACATCATCTACGGTGTTTATCTGACCTTGGATATAGCCCAGGGGTTGTGATGAAAACATAAGATCAGAAATGCTATGAAAATATTTGCATTCTTTTGAGCTAGACACACGGTATCTGGCATATAAGCAAAAAAAAAAGTTGAATATTTTAAAAATACTTTTTTATCATCTTAATCCAACCTTTCTTAATCAACAGTTGCTTCCTATCTAAAGAGTCGTTACGCTCTCTGTCTGTCACATACACACACATACACACACACGCACACACATACACACACACACATATATATATATATGTATATATCTATATATATATGTATGTATATATGAATGCATGTGTATAAATATATCTATATATCTAGTAATGTATACATGTATATCTATATATGTATGCCTATGTGAATGTATGTATATAAGTATATCTGTATATGTATGTGAATATGAATGTATGTATATAAGTATATATACATATATATGAATGTATATATATGTATACATATATATACCTTTATATGAATGTATGTATATATACATATATATGCATGTGAATATGAATGTATATATATATACATATATATGTATGTGAATATGAATGTATGTATATAAGTATATTCATGTATATGTATATAACTATATATGAATGTATATATATAAGTATATCTGGATATGGATGTGAATATGAATGTATGTATATATATATGCATATATATATGAATGTATGTATATAAGTAAATCTGGATATGTATTTAAATATGAATGTATGTATATATACATATATATGTTTATAACTATATATGAATGTATATATATATAAGTATATCTATACATGTATATATAATTGTATCTATATGTATATATATATATATATATATATATAGAGAGAGAGAGAGAGAGAGAGGGAGAGAGAGAGAGGGGGGGAAGAGAGATTAATTTTTTTTAGGAAGAGCATACTCGTCACTTCATAGTATTATATCTACTTAAAAGCTTATCTTGAATATTAAATTAGAAATTAAACCAGTCCCTTTGATCTTTTTAATAAAGTCGTCTACCTTCAGTTTCTTATTTTGTGTGATATATGTTGCAATGGACCAGATTGAATTTTTTCACTCCTCTTTAATGATATCTGCGTTGTGTGTATGTGCATATCTACCCCTCTGTGTGTGTATGTATGTGCGTGTGTGTATGTGTGTGTATGTGTGTGTTCATCTACCTGTGTGTGTGTGTATGCGTATCTGACTTCAAACTTTCATTTCCATTTCCTTTGATCAATGCAATTACACGACTCATTATACTGTTTACCTTACCTTGTGGTTTTCTGCTAAGACGGCGGTATGTCATTTACATTCTTTTAATCTTACGAAACTCTTTTCTTCTCCAGAGGTTTTTTTTTTCTTTCTTTTATTCACTTCCCATTTCCTGGATTATTTTTATCTTTTCCTTTTCTATCACTGTCACATCATTTTCTTTTCTTTTAATTTTCTCTTTCATCTCTTGTTTCAATATGTTTTCCTTCTACTTCCTGCTGCTATCTATCTTAATCCTATTCCGCTTTTTCCTCTTCTCTTTTTTTTCCTAATTCATTCATAAGGTCATTAAAAATGAAACTGAAAGTTGAAAGTGAAAGTGAAACTTAAAACGAAAGTGACATATCTTAGTGCACATTTATAGACCGAGCTGCACTTAGTGACAAACGCTGACGCTGCTATCGCTGTTGCAGACGTAACATTTTGTGATCGGATTACAAGTTTGATTTGCCGCCAAATCTTAAGGTTCAAAGCGAAACTAATTTGCCGCTTCATAAAAAAGACAGTTGGGAGGAAACGTCGGACATATTTTAATCACCGACATTAACGATTTTCTACTTTTTGCTCCGTAGTCAGTTCGGCCACACTAATAATGTTTATTCATAAAATAATCTTACTTCATCAATATTTTCATCAATATCACTATTACAAGTACAAATAAAATCTTAAAATCTCCTTTGAATCCTCTTGGAGTAAAATGGAAAAATGTCACACACTGACATAAGCATTTTTTTTTTATTAGAGAAAATAGATAGACCATATATTTTAAGCCACTCAGTAATTACCCCCTTGTCGCAAAAGATCACGTAAAATCACAGAGAATCGTTGCAGAAATTAAAATACAGGAATAAAAAAATATCTGTCTTGTGGGTCCTGATTCGACCCGGAATATTTTTAATTTGCTCGCGGAGTCGGCAATATTCCAAAATGGTAATATAGCTTGGGTTACGGCCTCTCCAGCTACAGTTATAAAAAAGTGAAACACTGACATTTTTAAAAATATATTTCTGATTTTTTTTTCTTGGAAACACCCTCTGGTTAAAAATGAGACAGTCCAAACCGTCCAAGATAAAAGGCAAAAATATAAATCTTAATCATCTGGTGTTACTTATCCGCCGAATTATTATTTCTAATGAGTATCGTCACCCCAGCTAAATAAGGGACCATTCCGTTTTTATTATAAGAAAAGCAAAGGGAGAAAAAGGACATGCTACACAAAAAATATAATGAGAAAGAAAGAGGGTAGCGGAAAGATAGAGAGAGGGGGTTAGCACACGGAAGCGATAACGCTCATCTGTTTCAAATGAACATAATGAAAAGATGAAAAGAAGGGAACAAATGAAAAAGTGAGAGTTAAATCAAGATTATCATACTTTTTCCATATTGAACTATTGCAATAGCTCTTAAGTAAACATATCAAACGTTGGAATAATTAGAATATCATACTGGGGTATATCCACAGGTCCTCCTCCTCCTACTACTACTACTAATAATAATAATAATAATGAGCCAATAGTTAAATGTCTTGGAAACATTTCTGTATCAATCAACAAAATTAATTAGTGTTTAATATATTCTTCATTTCAGACGGTATAATCAAAACACTGACACTTTAAACTATGTTATCTGAATGATCAAAGGGTTTAATCTACATGGCCCGGACTAATACAGACACACAGACACACACAACACACACACACATATATATATATATATATATATATATATATATTATATTATATATATATATATAATATATATATAAGGTGTCAAAATAATATCGAGGTTGAAGCTGTATTTACCAAGATAGGAATGAACCAATAAATGTATCGTTCATTTTTTTTCAAAATACCAGGCGTCAAAAAGTACAGATTTTAAAGCTGTGTTTACCATAATAGAAATTAAGTAGAAATGGAACGTTAATTTTTCAGAATACAAAGTGTTTCAAAAAGTACAAGAAATCCCGATACTTTTTGACACACGTTATATATATATATATATATATATATATATATATATATATATATATATATATATATATATATATAAGGTGTGTCAAAAAGTATTGAGATTTTTTTGACACACAAAAAACAAAAAAAAATCAACAAAAAAAACAACCAACATTATCAAATACATAGTGCAATTGTAACTTGTCAAAAAGTATCGAAAATTTTTTTGACACAAACAAAAAAACAACCAACATTATCAAATAATTAGTGCAATTCTAAGTTGATAACTAATAACAATATAAACTGGTGAATAAGTAATTGTTTGTACGTACTAATCTTGATTAAACTGAAACATCGAGATCTGGAGGTTGTTACGTGTATGTCCATTTTTTAAATGATCTAAATGCATTTATTAATATTATAAAATGAATTCTATTCATTTTCTGTTAGAATCCAATATTCAGACATTTCTAGTTTGTTTTTGGGTTTTTTTCTTAATGTTCCTGATTTTTTGAACGACAATTTAATTAAAATAGTTTAAATTTTTAATCAGGTAGCCATGTTTTTTTTTCTTTTCAAAAGGACAAGAAATGGTAGTAAAGTTACAAATTACACATTTGGATATATTTAGTGCATAGTATAACGCCATTATGTGTGTCATTAAAATCTGAGTCCAGTTTCTTTGTTAAGACATTGCCTGTGATAAAACTCAAATGTATAAAAAGTCAGTTTATTCCAAATTTAAATTAGTTTAAAGTTTCGTGTCCAAACTTTGTTTTTATTCGTGATTTCCAAACCTATGAGAGTCACATGTTTGGTCACGTCCCAGTGATTATTAGATCACGAACTGGAATTTTAATTAACATTATATATATTTCAACAACACACACACACACACACACATATATATATATATATATATTTATATATAAATATATTAAATATTTATATATATATATATATATATATATATATATATATAGTGGGGTGTACTTACAACAAATATTGTTTATATTTTATGATATTACATTACGAGAATATATTATATATATATATATATACATATATCTATACATATATATATATATATATATATTATATATATATCACATAACATACACACAACAGCACATATATATATATTATATACATACACACATATATATATACATACACACATATATATATATATACAGATATATACACACACATATATATACGTATATACACACAATAACATATATATACGTATATACACACATAGTATATACACATACAGCACACATACACACATATATATATACATAACATACATATATACATACACTCATATATGTATATACATACATACCATATATAACATACACACATATATATATAAATATGTACAGTACATACTGCACATACACACCAATTACATATTATATATATATACTTATACTATATATATATTATATATATATAATTGTGTGGTTTATAAAAATCCTGACCCATTAGTTTCAATTTGTGGAGTAGTCTTTGATGCTATTTTGAAGTAATGAAATTCTAATTAATGATTTTGAGTTATCCTCGTATAATCGAGACGTTGATTAAAAATTAGAAATTGATTAGAATGACGTTAGAATTACGAGAAATCACAAAAAATATTTATAAGTCGGACTGAAAATTAGTTTATTCTTTGATATGGAGCATTTTATTGCTTAAATAAAAATCACTCTTTTTGGGGTTATGATGACCTTTAGAAATAACTAGCAGTGGCTACCCGGCGTCGCCTGGGTAGATAAGGATTTTTAAAGTTACCAGCCGATTGATCGGAGGGGGCCTCTCCGACCGCCCGTCTAGCCCAATATAGGGCCAAAATATGGAAGATTCATAAACTACGTGAGCAGAAGAATATTCTCTTTATTCTCACTGTAGTAACAGAACAACTTTCATCTGTAATTCTTTATGTATAACTAGCAGCGGCTACCCGGCGTCGCCAGGGTAGAAGGGGATTTTTTTAAAGTTAGTCCCGCAGATCCATTATTACTGAATTCTGAATTGAATCCTCGTGGGATGCTCTATTTAAATCCCTATGTAAAAAAAATGACTTGCATTGCTCCAGCTACTCTGAAAAGAAATGTAATGTCTACTATCTAAAATATTAAATGAAAAAAAAATCCATGCTTTATCATTTAAATTTTATTCTTTAATTATCTTCACGAATATGAATCAAATCTCTTATTATTTTACTCACCAAACCATCGCCCTGTGATATTTAATAGTATATATATTTCTTTGTCGTTAATTGGCTTTATTTCGAAGTTACCTCGGACATTCATATACACACACTGCCTTTATATATGTATAGATGATCCTTTTCAGTAATATAATATATATATATATATATATATATATATATATATATGTGTGTGTGTGTGTGTGTGTGTGTGTGTGTGT
Source organism: Doryteuthis pealeii (assembly GCA_023376005.1). Classification (NCBI taxonomy): domain Eukaryota; kingdom Metazoa; phylum Mollusca; class Cephalopoda; order Myopsida; family Loliginidae; genus Doryteuthis; species Doryteuthis pealeii. The sequence continues at coordinate 68,702,767 of CM042149.1, read as the reverse complement.
GTGTGTGTGTGTGAGAGAGAGAGAGAGAGAGAGGAAGGAGAGAAGAAAGAGAGAGAGTTAAAGGATTGGGTTAATACGAACAAAATGTGTTGAAAATAGAGGAAAATGCGGATAACACAACATAAAACTAAATTCAAATGATATTTTCGGCCTGGTACGTTACTAAGGCTTTGTCAAATTTATTCTAAAGCCAACTCAGAACTTCTGCCCTGCCTTTAATTACATTTTCATTATAAAAGTAGACTGTATATCCAAATTTGTCTTCCGAGTAAATTTGACAAAGCTTCGTATCATACCAAGGCGAAATATCATTTGAATTTAGTTCTTGAGTTGTTTTTACCGCATTTCCCTCTATTTTTAACATCAGATATATGTATACATGTATTCATATATAAATGCTTCGATATATTTAATGTTATCTGTTACCTGTAAGCTACGTGTGTTTGTTATCTTTAAAAGTCGGTCTTATCTTTAATTTCCCAGTGTTAAGGTAAACTCTATTACAAGAGAGACAGACGGGAGGACTGTTTACTTTTTATGCACATAGTAATTAAATTGTCCTTTGTCACAGTTATTCTTTCATTTTTCTGTCTACCTTTTGTATTTATATATTAATACGTAAATTTAATTGACGTATTGAATTTGCAATATTATTGGCATAGAGATAAAGTAGTCAACAGATAACGTTTACTATCTTTTTTCTCTCCTCTCTCTCTCACAGACACTCTCTCTCTCTCTGCTCTCTCTTTCTTCTCTCTCTCTCTCTCACCACACACACACACTCTCTTTCTCACACACACACACACACACACACACACATATATATATATATATGAAGTAGTCAAAATGTGTTTGAAATGGCGAAGGCCGACAATTTGTTGGAGATTATGTGCTTAATTAAAGTCATACCTAATTTTGTTAATCAATTAATTATAATTAATGCACGCCTAATTCATTTAATTATAATTAATTAATTAACAAAATTAGGTATGACTTTAATTAAGCACATAATCTCCCATATATATATATATATATATATATGTAGTCTCTACAACCGTCCAAGAAAGATTTCTCAAAAGTCAAACGTCTTTTAGCGGTTATTGTTGGTGGTTGTACCAGATTGATCACCTCTGATAGGGTCAGCAGGCGAGGGAAGTCTGATGTGGAAGACCCGAAACTTCCCAATGAACCCTGCGGATTACATCACTGACGACAATCACCAGCGCCCCAAATGTAGGAGTGTTATTTTAAAGTATATGTATATATTGCTAATTTTTCTAGTATTGGGTAATAGAAAAAAGTGGCTCGATTACGTAAGTATGAGCTCTCAAACCTTATAGGTACTGTGCACTATATATATATATATAATATATATATATATATATATTATATATGAGAGAGAGAGAGAGAGAGAGAGAGAAGAGGGAGAGAGAGAGAGAAATTGATTTTATAAACGAGTAAACTAAGTGACAGATAAAACTCGTTACTTAAGGTAGTACACATATGTATATATATGAATAAATATATATATATATATATATATATATATATTATATATGTGTGTGGTGTGTGTGTGTGTGTGTGGTGTGTGTCAGGGCCGGGATAGCTCAGTCGGTAGAGCTTTCGGCTAGAAACCACATGGTTTCTAGTTCGATTCCGGTCCTCGCCAATTCAGTGTATGAGTAGCACAGTGTATGAGTAGCATAGGTGTGCGCTCCACCTTAGATGTCCTAAACAAACTATCTCCGTTTCTAGCGATATTGAAAAGGGATAGAATCCCTCACTGACTGGCTGATACCGACTTTATATATATATATATATATATATATATATAATATACATATATAAGAGAGAGAGAGGAGAGAAGAGAGAGAGAGAAGAGAGCAGAGAGAAGAGGGGAATTGATTTGATAAACGAGGTAATGAGTGACAGATAAAACTCGTTACTTAAGGTAGTACACATATGTATATTATATGTGGGTATATACATATATATATATATATATATATATATATTATGTATTGTGGTGTGTGTGTGTGTGTGTATATTATGTGTGTGTGTTGTGTGTGTGTGTATGTATATATATATATATATATATATTATATATATTTCTATAACGGTTGTGTTTTTCTGTTTTATAGAAAATATATTAAACTTAAAAGACAATGCTGAAAACTGGCCTGACTTGACGCTTATTTACCGTTCGTTAAAGCAACTTGTTTCCTGTTCATACTGTTAAGTTTTTTATGAATGACCTTGTCAGTCGCCTCTCATATCCTATTAGTGTTGTACAAACACCTCCAAAAAGCCTTGATGAGAAGCTTCTTGCCAGATAAACACGCATAATAAATAATCTCCCCTGATCCTTTAAGTCACACACAGAAAACAAAAACATTCCAATATACTCTCTCTTCATAATCACGCTTTATATCAGTACTCTTTTTGAAACATCAATCCGACGGGAAAGCTCCTTAGCTCTTTACGCTACTTTAAACTGCTACAGCGGCTCTTCCACATAAATGCGATCCTACTTAATAGAAGTATGAGTTGAGAGTAAGGAAATGATCTGACGGTATATGTTAAATAGATAAAAGTGTGGTTGGAATACTTTCGAAGCCAGCACGCACACATAACACGCACACATACAGCACGCACATACACATACACAGCACAGAGACATTCACACATACACACACACAATTACACGCACCATCACACACACACACAATAACAGCACATACACCGCACACATACACACACAGACACATAGCACTACACACAGATACAATAACATACGCGCACACACACATATACACACGATACACACGCACACATACACACATACACATACACAACAGAACCTACAACGCACCACACACATAACATATACACACACACGCATACACCATTATATCTATCCTGTCTATTACTATCCACACATACACTATACATACACACAGCACACTGCACACACCTCATTATATGTGAGCACTTAAATATTTTTATAAAGCTTACCCTTTAAATATACATACTTAAAACATGGGGGGGGCATTGTTGTATAAAATGAAATATATTTTTATATCCTTTTCATCTGCTAATATTGACAATGTTTTGATTTAGTAAAAAATCATCATCAGAACATAATGATAATTAGGTCCGTTTTTAGATATTAAATGTTTTTTAATCCGGACTATCAAAGAGAAGCAGAAAA
>CM042149.1:68675467-68699456 GCA_023376005.1 Doryteuthis pealeii | reverse complement strand
GGTTAATAACCATGGCAACTGTTATATTGCCCGAAAAGTGCTGTTTTGAACCTTTTGGTATCGACTGTACACGAGCGTTACACCCCCCCGACACCAAAAAGATTGCCCCCGGACAAATTAGAAAGGATCAACCAAAAAACTTGTCCCGACAAGATCTGTCTATATTATATATATTATATAATATATATTATTGTTCTTTTTTTTTAGTTTGCTTGAAGCATGTAAGTATGTGTTTTTAAAATAGAAATTAGAATGCAATTGACAATGTTGGATATTACTCACTAACGCCGAGTGAGGCAGAATTTTGCCAAAGACAGAGAACTTAAAGAATTTCGAAGATCCATATTTGAGACTGCAACACGCGCTACGAACGGCCGGCTGATTCACCACGGATTCACCCCCGAAACATTTTCAAAAATCCGGCCCTCCCGTTCCTTTATTTAAACTTAATTAAACAACAACGTTTTGTGCCAGCGCCGTAAGTATAATACTAAAACACAAAGTACTTCCAAAACCTCTGCTGAAACATGGGATTTTATCCCGAAAATATTAGAACAGGGGTAAAATAAAATTCATTTTCATCCACTATATCCATTGCATTGTCCAATTACCTTCCAATTTCTCTGTCTGTCTGTCTGTCTTGTCTGTCTCTCTCTCCTCTCTCTCTCAATATAATATATATATATATAAGTATGTAAATAAAACATTGGGTTAATTTGATATGGCTTTTAGCCGGACAATTTTTGGAGGATATGGGCTTAATTGAACTCATACCCAATTTTTGAAATTAATAGTTAATAATTAATGAATTTTAGGCGGGCGCTATATGTTCAAAATGTAACGGTAAACAAATCGAGGAAATGTCAACTCCTGAATGTACATTTTACCTATTAGGTCTCATCAGCAAAGGTTATAGACAGGGAGACTGCTGTGTGTGACTCGAAATGTCAGCTTGGCAGTCGAGGTTCGAGTCACACAGTTTAACGTCATTCCAGGACAGTAGAAGCCGCACCACGCCTTCTATGCACCCAATGATAAAAAAGAGGTGGCTTGCCATAAGGGCAAAGGTGGGTGGGGGGGGAAATCATATAGGAGGCTAGGGCTTGATGCTGACCAAGCCTTCTGATCGGAGGGGGCCTCTCCGACCGCCCGTCTAGCCCAAGATAGGTCCCAATGGAGATTGGCATGTCATGAGACTGCTCATCCACCTGGGCTCTATCTTAAGCATCACGGTCGCCACAACACGGCCAAACAAGTGGTCTTTGGGATCTACCCCTCTGCAGAGTGCAGTCGGTGTATTTCACGACCTCAGCCGAACAGAGGGCCAGTTGAAAATAATATATACAATACAGCAACAAGGAATGGCATTCGAGCAAAGCACCGACCCAACTGTATACGAATATTGTCTAAAACTAATTTTTTTTTTAAAAAAATGAAAAAATAAAAAAAAAAAAAAAAACTTTAAGTTGCAATCTGTTTGCCTAAACATTTAGAGAAAACATGTGAATAAAAAAGCAAACTCTCGCCTTTATGCAGGAACATGAAAATTAAAAAAAAAGAAAAGACAAGCTGTTTAGTTTTGGTTTCTTTCGAATTCACATTTTAGTTTCGTTTACTTTTTTTTATTCTTTTTCATACGATTTCAGTTATAAGTTCTTTACTTTCGATTAGCAACAACATTCATTTAAACTTTTTTTGTAAAACTTTTAGAATTTTTTTCTCTTCTAACCAAATCTTCACCCGCATTATCTCTTCTTTTTCTCCCCCCCCCTCTCCACTAATCATGGTATATTATTTGATTTCTTAAAATATTAGTTTTGCTTTCATTCCTAAACCATGTTCATGATAACGATTTAAATTTCTATTTTTCAGTATTCGCCTGTTCCATTTTTTTACTCTTCACTGAACTCATTCTTTTTTTTGTTTTTTTAGTAATGTCTTTTCGCACACAATTGTTTTATATCAAGTCCTTCATTGTATCGGGTTGATTAGACTCAGATCTTGATTCCGAACATACTCTAGAATAATCATTGTTTATTTCTTACCTTTAAATGGTGCTGAATTAGATAAATCATCTTGGCTCTTTCATATTACACCGTTCGCCAGACGGTAGGTATGTGAAAGATACAATTATGGGATCCAGCGAGATTCCGAATTCGCTATTCTGTTATTGTACATTATATACCCTCGCTTGACGGTATATACACAAGAAGTTGAATAGAGTATTCGGGTGATAAGAGACAGAGGATCAGAGGACGACAGACAGACAGATCTACAAAACAGATAAACCTACTGCTTTTCTTCATTCTAATTTTGCCTCATCTTTCTGTTTCCTTCTTTTCTTACAAAGGAACCTGTTTCCTTTTTTTAATGTCTATTTGAGATTTGTATCATTACAGTAGTCTGCGTAACGATAGTCAACTTAACAACGGATTCCAGTAACGCGAGATTCGAGCGTCTCGTGTAGTACCGGTTCAGACATATGATGTATATCAATTAAATATACGATCAAAACGCCATGCTCTTCATTCCGACAAAAGTAAGCTTAAAGTAAACATAGAACCGGGACCTTTACGAATAAACAAAATCTATGTGGCAATTGCAATGAAAGTTTTGCCAAGATTCCAATTTATGCCGATTTTCGCTTTTTTACGAATTATCTTAGAATATCAGAACCTGTGTATATGCCACAGTATGGAATTTAAGTCTTTTTTGTAATCTTCATTCTACTCAGTTATCTTAGTACTTTCATTTCAAGCACAACAAATATCTTATATCATATCCTTCCTAATATTCAAAAAGAGAATCCTACTATGAAACTGCTTCTTTTTTCAAGTCTATTACCTTCTTTTCATCCGTACCAAAGCCTAAAGGAAGAAAAAAAAAATGGCTCCCGATTACAAGAAGAAGGTTCCCAATTACGACAAGACGGTTTCTGAGTCCAAGATGGTGCCCGGGTCCGATAAGAAATACCTGATGAAAGCCGGAGGGCACATCGGCCGAAATGTTGAACACATAACAATGAAGATGATGACAATAGTCCGAATAATACAGATAATACTAAAACTAAATTATCTTTACTCTATTCATTCTGTTTTTTAGAAATTTGTTTTCCTTTCAAGAACAACAATAGTTTTATATCGTTCCTTCTTTTATTTTATAAATATTCATACTATGAACTTGTTTCTTTTTTTATATTTCTTTCTTTCTTTCTTTTTTTTCCGTGCTAAAGCCTTAAGAAAATAAAAGAAACAACAAACCAAAAGAAACAGAAAAAATAATTTTGCTTCTTATTTCCTACATCTTTCATGATATCCTTTAAATTTGTATCATATAGTCTTCTTCTGTTACATACTTTTTTTAAATCTTCACTCTACATATTCTGGTTTTTAGTACTCTCTTTTCAAGCACAACAATTGTTTTATATCAAGGCTTTCCTTGTATCTTTTTAAAATTCTTACTATGAACCTTATTCCTTTTTCACGTCTATTTTTTCTCTTTCTTCTACACCAAGAAAAATGAAAAACAAAACAAAAAATTAAAAGAACGAATACCCCAAAAAGAATCATTAAAAGAAACAGCAAAAGCAACAAAAAAAACAAACAAAAAAACAAACAAAAAATCAAAAGAAACAGAAAAAATAATTTTGCTTCTTATTTTCTACCATCTTTCATGATATCCTTTAAATTTGTATCATATTATATTCTCCCGTTCCATATTTTTTTTATCTTCACTATAATCATTCTGGTTTTTAGTACTTTCTTTTCAAGCACAACACTTGTTTTATATCAGGGCTTTCCTTGTATCTTTTTTTTTTAAATTCTTACTATGAACCTTATTCCTTTTCCACGTCTGTTTTTTTCTTTCTCTCCACACCAAGGAAAATGAAAAAAAATCAAAAGAAAGAATATCCCCAAAAAGAAACATTAAAAGAAACAGCAAAAGCAAACAAAAAACAAAAAATAACAAACAAAAAATCAAAAGAAACAGAAAGAATAATTTTGCTTCTTATTTTCTACCATCTTTCATGATATCCTTTAAATTTGTATCATATTATATTCTCCTGTTCCATATTTTTTTATCTACTCTATAATCATTCTGGTTTTTAGTACTTTCTTTTTAAGGCACAACAATCTGTTTCATATTCAAGGCTCTTCCTTTGTATTCTTTTTTTTTTTAAATTCTTACTATGACCTTATTCCTTTTTCACGTCTTATATTTTTTCTTCTTTCTATCACACACCAGAAAAAATGAAAAACAAAAACAAAAATCAAAAGAAACATAAAAAAAAATGTTGTTTCTTATTTTCTACCATCTTTCATGATATCCTTTAAATTTGTATCATATAATATTCTCCTGTTCCATATTTTTTTATCTACTCTATAATCATTCTGGTTTTTAGTACTTCTTTTCAAGCACAACAATTGTTTATTCAAGGCTTTCCTTGTATTCTCTTGATTTTTTTAATTCTTACTATGAACCTTATTCCTTTTTCACGTCTATTTTTTTCTTTCTATCCGCACCAAGGGGAAAAATGAAAAAAAAAATCAAAAAGAAAGAATATCCCCAAAAAGAACATCTTAAAAAGATACAGAAAAAGCAAACAAACAAACAAACAAACAAAAAAAACAAACAACAAAAAAAACAAAAACAAAGAAAGATTAATGCGCATACAAATTTGGGCGATGGACGATGACCGCGGCGGGAAAATAATTTCATGGTTGCCTGCCTCGTAAAATAGGAGGAGGGTTGCCAACGGCGCCAAACATCACACACTCACGATTTAAAAAAAAAAGAAGAAGACGAATAAATAAACAAAGAAAAAGCCAAGTGAAAAATTAGTCATGGAAGTTCGAATAATAAGAATCGAAAGCCGGCACATAAAGCAATCAATTTTAATTGCGCTCTGAAGAATCTTCACTGATTTTTTCTTTGGCTCGCTATTCAGTCAAGCCCTGCACCTCCACCCCCAACCCCTCCAACGCACACTTATATAATAAGATCATGTGCCCAATGCTCATTAACCACGAGTTAATATGTCCATATTTTTGTAAGTTTTAGTACGCTTACATGAACAATTTTATCGCTTTAATACAAATACATCTATACACGTACACACAGCAATCCACACAACACGCACACACACACATACACACATATATATATATAGATAAATAAATATATATATATATATATATATATATATATATATATATCCATACATTATATATTGTATATATGATATATATAGACGCATATGTATAAACAGAGGCAGAGAAAGAGGGAGAGAGAAATATATATAAGTACACATAGATACATATATACATGTATATAAATAAATAAGTATACATACACGCGAATATCTATATGTGCTTGTACAGATAAATGCATATATATATATAAGTATTCATATTCATATACACACATTTATATATATATATATATATATATATATATATATATATATATAAGTGTGTATATATATATATATATACACGCATATATAAATATGTACATATATATATATATATATATATATATATATATATATATATATAACGGTACATACACAACATATATATACTTTTTATAATTTACAATATTATATATGTAAGTATATATACATGTGTTATATATAGTGTGTGTGTTATATATATATATATACATATATACATATATATATTTACATAAACACACTCACACTTTCCCTCACACACACTCACTCTCATATATAATATATATATATATTATATATATATATATAATATATAATATATATATATATATATTCAGTGCAGTAATTCCTGAAATACAACTCATAGCCACACTCATAGCCACACTGTAAAAAAATGTCCAACTTCTGATCAGAATAAACCGAACATGAAAGATATATAAATTATCAATAACTTGAAAACAGTTTTCTAGTTTATATATTTTTGTTCCTTTGGCAATTTATCTAACACCACACACACACACACACACAAAGATTTATTCAGTTAAAACCAGCGCAGATATTAACCCCTTTACTACTGTTTAGTAACCTGTATTCCAGAAGTATTGTCTTGTAAGATTCTATCCGAAGAAAATCCAATATATCCAATGTCACTCAAATAAGAGTTAGCGACGATGATACTTAATGTTTTCTCATTGAATTGTAGCAGTATGGATGCTAATCAGATCACAAGATGAAGATGACGTCAAATTGAACTGTAACGGCAGCTGCGACCCAGGAATTTGACATCCATTTATCAGCGAGATTGACGCATTAGAGGGAGACAATTATTGGCTTTCGGATGTCTTTCCACGTCTTTTATATAATTTACTCAAAATTACGACTAATGCTAATATTTGCTCTTGTTTCTAGCTGATAAAATTATTGTTGCATTTAGAGCATCTTTAACCTCTGAACATTATTTATACTCATTTTTATTTATTCATCTTTGTGTTGGCATTCTAAAGACGATGGCGCAGTGTCCATTTTTTAAAACTGCATCTGCGCGAGTGGCCTAACATGCCAATTTTTGAATGGCAATCTCTGGTGCAGTTGTTAAGTATCTGGTCGGCATCCTAGGTTCCAGATGTAATAAGTAAGTAAGCAAGCCAATAAGAATCCGGTGTTAAAGTATTCCTTGTAAGTCCTTCGTCCAAGAGAATCCAAATGTCAATGAAATAAGCTCAGAATGTTGTCTCTATTAATACAGCATAAGCAGCAGCAGCAGTGCCAGTGATTGGACAATAGAAATGCCTTCGGTGGTCATGTGGTAGTCAACGAGTCTATATTTAGGAGTGACCATTTGCCCCATGCCCTTATAGCAAATAACTCAATCAAACAATAATGCTTGCTAAAATTGCTGTTGTATCTCTTTCCTTCTGGCTTTCTTTTCTGTGGCAGCTTCTTTTCTCTCTTTTTCACTCTGTTATGGTGTTAACTCCTTTTCCTACCTTGTTTGAGAAGGAGATGCCAGGCCGGACGGTTTTCTGCACCAACCTTCTGTTGATGTGGCATATCTCCATGTCCTTCTTGCAGACGTATTTAAAGCGTCGGTGTGGTCTTTCTACCGATCGGGAGCCTTTTACTAATATCACCTTGTTAAATATTAGAATATTAAAACGGTGGTATGTTAAGCGTTTCTATAAACGTTATATAAACGCTGAATATGCCACAGTTTTAATATTTCAATATATTTGACCGTCTGAAGATTGCATAATATGCATGTAACTGCAGTTACGAAAAATTAACACCATAATATTTCATCTCTGATTGTAAAAACTGCTCTGCTATCTTAGCATTGTACACCTGCATATGCTAATACTTTTCATAATCATTACCCATCATATTATATTATATTACACACACACATACACACACACATATATATTTATATATATATATACACACACACATATATATGTATATACAAGCACACACATACATGCATATATATAGACACATATATGTATATACAAACAACATACACCACACATATATACACACACATAAATATATATAAACACACTACACACACACATATGTATATACAAAACACACATACAAAACACACACAATATATATAATACACACATATATGTATATACAAACAACATACACACACGCATATACAAACAAACACACATATATGTATATACAAACAAACACACATATATGTATATACAAAGACACACACACATATGTATATACAAAGACACACACACACACACACACACACACACACACACTCACACACATATATATATATATATATATATATATATATATATATATATATATATATGAGTGGTAAGGATTCTCGCGTATGCTTCACTTGGTTGTTATACAAATAAAGATTAAAACATAAAAATACTGTTTTTAACGCATGAATAACTGTGAGCATCGGTGTTCAAACTGGACAATCAATTTATCTACAACTCACCACAATTTAAGAATTATCCAATTTACTTTTAGTTAAGATAATATATATTCCTTAATAATTCTCCCTAGTAAATACTTATCTAAATATATTTTAACTCAAAAACTACCTACCAATCAAAATCCATTAACTAAAAATTAATCCTGATCTGCCTTAACCAGCAATATAATAGTTACTATAAATCTACAGAGTTCAATATTACTTACAATACCAATTCTAACAGGACTGGTAAGTCATTTATATTTTTTAAACTTTAGACTAGTTTGAACTCTGAGGCAAAGTTATTCATGCTAAAAAAAACGGTATCTTTATTTTTTAAATATTTATATATGCATACAGAAACGGGAAAATCGCACCAGTAAAACCGACGGTGAAATATTAAAGACATAAATCAACAAAAACAGAACTGATGAGACTATAAAGTCGAAATAAATTTATTTTCTAAAAGGTATGTATCCCCATATATATATATATATATATATATATAATTAATGTTGATATTATGATTTCACACTCATAACTTCAAGTTTCTTGGTAGTCTCTCTCTCGCTCAACAAGAACAAATTTAAATCACAAGTTTCAATCACAGACAAAACTGCTACAATGTTGACACAACCAATCACACAAATATAAAAAATACATGTCACACTTGTCACACACAACTACGTACAGACACATACAGTCGACAACACCACTGAAAGAACAATTGAATATACCAATTGTAAATTAGTGTATATAAAGTTTGTTTCCTTTATCAATTTTGTCTTCTTCTTTTGTTACCTAATGGAAACTACATTTCCGTAGTCTTATATATTTAAATTGTGGGGATCAAAACTCGGATCTTCTTCAACTCCTCAACTAAACACTCACCAAACAACCACGGTCCCTACAACATAGACTGTTGTTTTTAGGTGAAAGAAAAAATCTATGGTTTATTTTGAATTTAAAATTCTGTTATCACTTGGTATAATACGCACCTATTAATTACGTCTATAAAATTCAGACCCCCCCCTATTTTCGTGATAATACGCATTTCCTTTTTTTAGGTAAAATTTTGAAGTTAAAATAAACTAATCACTTGTATAATACGCACCTTTAATTATCAGCTAGGAAATTCTGACCAACCCATCTTTCATTTTCGTATATAATACGCATTGCCTTTTGGTTTTAGGTGAAAGAGTATATATATATATATATTATATTATATATATATATATATATATATAATATATATATATATACTTCCCATCCCACTAGGTTTGAGCACCCTGGGGGTGATTTTTTCTGATGAACGGCCAACTAAAGCGTAAACGCAACGCCCTCCTATAAAAGGGATGGAGCACTCTATGGCGGCCTTTACATACTAAGCGATGTGTGTATTAAAACAATTAAAATCCCCTTCGCTTTCTGTAGGTAAGGACAGCCAGACGGTTCAGGTGTCTGACTGACACTGAACCGATCGGATTTCAATCCCGTTAGTAGGTAGCTTACAAATGTCTAACTACACGGAAGAGACTTGATAAGTCGAAACACGTGTCTATGAATACTATATATATATATATATATATATATATATATAATTTATATACTACATTGAAGCAGTGGCATTTTCTTATCACATTTAAGTAGTTTTTCTTCTGTATCAGCCAGGTCTGACATTAATTGGCCCTTGTGATCTGATGTCTTCTTTTCTAAAACGGTAAATTTCTCAGCGTCTCTTTTCGTTGTATATCTATTTAGTATATTCAACAAGTTTGAAATTTTCCCTGTTGTTTTTTTTTTTGTTTTGTTTGTTTTTTTGTTTTTTTTTCTCTTTGTTTCGAATAAATTCATTGTCGCTCAGATAAGATTGTATTCGTTTTAATTTGCATAGGTTTTCCATTTTGTAGCCAACCAACGTCTTCTTTCCTTCAAATTTTCCCATGCATAGTAATTTGGAAGAATTTAACTCATTAGTACTAAGGAAAAAATAAAACCAAACTAATACAATGAATAGGTTTTCCTATTAGAATGTGAATTTAGATTAGACTAAAACAAAAAGAAAAAATACTACCGGCATTCATAGCAAAAAAATAACTATTTCTCTGAATGTTTGAGATGAGGCTTGATGATTAGTATTATCTGCGTTATTCGGACTATTGTCCCCATCTTCATTGTTATTTCTACAACGTTTCGACCGATATGCCCTCCGGCCTTCTTCATGTTCAAAGTTCCGTGATGGCTCCCGATTACGACAAGAAAGTTTCCGAGTTCGCAGAGAAGGTTCCGAGTCCGAGAAGGTTCGCGAGTCCGACAAGAAATTCCTGAAGAATTGTTAGAGTCACAGAGCAAAGTAAAAATATAACAAAAGACTTAGAATTTTTGCATTATAGTCTATTTCAAGGAAGCTTAGACAAAGTGTCTAACTCTCCCAAATCATCAGATGCGTACACGCAGTTTACTATTATACTATTATATATATATATATATATATATATATATATATATATATATATATATATATGTTGCAATAGAAAGGTGCTATAATGAATACTAGGTTGTACTACTGCTTCACCTTGCTTATTAATGAGAAGATTTGATTATTTGTCTGAGCGAATCAGAACATGAATGATAAGCGTTCTGTGGAATCAACGTGGCAATTTAATGAGATAATTAATTAGTTTTCATTTTTTTTTATTTTCCTGACATTATCGAAAAATTATTTCCGTTCTGAGAAAATGATTTATTTATTCTTTCATCCATAACAGATTTTTTAAACTGATATTCAAGCCATATCTGCATTTTCTGTAAGGAGACCGGATCCAGTCTGAAACCACGTGACTCTGCTATTTTATCGATCAATAGAACAATTGGATTGGAAAGCAATTTTATTTGATCGTCAGGAGATTCAAACAGATATACGTGAAATCAAACAGTTAAATGTTTAAGTTTATATATATATATATATATATATAATATATATATATATATATATATATATATATATTAATATATTCCCCGTTCAATAAGTATAACCAGTTTAAAAGCCAAATCTTATTATAATGAAGATTTGCTGTCTGTCTGGATATAACCGAAACTATGTCACTGCGTAGGTCATAGTATCCTAAGGAATTTCCTAAGTTTAGTAAGGAGTATTTACTTTATAGTAAAAATAATTAATACATTGAATGAGTTTTATTTATTAATGATCTCTTCATGAAAATCTGAATTAGATTTATCTGAAAACAGTCCATATTATAAGTGCATTTAATAACCTGAAATCTCTTATACATACATAAGAAATAAAGGTTTGCATAATATATGAAGTGGTTAATTGCATATGGTTTTAACAAAACGTATTTAATAAAGAATTATTTGTTTTTATTGATTTTAATATTATTGTTTCATCCCCCAACGTATTAAAATCAATACTGTGAATGATTTTTTTTTAATATAGAAACCAATTAAAATATAATTGGAGCACGTGTAATCTTTTATATGTGTTTTTGTTTGATTCCATTTGTCTTTCTAATTTCATATATTTCATTACATTAAAACTTAAATACTTATACCCATAGGGTACATATTGTTGCTGGTTCTATCAATATTTGATTTTCTAATGCAACATTCCACTTTGGATTTTACTTAGGCAGGACGGGCAGTACGAAAGGCCTCTTCTGATCAATCGGCTGGTCACGTCAAGCCCTAGCACCTATATGTCTAATTGCTCCAATGGCAAGCCCCAACCTTTTTATCATATATGTCATAGAATGTAGTGGCTAAGAGTCTTAATTTCCTGTTTATAACGTTATACTCTGTTGATAGTGAAGTTCAAAACTGCAACACTGGGAAATATGGAGTACCCCTTCATTACCATTACTCCCATGCCCTGGTCATACCTGTTAGAATACCATATATGTGTTAATTAGAACAAAATGAGTTCCAAAAATGTGTTTAAAAATTGAGTTTAAAAAATGTGAATGCCCGTCAAGAATGAATAAAACGAAATGTGTTTGTTTTAAAAATTATACAATGGATTGACATGCGGTAAAATCCAACCAACCAACCAACCAACTAACCAAATTTATTTTGTAAGTAGACCAGATCCAGTCTGAAACCATGTGACTTTGCAATCTTATCGATCAATTGGATCGAAAAGCAATTTTATTTGATCGTCATGAGATTCAAATAGATATACGAGAAATCAAACAGATAAAAGCATAAGTATATATATATATATATATATATATATATATATATATATATATATATATATATATAACGTATTCATTGATTGTTTGGAGACTTTTCTTCCCCGTTCAATAAATATAACCCGATGAAGGCCAAATTGTCTTGATTTTTGAACTTGGATAAAAAATAGAAGTTTGGCAGCAGTGATGTCCATTAAACAAGCGGTTGCACCTGTGGTCCAATTTGTTTTAGGGTTGTGCATAAAGAAAATAGTTTAACACCCCACCTTCGCCTCAGATGCCGTCCTATTCATTCATGCCAATTCGATTAAGTGATATAACTGAATCAATTGCTATTTATAATGACAAATAGGTCTTGGCACCAAATGTGAACCCATCAGAGCCTTGCTTTCAGATCAAACGGAAAGGATACATATGATAAGGGAAGGTGTTCCTTACGTATTGGTTACCATTATAGGAAAGTAGAAGCGGCTACCCAGCATAGCCTGGGTAGGGAGCAGGGTGGGGCGCAAAAACCCTGCTGTAAAGATTTGTTTACTTTTGAGATTTAGAAATGCTGGGTATTTTGAGGTAGAATTTCAATAGTATTTCTTTGTATATTTTGATTTTTAAATATCTTCGAATATAAATCAAATTTTCATAACTTTTACACAAAAAGCAAGAACCAGTGATATTCAATGTGTGTGTGTATATATATATAATATATATATATATATATATATATATATATATATGTATATATGATATATATATATATATTATATATATATGTATATATATATTATATATTATATATATATATATATATATATATATATATATATATATATATATATATATATATATATATATATATATATATATATATATATATATATATATATATTCGTAGTTTCATCCGGACATACATACATACATTCACACCATCTGCCGTTTATATATAGATAGAATCGGCGATTCAAGTTCAAATCCTAAACGATGGTTATTGCAAGCTAATACTCTTGGAAAAGGTATGCATCCAACTATTCAACCTCTAGCTATGGGTAAATAGCAAAGAAAACTGGACTCCCTCACACTGATATGATAATTGATGAAGGGAAAGGGAAACTTTTGTTTTAAATATTTAGTCATGAACAGTTAGTAGAGTGTTTGATAGTGATGTCCTTAGTACACCCGGGGTTGGCTGCTTATATCTATCTATCTATCTATCTATCTATCAATTTATCTATCTTATGCGAAGAAGGAGGAATAGTAGAAGAAGCGTCACTTTTTTTTACTTTATTCATTTCTTCTTTCAAAATATTCAGCAAATTTGGTCGCCATTTTAAAGAGAAAAAATAAAGACACGAGAATGTCAGTTTCTATTTTTAACGTAAAATTGATTATTAATAATTAATTAATTATTATCTCTTGACTACCAAATTTCCCCCATGGATGTAGCAAATGTTTATGGTATTCTATTAACTATTTCACATCTATTCACCTCAGAACTCATTCTATTCAAATAAAGTCCTATCATTGTTGCAATCTGAAGCTTGTGCTGAGTTATAATGAACTAACCATCGGTTTTTGTACTGTAGGATCGCAGTGGCAGGAGAGCCGCTATCAGCGGATTTAAGTAGGCAAAGAGTTAATGACTAAAGCAAACAACAATATTTATTCTTTATGATTTTTAAGTGTAGACATTCAAGTATACAATTTGTTTTCAGTACATCGGGAACTAAATGATAGAGAAAATGTCCCATATGTAAAACTTCCAAAGAAATAAAACCTGCGCCAAATAAATGATCACTACAATCAATAATACCACCGAGGACGACCAGCAAAATAGTTGAAATTATTAGGGTAAGAAAAAGAGACATTTTTTCTAACATCAAATCCCAATGTACTGAAAAAAACTTGAACGTCTACACCTGAAAATTATAAAGAAGAAATATTCCATATTTTTAACAAAACCTGCCTATATATATAATTATATATATATATATATATATATATATATATATATATAAAAGTAATTGGTAATTTGCTTGAATTATTGTTAAGTATGTTATAATATATTAATAATTTGAAGGCAATTACAATGCGTATAAAAACTAAAAACAAAAAGATGTTATTTTATTATATATATATATACAAGGCGTGTCAAAAAAGTTTTGAAATTTTTAATACTTTTATAATAAACGATCAAATGTTAAGAAACAACAAAGAATGATAAAACATGGATAGAAAAAGCTTTCATGTATAAGAAAGTAGAAAAAAATGAAAACGAATTAAATAAAGTAATTAAAAAAAACAAGTGAATTTTATTGTTATTTACTAAGCTTGGCTTAGACGTGGCAGAAGGCCAGAAGTATGGGGCGCCCAGTGCAAACCGAAGTCACAAACAATAACTTGCGAGTCGAGCAGGCTAAACATTACACCAGTGATTCTCAACGTGGTCCAGGTGGACCATCTGTGGTCCACAGAACATTTCTAGTGGTCCACAGAGAGTTCGAAGCCACAAAAAAGTTTTAGCCATTTCACAAAAATGTAACTAATTTAGCGCTTCTTATAATGACCCTCCCCAGTTGAAAATCTCTATTTAAGCGCACGTCGATGATCGGCGGAAAATGAATTGTCTTGTCTTACTTTAACACGGGTGCTAGCCGCTCGCAGCAACATTCAAGAAAAGTAGAATTGGTCCATGGGAATTTTTTGAATAAAAAATGGTCCATGAGCCGAAAAAGGTTGAGAAGCACTGCATTACACCACGTGAGGTGCCCATTATTTGGGTATAGTTATTTACTAAGCTTAGCTGTGGCACAAGGCTAGAAGTATGGGCGCCTAATGAGATCGAACTCACTAACAATGGCTTGAAAATCTATCTGTCTAACCATTACCCCAGGTGAGGGGCCAAAGTTTTTTTTATGTTGTATTTTCTACTTAAGAAATTCTTGGGTCTTGGTTCTCCGGCAAAAGTGCGACCAACTCTTCACCTCATAAACTCTGCTTGGAACAGAATAAGGACAAGGGAATTCTATTGTTTAATAATTGTAATAGCAAGAATAGCTTAATGGTTGAAAAAATAAATAGATAAATAAATGAAAAAAATTGAATAATACCCAAATTTTAAAACACTTGAAAAGATTTCCACTGAACAAAGAATTTAGTGTTCATAATTTTAGAGCTGATCTTAAAAATAAATCTTCATGTTTTTGGTTGTTGATGGGAAACGAAAAATCTAGCTAAATGACTAAATTTAATTTCCACCTACACACGAGATACCATTGCCCAAAGTGTTTTTCCACTGGCTCTGAAAGATACAGGATGCAATTATAAACTACGTCGAAGGTTACTTCCTTATTTTCCGATCCACGGCGTTTATTTAAGAGTTGAAGAATTAAAAGATGCCACAGTTGAAAGAAAAGGCAATACAGTAAAAAGTAAGTGAATATGAATGGAAATCTTTATGTAAGGAATTCCACCAAGTTAGATAATATCCACATGGATACATACACGTAAATTCGCACACAAACGTTAGTGGAAGATTAGCGGTCTACTCCTCTGTAAAATTACATACTGTTCAGAGATCTTAAATATGAATTGAAATTATTCCACCGAGACAGAGATCGCTTTTTCTACCGATACCATCTTTGAAGAAGATATATATGTTTTACAGTTCTAGAACAATGCATCACCTTTATATATATATATATATATATATATATATATATATATATATATATATATATTGTGTGTGTGTGTGCGTGTGTGTGTGTGTGCGTGTGTGTGTGTGTGTGTGTGTGTGTCAGATAAAAGTCATTAAATAATTCATTATATATATATATATATTAACATGAAGGTACACGGTAATAACATACTCGAGTTTCACCATAAGGATCTTCAGGGTCAAGATCCTTATGGTGAAACCCGAGTTGGTTATTTCCGTGTACCTATATGTTAATAAATTTGCTCTACTAACGTATTGTGCACTTTACATTTGTTATATCGCTGCCTTATCATTGCGAAACTTTAATCAACTAACCACTGTGACCAGTCAGTCACTTTTTTCACAAATACCTATATATATATATATATATATATATATATATATATATATATATATATATATATATATATCCCTACATATGTATATATATATATCAGATAAAAGTACTTAGATAGATTCAATATTAATATACATATAAATACACACACACACACACACACACACACACATATATTTATATATATTATATATATATATATTATATAATATAATAAGATAAATATATAGGTTTTTACATATCTATCTATTGGGTGACAAAGGAACATTCACAACCATTTGGTTTCATGCGATGCATTCATCAGGTGAAGATGTTTCAAATGACATTTGAAACATCTTCACCTGATGAATGCATCGCATGAAACAATATGGTTGTGAATGTTCTTTGTCACCCAATAGATAGATATGTAAACCTATATATTTATCTTATTATATTAATAACAGCTCTAATTTATATTGAGCACTCTACTAACTTAATACTGCCTTTGGTACACCATTCCAGCAAAAGCTGAAATAGTGACCATCTCACACTACAGTATATATATATATATATATATTATATATATATATATATAATATATATATATATATATATATATATATATATATATATCTTAGATAAAAAGATATATATTAGATAGACTAAAAATGTTCAAGCATTTTTTTTTCGTGTAATATTGTGTATTCAGCATCTAGTTTTTCAGAAAATGACAAGGTTGGCCACTCTTGAAAAAACATCATAATGCTGTTTCTTTTCTACGCAATGATAAATGTCTTAAATTCAGCAACAAAAATACGTATTAGCTTCTCGTATAGAATAGAAATTTAACATCCATCAACCTAAATACAGCTTTTTTTTCCCCTATTTCACTATGGAGGAAAAATAACGCTTGTTGTCCTTTGAGAGAGATATATTAAAGGCCCAATAAAGAAAACAGAGTTTCATCTTTGAACCAATAATTGCTGGCAAATGTGTCATTTAAACACTTGATGTTACACGGATATAATTAATATTCTCGATGCGTTGGACAGGAAACAAAATTACATATAATATTAGTAGAAGCATTTGTGGGTTAATTGATATTCGGTCTCATTTAATATTCATCATTTTTATCTGCTTTCTTCTTTGTCTCTTTCTATCCTCTAATAAATTATCGATCTATATTTGCTATGTCTGTATTTTACAAATACACATACATATACATAATAAACATGTATATACATACTTAAAAAAGCATATATACATATATATATATGTATACATATAATATTTTCCTTTTTATACACACAGTGCCGGTTTAGCTCAGGTGATAGAGCATCAGCATAGGAATCACATGGTTCCAGGTTCGATACTAGCCCTCGCCAACTCAGCGTATGAGTAAAGTGAGGAGCTGATGGTAGGTGTGGTGCTCCATCTCAGATGCTAAAATAATCTCCTTGGTCTAGCGCTAGTGAAAAGGGGATAGACACCCTCGCTGTCTGACTGATACCTACTTTATATATATATATATATATATATATATATATATATATATATATATATATATATATATATATATATATATATATATATATATATATATATATAACAGCATATACATATATAAGCATAAATACACACAGAGTTATTGTTGTTGTTGGCATCCTTCCGTCTACTAAAGACGATGACGTAGTGTCTAATTTTCTAATCTACAACTGCGTGCGTGGCTGAGGTACATAGACATGTATATATACAATATATTATATATATATATATATATATATATATACATGTATTAATAAGCATATATGCTGTTTCGTTGGTTGGTTTCTTTGTTTAATGGGATATCAACTTTCGTGGATTATTTAATGCCAAATCCATGTTTGTAGAATGTATGTAGTGGTTATATTTAACCCATAACTGTGGATGAAGCCCTTCATATCTTTCCCAGTGGTATTAATCCGAAGGCGAACTTAATAACGCGTCCGGGGTTAGAATTCGCTGACTAAGATGTTGCACTCCAGCACATTAGGCATTAGCCCTGGTGGAATCACGTAGGTGTCCATATTTGGTAGCTTTAAATGATATTGTGTTCAACGTCATATAATCATAACGTGTTCTTAAGTCACGGGACCAATTTATTTTCTTTGTTCTCATTCATTTACTTATATTCTCGATGTGTCTTTCGAATATTTTAATGATAAACTTTATCCTGATCATTATTATATGGATCATTCCATGTCAAATCATCCAGAAAAAATTAAATTGTTACCTACCTCTTTCCCTCTTTTCGCTACCCCACCCAAATTGGAAGAGTTAAAATCGACATAACTCAGCCAATTTTTAGAATTTGAAGCTAGAATTTGGGGATTGTATAAAGATAAGATAGTCTACACCAGGATAACATTTCAGAAAAAATTGAAGGAATTAGTAACATAGTCTGGGTGATTTGACATGGAATTAACCATATTTAATTTTGTATCCACTCTTTTATTCCTGAAGAATTGGAAAATTAACATGAAAAAAAATAGAATGTTTTATTTCTGAAGAATTGGAAAATTAACATGAAAAAAAAAAGAATAGAAATTCAAATAAACTAAGATCAACTCTATCACCCACATTACTTGTCGTCTTCTTGTTTAAAACAATAACATTAGCAATATACATACCTGAATTTTAGCCTGTGTCTATCTGACTTCCTGTCTAGACGAATTAGTGATAATTTCAAATCTCTTCTGTTTGTTCATGTTTATTTTCCTATTCTTCCAAAAACCCAGTAAATAACAAACTTATAAAATGTTTGTTTCATGTTATACAATATTATTAATTAGACTACGTTGCTCATTCATATGCACAGTATTAAATAACGCACGGAGATAAGCAATATACAATGTTTCAGTTCACCAATAGCCATGATACGACAAACCACAGAGTGTACCCTCACGCCTTCAGTCACGTGATATATATATATATATATATATTTGCCAACCCCTCGGCACGAGCAGGATGCGACACATGGTCAATTACTTAAACTTAATTTAACAGGCTTCAATTCAGAGTTTCCCTTCTCCTAGACTGTCTACGTTAGCCAAGATTAAGCGCCCATTCTGACCTACAATTTAGCCATAGCTGGAGAGAGAGAGAGAGAGAGAGAGAGAGGGAGAGAGAGAGAGAGGGGGAGGGAGGGAGGGAGGGGGAGAGAGAGAGGGGAGAGAGAGAGAGGGAGAGAGGGCCCTATTAACGTGGGACCACCCACAAACCGAAGCTCATGGGTGGCGGGTGAAAAATTGCGTCGATCCCGTCGGCATTCCCCCTCAAGGGGGCGCCTCAGGCGCTGGGCAATAAACCCAGCCTCGCCCCTTTAAATCAAGGGGGCAGGTATTGCATGGGGGGATGGCCCCCTGGGATCGACGCCGTTAATTATTGCAATCCCCACCCGTTGAGAGAGAGAGAGAGAGAGAGAGAGAGAGAGAGAGAGAGAGAGAGAGAGAGAACTTGGAGATGCATACCTTTTCCCAAGGGTATGAGTGCTATGTGAACTGCTCACAGCCTCGCCATTTGAACTCGTGTTGAACAGTCTATTTCCTACTACTCTAACCATGGCACAACACGCCTCGGTCACGTGATATAATGATCGCAAATTTAAACGTGATGAAATGCTGAACACATTTGGAATCTCCTTAGTAATTAACTTAGGGACGAGACAAAAGAAAACACAAAAGGAAGCCCGAAATTCATATCTACCAAACGTTTTTTCTAAAATCTAGTAAAACGTGTCTACACTTGCTGGAATACTTAAATACTTCAGATAAACTACAAATAAGATTGACAAAATAACGAATACTAAGAATTAAAAGAATAAGAGGATGTAATAAATGAGAAATAGTGATAGCGAATCTGATAAAATTCTGCCTTTACTTTTTTACAGATTTTTAGATAGCAAAATACACACAAAACGCATGGATGTGAAATAACAGGAATATTTACGCTTTAGAAAGACAATGAGACAATTCTTGTTGAATATCGGAACAAAAGTCGGAAAAAGAGACAGAGAAATACATGTTGTTGCAGGATGAAGCAGTATGGATGGGTAAAAAAGAAAGAAAGAAAGAAAGAAAGAAAGAAAGAAAGAAATATAGATAGAAAGAAAGATAGATAGAAGATAGATAGAAAGAAAGCGAAGGATCTGAAATAAGACCCAGAAAAATAAGGAGTGTTGCAGTGGGGAGGAAATAAAAATAAGAATATACAGACAGACACAGAGAGATAGAGAAAGAAAGAGATATAGATAGAGAGACGAGTAGATAGATAGATAGATAGATAGATAGATAGATAGATATAGGGAGGGTGAGACAGACAGACAAAAAGAGAAAGAAAGAAACGGTAAGGAATACAGGGTGTTCCAAATGAAGAAGTAAAAAAAAATACGAAGAGAGAAAGAGAGACAGACAGACATACAGGAAGAGACAGAAATAAATACGGGGTGTTGCCTGATGAAGAAGTAAAAATTAAGAAGATAGATTGATAGATAGATAAAGAGCGGGAGATAGAGGTAGAGATAGAGACGGAGAGAGAGAGAGATGAGAGAGAGAGAGAGAGAGAGAAGGAAGGAAAGCGATCGATCTAAGCTTCTCCACTTGATGCAGCGTCTGCCCGTCGCGCCAAAGATGCAATTAATCTTTGGAAAGCCATTATTTAAAGCTAATTTTCGACGCGGGAAAATAAATAATGGCGAGAAAAACAAGAAAGAAACAATGAAAGAGAGAAAGAAAATGATCTTCAAAAGATGGAAAAGCTCGAATAAAATTGGAAAAAAGTTAAAGGAATGAGAAACACAAAAAAATAAAACCAAAAAAAAAGAAAGAAAGAGAAAAAACATTGAAGGGATTGGTGGAAGGAGAATAAAAATTGTTAGAAATACGAAGAAGTGAAATGAGGATAGAGAAGAAAATACCAATATATTCTTTCAAGAAAGAATAATACAGATATGAAGGGAGGGAAATGGTAAAAATGGCCGGTTAGTAGTAGTAGTAGTAGTAGTAGTTGTAAAAGAAGAAAACTATATTTTTTAAAAGGAAGAATAATGCAGATAGTAAGATGAGAGTAGCGAAATTAAGAGACTATTAGAAAAATAAGTAGAAAACTAAGCCACTAAGTAGAAAGATGAAAAGGAAAACACGTTTTGCAAAAATATTTCATATTAACGCGCGAAACGGATGAAATGAAAGAGTAAATAAAAAAACTTTTGTCAAAGAAAGAGAAATATAGAACCCTTATTAGCAGAAGAATAAGAATAAGAATAAGAATAAGAAGAAGAAGAAGAAGAAGAAGAAGAAGAAGAAAAGAAGAAGAAGAGAAGAGAATAGAAGAAGAAGAAGAAGAAGAAGAAGAAGAAGATATGGGAATAGAAGAAGAAGAAGAAGAAGAAGAAGAAGAAGAAGAAGAAGAAGAGAAGAAGAAGAAGAAGAAGAAGAAGAAGAAAATATTAGGGAATAGAAGAGAAGAAGAAGAAGAAGAAGAAGAAGAAGAAGAAGAAGAAGGCGAGGAAGAAGAATTATGGGGAATAGAATAATAATAATAATAATAATAATAATAATAATAATAATAATATTAATAATAATGATAATAACAATAATAATAATAATAATAATAATAATAATAATAATAATAATAATAATATTAATAATAATGATAATAACAATAATAATAATAATAATAATAATAATAATAATAATAATAATAATAAGAAGAAGAAGAAGAAGAAGAAGAAGAAGAAGCACAAAAACAATAATCTTTGGAAGACAAGGAATAAAAATGCCAAAAAAGGGAGAGTTTGGACCAGTAGTTTTGAGAAGGAGAACAATAAAATATTTTTAAAAAAAATGTATTTAGGGAAAAGAATGGATTTTGAAAACGTCACGAAGATAGGGAAAGACAATACAAACTCCAAATTAGTACAAAATGGTCTTGGTGAAAACTGGTCAGTCTAGGACAAAACCAATAGCTATATAAAGAATTGAAAAAAAAAAAGAAACAAAATAAAACAAAAAAATGAACAGACATCGACTACGTTAGAAGCAAAACAAGACATTGACATCTATAATGAGGTTGCTAACGGTGATGTGAGGGGAGGGATTTGCTATGACAGGGATATAAATTTACTGGAGGCAGGTGGCTGGATATAAAAATGTGTAATGCTTCGGTGGTTATGGCTGTGGTATAGACACTTGCTAAGGCTGGTAGACGAAATGATCTATCAGTCATGATATTGGTAACATCTTATTATAATGGAGATTGTGTGTCTTTCTGTCTGTAACCGAAACTATATTCCTACTCAAGTCACAATTCTCTTAGTTATTGACATCACATTCTCCATGATTTTATTTTCATCTAAACCTCAATTATTAATAAAATTGTCTTACATTATTAATACTGTTAACTATGTCTACATACTGACTAAATGCAATTATATTTATATATACAACAAAATAGCGGTTTACAGTGTGTACGGGGAGGCTAATTTGCATATTAATATTAAAAAATCGAATTTAATAAATATGTGCTTAGTATTATTGATTTCTGTTTGGTTTTATTTTAATGAATATAAGCAAAAATCTCTTGAATGAATCTTAAATGAAATCCATTAACAAGAAAAGATAACTGTAATTTTATTCTTTACTTCCTCTTTTAACTAAATAGTTAAATTAGAAAAAATAGCAATGAAAGACGAGAGTGATGGAAGAGTAAGTTTCAGTTGTTCTATTTTTTATTATACTCCCTCTGTTTCAAATCTTTTATTATACTCCCTCTGTTTCAAATCTTTTTATCTGTATTCTTATTTAGTTTCATTAGCCTTTCTAATTTAATACAATATTTTATTACATTAAAACTTAAATACTTGCACCCGGAGGGTGCATATATTTGCTAGTTTAAATAAAGAAAATGATGTTAACTTTTAAAAAATCTCTTTGACTATCGTTTCTTCTTTAATGGTAACCAATCGCATCCTCCTATGCTTTCTACTCACGGTCAGACCGACATGCAGACCACATCTTCTCATCAGGAGTGATGAGTTGAACCCAAACTACCCGGTTGTTTAGTGGCAAATTAGCATACAAAGAATAACGGTCTTCATCAGGTTAAAATTTTTGATATTTGGAGTCAAAACGGTCAAAATACAGAGAATAAAGAATATTCTCTCTCTATATATATCTATCTATCTATCTATATATATATATTTATTCCTACATATACATATATATATATATATACATATATATATATATATACATACATATATATACATACATATATATATATATATATATATATATATATATATATATATATACAAGAGAGTTTCATAATTTGCTTGAAGCATTGTGTATGTATTGGTTAGGAGGTTGATTTAGAAGGCTATCACAATGCAGTTTGGAATAAATAAAATAATTTATACGGTAACAATGGTGTTGTGTGTTGACCTGTATTTTTTATTATTTCTTGAATTTTCGAGGTAATACTTCTTTATCAAAAGAATTGAACTGAAGCAGTACAGCTATGGCATTTCTTCCTAAATGAATTTTTTTTTTTTTTGTGGTTTCATTTTTTTGTGTTTCTCATTCCTTTAATTTAAAAAAAAAAAAAAAATTCATTTAGGAAGAAATGCCATAGCTGTACTGCTTCAGTTCAATTCTTTTGATAAAGAGGTATTACCTCGAAAATTCAAGAAATAATAAAAAATACAGGTCAACACACAACACCATTGTTACCGTATAATTATTTTTTATTTATTCCAAACTGCATTGTGATAGCCTTCTAAATCAACCTCCTAACCAATATATAT
>CM042149.1:68665467-68667967 GCA_023376005.1 Doryteuthis pealeii | reverse complement strand
TTTTAAAAACGAGACACCTGAAACATTCCATTAGTTTCCACCTGACGATGGCAGATAGGCATGCCGAAAGCGCTCGTAAAGAAACCTTTGGGGGATTGCTACAACAGTTTCACCCTAACATTAAAAAGATTGTCAGACAGTTAGAAAGGATTGAACAAAAACTCGCCCAACAAGAATCGTCAGTAGATTTTAACAATATATATATATATATATATATATATATGCATGTTTTGTTGAACGTGACATACATTTCCTGTCTGACGGGTCTCTTTTTTATCCTTTCAAATTGCCTGACCATCTTTTTTTTATGTCTGGGTGGAATTGGGGAATTAATCCCACAAAGAATCTTAGCAAGAGTACAGGATTGAACCTGCAGTACAAATTCTACCCAGACATAAAAAAGATGGCCAGACAATAGAAAAGGACAGAAACAAAACTCGTCAAACAGGAAATGTGTGTCGTGTTCAAAAACCATTCCGAAAGGAAAAGAGGCTGCCAAAATACACTTACACACACACATATATAAACACACACACATATATATATACACATATATACACACACATATATATGTACACACACATATACATATATACACACAAACATACATATATGCACACACACATATATGTACACACACATGCATATATATATATATATATATATATATATATATATATATATAAAGCAATCTACAGACGCGCGTTTACCCTCATCAGCGCAGCTATACATATTTTTCAGCAGCTACCTCTGGTCGGGTTCGAGACCCAAACGAACTTTCGCTCGTCAAGTCTCTTACCGATGGGTCCACAAGCAGCTGCCAAGAATAGAAGGCAGAATAATCGCTATATTTCCTAAACCGGAAATAAACTCACCAGAGGTCTCTAACTTATATAAACAAGTGAGACAAGCTTTGCGCCGAAGCGGTGAATTTTTGCAATTAGTCCCTTCTAAACAGAGTGCTCAACCTGAAAATTGGGAGCGTATAATATATATATATATATATATATATATATATATATATATTATATATATGTAGAAGAAAGTTTTTTCAAAGATATTTCGGTGTTCAAGATAGACATTCTTCAGTATAACTAAACTGTTTTAGATCACTAAATTTTATATTTAATAATCAGCATGATAATTAGTCTGGTTTGGAATTATTTTTAACACTCTTTATGTCTTTTAATTATTTTGTATAAACTTTAGTGTCTAAGTTATTTTTTCTTTGATGTCAAATGTTGTTGTCTGGGAATTTATATGTCTTCTTCATTCAGGCAAGAATAATTTGTAATTCATTCTGTGATCTTCTATCCGTTCTTTAAATCCCTCCTCTTTTCTTTCTTTATTCATTTTGTTTATATCTTATGTTGTATATACTACTATGATAATCTGTTTATTTAACACCAGAAATGAAGTTTTTAACATCTTTTGAAGTATATATACACACACCCATAGATATAGATATATATATATATATATATATATATATATATATATATATACATTTCTTTCATTCTGACTATATCACGTTGTTCAGTGTCTATCTATGTATCTATTTATCTATCTATCTATCAATTTCTTTCATTTTGACTATATCACGCTGTTCAATGTCTCTCTCTCTATATATATATATATATATATATATATATATATATATATATATACATATATATATATATATATATATATATATATACGTATCTCTGTACATAAACATTTATATATATACACACATGCATATGCAAAAATATATGCACACATGTATATAAATATATATAAAACACACACACATATATGAATATATATAAAACACACACATATATACATCTCTCTCTCTTTTATATATATATATATATATATATATATATATATATATATATATATAGAGAGAAGAGAAGAGAGAGAAAAACACATATTACGCATCTATATACGCATGTATATTCACAGATGTGTATGTATATACATATTTATACACATGCCAATGTAGGCAATAGTTTTTTTTTTCTCTTTTTCACTTTCGCACATTTTTCAACACAGAGAGACACACCCCGTCAGACAGACACACACACACACACACACACACACACACATATATATATATATATATATATATATATATATATATATATATATATATAAATGGAGAATGGAAAAAAATTAATGTCACAATTTTTTTGAACAGGAAACATTAAAACAGTAATGTTTACCTTTGGCAGTTATTTTCTTCAGATTAAAGAAATGCTAACTATGGAAGCATGGAAGCGCAGCTAATATTACGAATAAAATCTATGCATACTAAAATAAATCTATACATAATAGAAAGCATCAGAATTATGAATGGGTAAAATGGCACAGAAGATAAAACGTATCATATAAAAGTGGTGAATCCTCCAATAGTTTGAAGGCCAATCATATTGAGGGGTTAGTATGTGACAATTTTGCAGATTGTCTCGGCTTGCAGTCTATTCTGATCTATTCTTATTGGATAAGAGGGTTT
>CM042149.1:68645467-68655467 GCA_023376005.1 Doryteuthis pealeii | reverse complement strand
TCCAGATTAAACAGTGATATTTTTTCTTAAAAAAGCAAAACAAATTATTTTTTCAAAGATTTTCCGTAAATTCAAAATCTGTTGTTTTTTTTTAATTTGTTCATACCAAAAATGGATTTAATCTCGTTTTAAAATGTTTTAATCTCTCAAGGGAAAATATGTCTGTAATTGGCAATATATCATGTCCTGCTTAACGTATATTTTTTCATAGGAATTCTCATAAGATAACCTTTAATTTTTTCGGATTTCTTTAAAGTCTATATATTTATCAGTCATATAAGATAATGAATGTGTTCCCGGCTAATACTTTTTATCAGCAAATACTGCAAATATTCAATTCATCTTCAGAAAATATCTTTTTGTATAAAAATAAAAAATCTTGACGCCCCAGTTGACTTACACTCACCCAAAAAATCTGATGGCACTGTTACTTATCTGACAAACAAACGCAAAATATACCGTTTTCCTGATCTCATTTCATTTTACAGGAACCCCAATATACATAATCTATGCATAGATTATTGTCAACCCTCTGTATTTATGAAGGGATAGCCCCTTTTCATTTGACGGGCGGGACTTTCAATGGAATATTACAGAGCAGTCTTGAACAAATCGTGGAAACAGCACCCCACGAGGAAACAGCTGTATGGCCACCTGCTCACCATCTCACAAACGAGTGAGACGGACAAGGTATGCTGGACACTGCTGGGGAAGCGAGGACGAGATCATAAGCGATGTTTTCCTGTGGAAACCAACACACCGACATGCTAATGTGGGCCGCCCACCAAGGACCTACATTGCCCAAATATGCGAAGATGCTGGATGCTGCGCAGAGGACCTCCCTGGAACAATGCATGACAGGGAAGGCTGGCGAAAGATTGTCATGGATATCCCTGCTTATTGCCCGACTTGATGATGATGTTCATTGTGATATCATTCTAATTCCTGTTAGCTCTAAATCGCTTAACGTCAAGTGCGGGCCTATGATAATCCAACAAAGTCTGCATTTTTTTTCAAATCACCATGAGTTTTTTTAAAAATATTTCTTCCTTTGAATGGACAAAGTTTTTTCAAAATTAACTTTGTATGCAAGTTTCATTGTGTTAATATGGGTGGGGTGGGGTGTAAATTTAACAGAGAAAATTGGTGGTGACTATAACTCGACCAGATTAACAGGTCGTAAAATCCAACCAACCAACCTTAAAAATGAGATGACTATGGGGTTTATGTAAATTATGGGGTATAAGTTGCTTTGGGTGTTTAAGGTTAAATGTAGGTATCTGAATATTCTTAATGCGTGTTCCTCGGGGTTATTTTTAACCCCATATCTTTTTGGTGAGCGCGCTGAAAAGAAGGCATTCAAAGAACATTCAAAATGTGTACACTAGTTTTGAAAACTCCTCACACGTGAATTGTTCTCTATTTATTCGTTTTATTTTTTTTCTCTTCTTCTTGCATGTCAATTTTAGCAGTCACCATTAGTTGACGCCGCATTTGATTCCTTTGTTTAGAAGAACAAAGAGTACAGAGAAAAAGTCAGCCTGCATCTGTTTTAAATAAGAATTGGATATTTTAATGCAGCGACGTGATGCAAAAACAAAACAAGCGTTGTATGAAACTGTTGAAATGAAAGTAAAAGTGAAAGTGGCAAAAAAACTAAATGGAAAATGTTGATCTTTTATTCTTGCGTTCGATTTTCCTGAAATGAAAGTACATTTCTAGGCTTGTAAGTCACTGGCCAATCTAAGTAAATTGCCTCAGAGCTCTTTCATTTTTACCTATCGTGAGCTACTTACTAGATTAATCGATAAATATTATTTCAGCTATTAAAATTACGAATATTGTGCAGTATGTGCTTGTATGTGTAAGTACTAATGTTTGCCAGCAAACATATACTAGTGATCACCTTTTGTATATATGAGAATGTGTCCTTGCCTCTGTGTGTGTGTGTGTGTGTGTGTGTGAGAGAGAGAGAGAGAGAGAGAGAGAGAGAGAGAGAGAGAGAGAGAGAGAGAGCGAGAGTGAGAGAGAGAGAGAGTTTTGGAACAAGTATTTAATATTGTAAATACGTTGTCGCGTATATACAATTGCATAGAACATGTCTATTTATTTAAAATTTTCTTTTAGATTTATTGTTTAGTCGCGATTCTGTCATTTTATAACCGACTTTTCCTAATTCAGAACTTGTATGAAAATAAGAATTAATCTACTTACGTAAAATTTACAAATCGATGACGTCACCCACAAGTTCATACATTTCACTTACTGAAAGTGGTGATATTATCTATCATTTTCTTTCATTCTGACTATATCACGCTGTTCAACGTCTATCTATCTGTGTGTGTATATATATATATATATATATATATATATATATATATATATATATATATATATATATATATATATACATTTCTTTTGTTCTGACTATATCACGTTATTCAGTGTCTATCTATCTATCTATCTATCCATCTATTTCTTTAATTTCGACTATATCACGCTGTTCCGTCCTCTCTCTCTCTCTATATAATTTCTTTCATTTTGAATATATCACCCTGTTCAGTGTCTATCTATCTATCTATCTATTTCTTTCATTTTGACTATATCACGCTGTTCGGTGTCTATCTATCTCTCTCTATATATCTATCTATCAATTTCTTTCATTTTGACTATATCACGTTGTTCAGTGTCTTTCTCTCTCTCTCTATCTATCTATCAATTTATTTCATTCTATCTTTATCACACTGTTCAGTATATATATATATTCATTTTTTGATACACACACACACACACACACACACACACACACATACACACACACACATATATATATATATTTTTTTTTTTTGGAGAATAAGTGCTTAATTGGAGTCGTACCTAATTTTGAAAATTAATTAATTAATAATGAATTAGGCGGGAATACCTATTAAATGTATGGCAAAAAGCCATTCTAAACAAACCTTGTTTACAACTTACATATATATATATATATATATATATATATATATATATGTGTGTGTGTGTGTGTGTGTGTGTATGTGTGTGTGTGTGTGTGTATCAAAAAATTAATATGTATTTACCAAACACTTACCCCCGGGCAGGTTTTGACGTAAGATCAATCTATAAGAGCACTACAATCCGTTTGAATTTAGAGAAACTCACTAATCATTACATGCCCACTAAGACGTTAGTTTTAACTTGTATCATAAGATGATGCTGATTTACTAAATAACTTTTTTCATGAATCAAATTAGAATATGTAATCTTTTTATATACGTTCTTAATTAATTTCGTTATTCTTTCTAATTTGATAAATCTCATTATATTAAAACTTAAATACTTGCACCTGGAGGGTGCATATATTTGCTAGTAATAATAATAATAGCATATAATAAATTTCATCCATAACAAAATTTTTTCTTCCATTTATCTTAAAAGAAATCCATTAACAAGAAGAAATAACTGTAATTTTATTCTTTACTTCCGATTTTAACTAGATAGTTAAATTTTAAAAAATAACAATAAAATTCAGGAGTGATGGAAGAGTAAGTTTCAGTTATTCTATTTTTTCAAATATATAATAATAATAATAGCATATAATAAATTTCATCCATACCAAAATATATATGTTTTTCTTCCATTTATCTTTTCAACATATACACATTTTAATGATAAACTGTTTGTTTTTTTATTCTGTATCGTAAGAGTATTTTTTGGAAACAATTAGATTAAGCATAGAATATTGGTTTAAAGGGCTGGTTTAGCTTATTCAGTAGAGTATTCACCTAGGAACCATAAGGTTCGGGGTTCAATACCAGTTCCTCGTCAACTCAGCGCTTTCTGGTTGATATAGGCAATAGGTCAGTCTGCAAATTTTACAAAGTGAAGATAGAAAAGTGTGGATTTTTTTTTTTTTTTTACTTTCTGATTAGAAATAGATGAAAAAGTTGTTTCTTTTTTTTTTGTATAAAGATTGTTTCTTTTTTATATTCTGTATCGTAAGAGTATTTTTGAAAACAATTAGATTAAGCATAAAATCTAGGATTAAAGCCCTGGTTTAGCTTAGTCAGTAGAGTATTCACCTAGGAACTATAAGGTTCTGGGGTGCTTGTAAAAGTAATAGTTTAATCACAAATTTTAAAAATATTATGGAAAGTTTATTTTTGGATAGCTCATTTTTTTTCAGTATTGATTGAACAGTCGAAACAAACGTAGGTATAGACGATAAAGAATAACCAAAGTGAACAAAAAAGTTTTTTTATAAGTTTCAGATAGAACATTTTCTGGTTCATCCAACCAGCAAGTTCAAATTGGAAAGTCCTTGAGGGCTGTCTTTTTTTGCGCAGACGGTAAATGAGTTTGTGCACCACTGATCAAAGACGCCATATTTTTAGCAACTAGTAAAAAAACTACTGTTGGATAAATGGTGAGGATGAAACATTAAGTATCAAATTTAGGAAAGCATAAAAGTAACAAAAGGCTATTTTGCGCCACAAAATACGGAATCATTTTGATCGTCTGTGTTTGCCTATCTACCGTTTTCGTCTGTTTTCTTTTTTCTTTTTTTTTTTGTTCTTATTTTCAACTCATTCATGTATGCTATATTGATCATATCTAGGCTCTCTTCAACCCTGATTCCTCCCTCTCTTCATCTTTATGCGTATATATGCACAGAACTGATAGCGAGATTTACACACACACACACACACTATATATATATATATATATAATATATATATATATATATATATACATATAAAGGTAATCTAATGAGTCAGACGAACCTACTATTAGTTTCGCATAAAGCTCTTCAGGGCTAAAATCTGACAGTCAGATTTTAGCCCTGAAGAGCTTTATGCGAAACTAATAGTAGGTTCGTCTGACTCATTAGATATCTTTATTATTGGCTCTACTTAGGTATCGATCACTTTTTACATATTAGCTTTCTCCTAGCGGTTATATGAATATATATATATCTTATATACATATATATATATACATATAAATTGTTTTTTCTTTTGGCCAAATACTGTACCAATAGATTATTTTTTGTTGGTACGAATATCTTGGTCCTTTCTTTTTTTCAAAAAATTTTTCTTCCTGGTGATGTTTGGTAGTATATTTTTACAATCAAACTTTCTGTTGTTTTTTTTTTCTCTCCGCAAGGATCTACCAACACGCTTGGTATATTAAATTATATATATATATATATATATATATATATATATATATATATATATATATATATATATATGAAGTGGTAAAACGATGTGTTTGAAATGGCGAAGGCCGACAATTTTGGGGGGAAGCCAGCTAGTGTAGTGGTTAGAGTGTCCGCTTGTCAGCCTGACAGGTAGGGTTCGAATCGCGCACAAAACCTCCTTGTCTATAGGTCTGTGATGAGTCTTAATGGGCTGAAATGTACATACAGAGATCGACTTTTTCTCGATTTGTTTACGCTTTACATTTAAACCAATATGCACGCCTAATTCATTTAATTATAATTAATTAATTAACAAATTAGGTATGACTTTAATTAAGCACATCTCCATTCGGATTCGGTTTGTTATCAAACCATCGTTGGTATTCAGTTATATCGAACAAACTTAAAATCAGTGGTTGGTGAGTGCTTTTATTATGTTGTGGTTTCGGAATATTGCTCAAATATGATAAAGATTCAGCCTCACGATTCCATTTCAAATTTAAAATATCATTAATCTGAACTTGATTTTATTTTTTATAAACTTATATATATATATATATATTATATATATATATATATATATATATATATATATATATGGGAATAAAAGGCCTTAAATACCATGGGTATCGTGGTTATGGACCATTTCCACTCGCGAGTATACCACGCAGTGGTCTGAAGAAGCTCGTGGCCATACCCGCGAGTGGAAATGATCCATAACCACGATACACATGGTATTTAAGGCCTTTTATTCACAAATAACTTTGCTCTGTTTACAATAATTAAACATACGAAACCTGAACTCTACAACAAACTACTGGTAGAAAATTAGGACCCGCCTAGAATCACCTTGTACCAAGGAACTTGGTACCGCACCAAAGTATATATATATATATATATATATATATATATATATATATATATATATATATAGTTTGTAGATTGAATTTGAAGGCTTATCACAATGCGAAAGAAGAAAAGGTAAGAGGGTGTATGGAGAGAGGGGCAGCGAGAGTGAGAGAGAGAGAGAGAGAGAGAGAGAGAGAGAGAGA
The DNA here is from genome assembly GCA_023376005.1 of Doryteuthis pealeii. NCBI lineage: Eukaryota > Metazoa > Mollusca > Cephalopoda > Myopsida > Loliginidae > Doryteuthis > Doryteuthis pealeii. The sequence goes on along the minus strand of CM042149.1, from coordinate 68,649,212 downwards.
GAGAGAGAGAGAGAGAGGGGGGAGAGACTAAAAGTCAGAGATGGTTGAAGATGAGCTTGAGACAAGGAGAATAATATTTAGAGCGTTGACAAAACGGAAGTGACGTCAGAAAAAGAAAAAGACATATTAGTAAGAAGTTTGTATTGTGCGAGTTTCGAACCATATCGAAACTCTGACTATTTCTTGGGATCTTTCACAAACCACAACTGAGATATGTGTGTGTATGTAAAGAGAAGAGGAGAGAGACTAACTGCCAGACATAGAGATAGATGATGGATGAGAATATTTAGAGCGTTGACAAAAAGGAAGTGACGTCAGTAAAAAGAGAAACTTTTATTTGACAAGACCTATTATAGAATCAGAAAGACGTAGTTTGATTTTCAACAAGGAAAAAAGTGATTTTTGCTTCGATGATGGTTCCAAATTGAAAGCAAAGCAAGTGTTTTTGAGAGCACAAATGGATGAAGCAATTGTCGTTCATTAGCGAGAGAAACATTCGCGCCTCTGTTTTCATGTCGTGGCGGGAAAAATTCACGTTCCCTTTTTTTCTTTTTTTTTTTGCTGTTGTTCTGGCTTCATTGCGGGCGTAACAAAATGGCGCCCATTTAGAGATGGTATTGAGTGGAGCAAAAATATCACTTTAATTTTTATTTGCATTTTGCTAAAAATTCTCCTCCCCTCTGTCTCCTCACTCCCCTTCTTACTCTGTGTTGAGGCTTTTATTATGTTGCAGCTTTCCTATACAAGAAATATTTTGCTCCCGCAAGTTTTGTTTCTCATTATCTCTGCCTACTTCAATACGTTTTTCTATAACTTACATATATATATATATATATATATATATATAATATATATATATATATATATATATATATATAGCTTTGTGTGTACTTAAATACACATATGCATATAGATTGTTATTTGTGCGCGTACAATCACTCATAAACTGAAACAAAATGTACGTATATATAAACATATAGGGCGGTGTGTATATATACATTTATATACGTGTATATACATAATGTGTACACACACACACACACACACACACATATATATATATATATATATACAAAATGTGTACACACACATATATATAATGTGTACACACATATATATATATAATGTGTACATATATATATATATATACATACATAATGTGTACATATATATATATGTATATATACATATATATACATACATAATGTGTACATATATATGTGTGTGTGTATGTGTGTGTGTGTGTAGCTTTCTGTACACATAAATACACATTATTATTTGTACGCATATAAGCACTCACGAACCGAAACAAAATGTATATATATATATATATATATATATATATATATATATATATATATATATAGCTGTGTGTATAATATATATATATATATATATATATACATTTATTCATATGCATACATATATATATATACATTTATGCATATGCATACATATATACTATATATATATACATTTATATAATATTATATATAATATATATATATATATATAATATATATTATATATATATATACTTTTGTTTACCACTATCTTACTGAATTGTCCCACTCAACTCTAATGAATACGTGGCGATATTTTCCACTCAGCCAATGAAGATGAAGCTGCTTGTTCTACTTTTCAGCTGTTGCATTTTCCTCATTACATTCGCCATTTTCTTTTTTCTTTGCCTCTTTATTCGTTATTTACTTCTCAGCGTTTTACACTTCTTTTTTCTTTTGTAAAAAAAGTTTTTTATTTCTTCTTTGCTGCTTTCTGTCGCTTTTTCTATTGATTCTTTTCTTTTCCGGCAATGTCTATAACGAATTTCTTAACAATTTGCCCATTCTGCCATATTTCTAATCAAGTGATTTGCCGTGTTGCGTGTTGTAATTCGACAACGTAAACAGCAGCCATTTTATCGGCAGAAAATGGCGGGAGAAGATGTGATATGAAGGCATTTTCACGTCTCTTAAAATGAATGCGAATAAAAAAAAAAGTTTGTTTGGGGGAAGTTCGTGAGGGACTTTACCGTGAGGGTAGTGGCTAGTGAGCTAATGTCGCCATTGTATTGCGATGTTCGAAATCACAGGACACACCTTACACACAGCCTTGTGCCAGGATACGTAATTACATCTAATTAATCGATACTTTTATATGTAGATCATTCACGAGAAACATTGAAAGTTATATTGATAATACATTATATGTCATTACACGGTACAAGGGCTTAGTTCAACCTAGGACCACAGCTACTCAACCGGACAGATATTAATATTAACGTGACCTCAGGGGCCATTCGCCCAGGCAACACCTGCTCTCTCGGTTGAAAGGGGGAAAATTGGTTTATAGCCAGTCGAGATTTTTGCAAACTGATCAGTATTCAACTGTTGCAAGTTGGATCAGCTTCTGAGAAACCTAAGTGCTTTAAATAACAGCTTTGGCTATTCTAATTTGTGGAAGGGCCAAGTCTATTTCCAGCATTTTGATTGGCTGGGGTTTTGGGGTTATATTTGTATCCATATAAACTAAACACTTGACCATGTCCTTTCAGTTGATACTGAATGTATTCAGTTGCTCTGTCTTTTTTTTGTCTGATGAAGGAAGCTAGTCACAGCCTTCCTCTGAAGGTGAGTATGATGTTTATTCTACAGAACTTGAGGCGTCTCAAAAGAGGAATGCTGAAGGGATCCACATTTCTTTTTGTCTGGCGAGGCATGTGCTTCGCTTTGTGCGTAATCACCCAGGTTAATGGTCCTTTTATCCAACTGGCATGGTGGGGTGTCTGTAAATAACTCCTGAACTAAAACAGCTGTTGGAGTTTATTGCATATATATATATATATATATATATATATATATATATATATATATATATAATCAATGGTAATATTATGGATTTACACTCATAACTTGAAGTTTCATGGTAATGCAATCACCAGATGAGTCCAATGGTTGAGATCTTAAAAACCATATATATATATTTACCAACCCCTCCGCCCGAGCAGGATGCGGCACAAGGTCAATGTCTTAAGCAGAGTTTAACAGGTTTGAATTCAGAGTTTTCCTTCTCCTAGCCTGGTTACCTAGCCATGGTTAAAGAGTCCGGTCTGCCCTGCTATTTACCCATAGCTGGAGGGAGAATTGGATTCATAGCTACTCATACACTGTGTTGGCAAGGATCGGTATCGAACCAGGAACCTTGTGATTCCTAGGTGGACGCTCTACAGATTGAGCTAAACCGAGAATATAACAAATAAAACCAAAGAAGCAGGACATTGAGCTTGAGTAATTCGAATAGATTTCCTTGTTCAATGCAGACAATCAGATCAGATCAAGTGATTTAAAAATAAAGCAAGAAAATATGTCAATGAAGACAATAGAAAATCAGAATTGTGAATAAAAAGAAAAATGGTAAAGAACAAAAAAAAAAACAAAAAAAAAAAAAAGATCCATGTCTAAGAAAATGGAGATAAATCTATGGAAGCGACGAAGAACGATACATCGCGAAGAAATGTCAGAAATAATGCAATAAATGGATTCTGATCTACAGGACTGAATTACCTAATTTATCTTGAGACATAGATGGAAGATATCCAAAAAGAGAATCTCCCCAAGAGAATAGAAAATAAAAACTCGCTGGATATTCACAATTGCGACACATCACCCAATACAGAACTCTGGCTCTATTTAAGGTAGGAATGAAACAGTATTTACTGCCACTCCGGGTCTGGGTAGAAGTAATT
>CM042149.1:68640467-68642967 GCA_023376005.1 Doryteuthis pealeii | reverse complement strand
ATATATACAAAAAATAGCGGTTTACAGTGTGAATGGGAAGGCTAATTTGCATATTGATATTAAAAATGTGATTTTATTAAATATGTGCTTAGTATTTTTGATTTCTAATTGTTTGGTTTTATTTTAATGAATATAAGCAAAAATCTCTTCAATGAATCTTAAATGAAATCCATTAACAAGAAAAAATAACTGTCATTTTATTCTTTATTTCCTAATTTAACTAAATAGTTAAATAAGTAAAATTCAGCATTGAAAGACGGGAGTGATGGAAGAGTAAGTTTCATTTCTATTTTTTTATATACACCCACTCTGTTACATATCTTTTTATCTGCCTTCTTATTAGCCTTTCTAATTTAATACGATATTTCATTACATTAAAACTTAAATACTTGCACCCGGAGGGTGCATATATTTGCTAGTATACATAAATATCATTGTATGTGCATATTTTTACATATACAGAGTATATTAGGAATAAATATATGAAAACCTGATTTATCAGAAATAAATTAATCTTCTACCTTTGTCTGTTCAAGTCTGATTTTCTCGTGGTCCATTATGAAATCAGTGTTGAAGAGACAAAGGTGGCCGTTTTTTTTTTCTAAAATAAACAGCCAATAAAATGAATAAATAAAATAAGAAAACAGTCTAAAATGTCCACTTTACGACAATCTCTTTATAACTCTTCAAAATCACGACAAGTGGTTAGAAGTTGGCATTTTTTCAAATCTCACAGTGACAGATTGATTGCCTCTGTGAAATCAGGACAGGAAGGGAAACGTATCGTTACCTGGATTCGCCTTGATAGCTCCAAAGTTGGGCCATCGTCAGCAATTAACATCGTTGGCCTCGTCTGTGGCCGCAAAGCGTGAAACATCCGGTATGTGTCCATTGGCAAGACGTGCCGTTGGGTTCTGTGTACTATAGACATTTTGTCTTTCTTTTTGCTTTTGGCTATGATAATTGTAAACAGAGAAGAAATGCTAAGCCAATCAATGCACTGGAAAACATTTGTAAAATTCTGCTTAGTCTGACTGAAAAAGTGATTGCTAGTATTTGCAGGTCTATCTTTAAAAACATAACGATTTTTAAAAATTTATTTATTGTATTTATTACATATTAGCGGGACCTGTGCATATACCACAGTATTACAATTTAATTATTAAAACGTTTGATATGTTTACTTAAGAGCTATTACGAATAGTTCAATATGTAAAAAGTATTATAATCTTGATTTAACTCCCTCTCACTTTGTTTTCTTTCTTTAATTCTCCTTATATTTTAATAATGCTCGATTCAAACAGATCAGCATTGCTGCTTCCACGTGCTCATGCCCTCTCTCTATCTTTCCCCGGCTATTTTTCTTTCTTTCTTTTTTTATTATGATTCTTTTCTGTCTAGCATGTCCTTTTTCTTCTCTTTCCTTCTTTATAATAAATACGGAATGATCTATTATTTAGCAGAGGTTACGACACTAATTTGGACGGTCTTATTTTTGTAAAATTCTGCTTAGTCTGACTGAAGAAGTAATTGCTTGTATTTGCAGGTCTATCTTTAAAACATATTCAAACATGAAAAGTTCGAATAAAATGTCGTCAATATTTTAATCGACTTTTGTGCGAACTTTTTTTTTTATCAAAATCTCCACTCACTAAGTTATTTAACACCCACCGCTACAGTGTTGGTATGTGACAGTTTAAGGTGGAGACCCGCATGAAGCAATTCTCCCGTGGGACAGTGCTAAAATTACTTAGTTCCGTCGGTATTCCCCTTCAGGGCTGCTTCAGAATAAACCCAGCCCTATCACTTTTTCAACGAAGGGGGTGCAGGTGATGACTTGATATATATATATATATATATATATATATATATATATATATAGGGTGTCCCAAAATAATGTATACTATATATTTTTTAATGTATTCTGTATATTTTTAATGTATTCTGTATCTTTTTTTTGTTTTGGACTCTTTCTCTTGTATCAATCTTATTTACACGTCAAAATACACATAAATTGAAAAATGTATAACGATTCAAAGAGTGTATACATTGTTTTGGGACACCCTGTATATTTACACACACACACACACACACACACACACACACACACAAATATATAATATATATATATATAAATAAATATATATATATATATGTGTGTGTATGTGTGTGTGTGTTTGTTTGTGATGAGTGTATGTGTTAAAACTACACAATATTGTAAAGGCTTTATATTTCTCGAAACGATTTCTCAATGAAGCTATTAAGATGTCAAATATATGAATTTTAAAGTTATAATAAAAAAATAAATTCACCATAATCAAATGATTCTCTGAATTCAGAAAGGAAGGTGGAGGTGATAGAGAGTAATAGTTGGAGGAGTGAGTACTACTTATCTTAACATATGGTGTAAATTTCATAATTTCGTTCAACATTTTCAGTAATGTCTTTTTTTTTAAGTTCTTTTACTTTTTTCACATATTTTCTTAACATCATTGACCAA
>CM042149.1:68627967-68635467 GCA_023376005.1 Doryteuthis pealeii | reverse complement strand
ATATTGGGGAAGGCATGAAACCATCTCGTCTACGTTAAAGGGTAAATTGTGGAACATACTTTTTTCTTTAGCCTTGGTATCGTAATTTTTATAAGAGAAGGAAAACTATGAATTCAAATGGCTTTAATCCGTTTAAAAATTGACCTTGCCAATGTAGAATTATCATACTACGTTCAAATTACCATCGAATTGGTAAGGCAAGGCAACAAGTAGCCGTAACTGAATACGAATCTAATCTTGTTGCAATCCTACTGCTGAATGACAGGGCATTTATGAAGCCTCATAACATCATAGAAATTAAGTAGCCAATTAGGACTCAAAGAATGGAATCATCCAAATACATGAATGGACTATTCTTGAGTTCCATAAGTACCAGCTATCTTGGAGCTAGTTCAGTTGTGCTTAGCCACTTGCTGTTGTCCAAACCAACAGTATACTGACTGACTTCAATAGCTAGGAGCGAAGGGGTTGGTTAAATATATACTGTGATAATAAATGTTAGACTACGAAACTGGTGCAATTTCAGGCAACGTAGTGAGTTATTTAGTATAGCAGTAATTACGAAGTTTATTTTAGATTAGGATCCGGTTTAGCTTAGTTAGTAGTGCACCCGCCTAAGAATAGCAAGGTTCCGGGTTCGACACCGACCCCGCCAACTCAGCGCATGAGTGGACAGGATTGGGTCATCTTATCTGTGCGGTAAACTAGGGTGTTGGCTGTAGGTGTGGCGCTCCACCTCAGCCAAAACAATTTTTCCTGGTTCAGTGAAAAGGGGATAGATTCTCTCGCTGTTTCACATATACCGACAATAGGCTACTCTGCCAACTTTGAATCTTAGATTTATCTTGAAATATCACATATATTTAAGCTTATATTCCGTAAATAATTCATTAATTTAATTAAATCTGATTCAGTAAACTCTTTTTATTAAAAATAAATTGATATATTAAAATGAGTTTGGTTAATGGGGAAGTTCTATTCTCATTGATGTGAGGCTTGATTGTGAATTGTTTCATTTTGTATTTTTAAAAGAAAGTAATTTCCTTTTCTTTTAGACTGTCTATGATTTTCAAACTTCCTGGGCAATTTATTTATGTTTTCTTTGCTAATTAGTAGAATACTGAAGAATAATTAAAGTTCCAATTACCGTCGAACTGGGAAGACAAGGCAACAAACGGTTGTAACTTACTACAAACCCGAATAGTCACAAAGTCTACTGCAGAATGACAGGTTGTTTATAAGACTCCACAATGTCATTCAAATCAAGCAGTCAAGCAGCCAATCAGAACTCAAAGAATGGAATCACCCAAATCACCCAAATTCATGAATGGATAATTCTTGATTTCTATATATACCAACTATCTTGGACACTGCTTAAGTTGTACTTAGTTAGCTGCTGTTATTCAAACCAACAGTAGACTTACTGACTTCAATAAATACATTGTATAAAAGCCAGAGTAGAAAAACTAAAGAAAAAACCCAAAAGAGGAGTTTATTCTTGATGGATAAATCAACATTTCGGTTTACACGACTTTCATCAGGACATGTGGTGAAATGTTGTATGGAGATGTTGGATGACTGGGGAAATATGATAAATGCTTGTTGTATAGAGAGAAAGGGGACGTAACCAGTGTCAGCCTGGTGCAGATTCCAGGACACATGAAGATATACAAGTATTGCTTGTGCGGAGGGTTTATATATATATATATATATATATATATATATATATATACACGGCCCCTGCCACATATCACCCAAGCCATGCGAGTAAGACGGACAAGACACGCGGAACACTGCTGGAGAAGCAAGGACGAACACATAAGCGACGTCCTCCTGTGGAAGCCAGCAAATGGGCACGCCAGTGTGGGCCGACCAGCAAAGACGTACATTGACCAGCCCTGTGCGAATACAGGATGCTGCATAGAGGACCTCCCTAGAATGATGAGCGATAGGGACGGATGGAGAGAGATTGTCATGGATATCCTTGCTAACAGCGCGACATGATGATGATAATGATGATATATATATATATATATTTATTTATTTATTTATTTGTTGAATTTTTTTCCATAGGCAACTACCCAGGTTTCAAGCTATATTGCTATCATCAGGGCGCCAAAAATTCTTCTAGTGTTTATGTGAAGACATTTCTTGCTGTTATGTTTTTGGACTGCAAATTACGTCGGTTGATTATATAGACGCTCTTTATGCTTTAGATTTTGTTTTTAGATTTTTCAGTTTTTGCATTTTTTTTTAAATGCTCACAATGTTATCTCTCCTTATGAAGTTTTGTTCTTAATTGGAATTCATGTAATCAACTTCATACGTTAAAAGACGTTTTTATTTCCAAATTTTTTGATGGTAAAATCATGTAAATTTCGCAATTTAATTTTATATCTATCTATCTATCTATCTATCTCTCTCTCTCTCTCTCTCTATATATATATATATATATATATATATATATATATATATATATATATTATATGTGTGTGTGTGTGTGTGTGTGTGTGTGTGTATGTGAAATAAAAAGAAATAAAACATTTTTTCTGGGAACGATACATTTTGCGGACCTTCTTTTTTTTATAAAATATTACATTTTCTCCATTGGAACCGGAACAACATTATATATATATATATATATATATATATATATATATATATATATAACACCACTAAAAATACGCAACTATCTTAATCAGCAAGTAATCACGTAAATTGTTTTAATTGTTGTTAATGTTGGCATTCTTCGTATCATGAGATTGTAAACATTACTCTCTGCCTTGTGTTGAATCGCACCCTCTCAGACGAAAATTTAACAAAAAAGCACTAATTGATAAACAGAAGAAAAAAAAATCAGATTTCACCAAACGATGATAAAATGGCGCAGGATTTGAACACCTGCTCGAAATAAGGAAAACAACAACAATGTGTATGTTAAGAACATTTAAAATATTCCATCAATTATACCAGCCATACCTACTTACATCTATAAATTTTCACATGAAAATAAAAATACATATACGTGTGTGTATGTACATATATAAAAACAAACACTCATATATATATATATTAACTGACAAAGGTACCTCATGCGGTGTAATGTTGAGCAAGATAGATTAGCAGACCATAGTTAGTGAGTTCGATTCTCATTGGACGCCTCATACTTCTGGCCTTGTGCTGCATCTAAGCTTAGCTTGATATATAGAAATGGCCACCTCACGTGGTGTAATGGTTAGCAAGCTCACCTCGAAGACCATTGTTAGTGAGTTTGATTCTCATTGGGCACCCCATACCTTTGGCCTTGTGCCACATCTAAGCTTAGCTTAGTAAATAAAAATGGGCACGTCACGTGATGTAATAGTTAGCATGCTTGCTTCGCAGACCATTGTTAGTGAGTTCGATTCTCATTATGTGCCCTATACCTCTGGCCTTGTGCCACATCTAAGCTAAGCTTAGTAAATAACTATATATCAATAGACATATTATATAATATATATATATATATATATATATATATATATATATATTTGTTGAAGGCAACTACAATGCGAATATCGCATAAATTCGATAAATTATAGAAGATAATAGTAATGACAAGTAAATCCCGCAAAGAATCACTCGTGTGTACAATCCAAAAAATATTATATATATATAATATATATATATATATATATATATATATATATAATATATTAAATTCACATCTAAAACCTTTTTTGAATTATGAGAACGTATGGCAATACGACGATATTTTAAGTATAAAATAAGCTTTCAGTGAGGCATAGAATAAGCTGTCTCCTGCAGAGAAGCAAGACACTCCCCCTCAAAAAAATGTCATGGGTAATACTATACACTACTAGGGACCGGGTTAGCTCAGTCGGTAGAGCGTTCGGCTAGAAACCACAGCGTATGAGTAGCACATGGATCTGTGCGGTAAAGTAAGGAGCTGATGGTAGGTGTGGCGCTCCACCTCAAACGCTAAAAAACAATCTCCTTGGTCTAGCGCTATTGAAAAGGGGATAGACTCCCTCGCTGACTGGCTGATACCGACTTTAGGCCGCCCCGACGACGACGACTGCATTTGATGAGGATAAGGCTCCAGTTCTAGAGATTCGGGAAGGGTAGAGTACTCTTTCATTGTCATTACATGTTAGTTCCTGCTACTCTAACATCTATCGGTCAAATATATCTGATTCAAAATTATTCATCTTTAGTAAGAATCATCATCATGATCATGTCGTGCAGGCAGCACGGATATCCATGATCATCTCTCACCAACCTTCCCTATCCTTCATCGACCCTGGGAGCTCTTCCGTGCAGCGGCAGCAGCCAGCATCTTTACATAGATGGTCAATGTAGGTCCTTGCTGGGCGGCCCACACTAGCATGTCCATATGTTGGCTTCCACAGGAGAATTTATTTGTCTCATACCCCACCTGTATGGACTGGGCACAAGGCCTCGTTTTTACGTGGGCCCACCCACAAGCCAAAGCTAATGGGTGGGAAAGAACAAAAATTGCGTCGATCCCTTCGGCATTCCCCCTCAAGGGGGCGCTTCAGCCGCTGGGCAATAAACGCAGCCCTGCCCTCAAGGGAGCAGGTATTGCCTGGGGGGGGACAGCCCCCTGGGATCGGCGCTATTAATTTAACACAACTCACCGGTTCTGTGGCCGAAGCTCACCGGACCCCGTCCCGAAGGACGGTTTGAGAATGGCTTCCACAGGAGAACGTCGCTTATGAGTTCGTCCTTGCTTCTCCAGCAGTGGCCAGCATATCTAGTCCGTCTCACTTGGATGGTTTGTGAGATAGGAGGCAGGTGGCCATACAGTTGCTCCCTTGTGGGGTGCTGTTTCAACGACTTGTTCAAGACTAAGAACAGTTACTTGTAGCTATTGTCGTTTACTAAGGATTATATTTATTAATTACTGAACCATTTAATTGCTTGAAAATTATTGCCGTTAGAAAAATGTGTTGAAACAAAAACGATTATTGGAAACATAAAATGCAATTAAGTAGAAATAAAACAATGGAATATTATAAGTCACTACATTTAGATTAATGAAATTCCGGCATTAAATAACCCATGAGAATTTGATATCCAACTGCCTGTAGAGGTTCAAAGTTAATATTGAACATACAACTCCGACGCAGGTTGAGAGACAAACATTTTATATAATACAGCTCATGAATAAACAAGATACATAAACAATAGAAGATAGAATAGGATAGTGTACATAAACATACATACATAAAGGACTGGAGCGTCCGTACATAGAATCACTCACTAGCAGGGGTGAAGCCCCACCGAGAAGGGGTAGACAGTAGTCTAACCATGTGTCGTACCAGAGATTTAGCTAAACGAGGAAAGAGAAGTTTAAACTAGGCGCTTAAATACCAGAGGTCCCCCTAGTGGGAACAAACGGCAAACCGCGGGAAGATAATCTTCCAGGCAAGGAACATATTCCCACATGCCTTTATATATGAATAGATATGTTTTCTTACTGAGTTTGAATAATTTCACCCTCGATGCAATGATAGGGAATAGTGTTTACTCTTTATAAACGTGTGACAACCGAACTTTATCTTTTTGTGAGTTTGTTTTTGAACATAAACTTTTTTGCTATTCATTTTGATATAAATGCTATTTAATGGATATGAATTCCATTTCCTGTGCCAATGTCACTATGTACAATATGAGTTATTTTACTTGATGTACTAAAATAATATAATGTTTTTTACGATGCATGTTTTTGGTGTTTTCAAGCTGCGTGTGAACACGCTCATCTCTGTCATTCTGAAGAGAAGTGTCCAAAAAAGAAAAAAAAGGAAGAGTGTGTGTGTGAGTGTGTGGTGTGTGTGGTGTTGGTGAGAGAGCCAGAGATGAGAGAGAGAGGAGAGAGAGAGAGAGAGGCAGAGAGAGGCAGACAGAACGAAGACCGTTGCAAAATACTCTTTTCGCCTAAGAGTGTAAAGAAGAGAGGAGAAGAGAGAGAGAGAGAGAGAGGAGAGGAGAGAGAGGAGAGAGAGAGGAGAGAGATGGTGAATACTTGATTTGTGTTTTACAACATGCGTGTGCATTAAATCTCATTATTTCCTTCAAGGTAGAGGTCGAGATTGTGAGATGAGAGAGAGCGAGAGGAGGAGGAGAGAGAGAGAGACGGAGATAAATGAAAAAGAGATAAAGTGGGGGGCGACTACTGACAGATAGAGAGAGGGGGAGGGTCTAGTTCTGCCCAAATGACTGCATGGTATATCTCGGTAGAGACAGAGAGAGAGAGAAGGAGAGAGAGAGAAGAGAAGAGAGAGAGAGGAAAGAGAGAGAGTTTGTTTGGTGGTTTTAAATGAGTAGTATGCGTTCGATCTATATCATTTTGTAACCTTCGAAAGAGAGAAAGATAGGGAGAAGGAATGGAGAAGAGGGGGGGGAGATTACGAAGACAAGGTCGAAAGTTTGAGACAACCTGCCTAAAAATGATGCAATATACACACACACACAAACAACAAATCATTTATATAATAATACTTATAGTTATATATATATATTATAGATGACCGCGCGACATATATATATATATACGACCATATTCTATTACCATACATAACAACACATATATACAAACACATTATACACATGCACATTATATATACCAACATATAACACTACACCAATATATATATATATATATAAGAGAGAGAGAGAGAGGGAGAGAGAGAGAGAGAAAGAGGAGAGAATCTTAGTTTTTGTGTTTTAACCTGCGTGTACAAACGCTATCTATGTCATATAAAACGGAAAATAAATCGTCCACGTTTTTGTTTGTTTTTCTGTACATTAATAAATTTTTCCATTAAGAATTTTATATTCATGTGAGTCGGCAGAAATATTCGGTGCGTTATTTACATAATATATCATTATTTTTAGTTTAATTTTGTTTCTTTCTAATTCGGAATATTTGCTTTCATATTTAAATGTTGTGCTGATTTATTTCATCCTGTTTTATATTCATATGGTGTATTTTTGTTTATACTTCGTTTTTTATGTTTTTAATGGTTTTTTTTAAATGTAATTTACGCATTAATTTGGTTTCGTGTGCTGCGCCGCATGGTTAATACAAATTATCTTACTAAAACGTAGTAAGGTGAATAAGATTTTCCCATTCTAAGTTTTTCAGTATGGATAAGCGTACAGGGGTTATTTTAGCTCAGAATTTTTGGCCCGTGAGTAACACGGTCTGCCAAATGCTGCATTAGAGGAGAGAGAGAGAGAGAGAGAGAGAGAGGAGAGAGAGAGAGAGAGAGAGAGGGGGGGAGTGAGAGAGAGAGGACAGCTTTGGTAATGATGTGATAGTATATTGAGTGAGGAGAAGAGTAGAGGAGAGAGGGGGAGAAAGAGAGTCTAGGCTCTGCAAACGATGCATTGTATAGTGATACGGGAGAAAGTTCAGAGAGAGAGAGAAGAGAGAGAGAGAGAGAGAGAGAGAGAGAGAGAGAGGGAGGGAGA
>CM042149.1:68624282-68627867 GCA_023376005.1 Doryteuthis pealeii | reverse complement strand
ATAACAATTCGTTTCTATAGGCAACTACCCAGGTTTTCAAGCTATATTACTATCATCAGGTCGCCGATAATTCTTCTGGTGTTTATAGGAAGACATTTCTTACTGTTTATGTTTTTGACCGCAAATTACGTCGGTTGATTATTGTGGACGCTCTTTATGCTTTAGATTTTGTTTTTGAATTTTTCAGTTTTTGCATATTTTTAAAAAATGCTCACAAAGTTATCTCCCTTTAACCTTATGAAGTTTTGTACTTAATTGGAATTTAATTAATCAACTTCATACGTTAAAAGACGTATGTATTTCCAAATTTTCTGCTGGTAAAGTCCTGTAAATTTCGCATTTAATTATATATATATATATAATATATATATATATATATATATGAAAAAAAATGGAACTTAATAAACAGTGTGAGGGGGGCGATGTTGCTTTTAAAACCGTTGAGAGGAAGGCCCGAAATGGTTGCACATTCTCTCCTGATGATCCCATGCTTTTGTAAACATTTTTGTTTTTTCAACATATTAATTTCACAACACCACATACACACACACACATATATATATATATATATATATATATATATATATATATATATATATAATAACACCCTAAAAATACGCAACTATCTTAATCAGCAAGTAATCACGTAAATTGTTTTAATTGTTGTTAATGTTGGCATTCATCGTATCATGAGATTGTAAACATTACTCTCTGCCTTGTGTTGAATCGCACCCTCTCAGACGAAAATTTAACAAACAAATACTAATTGATAAACAGAAGAAAAAAATCAGATTTCACCAAACGATGATAAAATGGCGCAGGATTTGAACACCTGCTCGAAATAAGGAAAACAACAACAATGTGTATGTTAAGAACATTTAAAATATTCCATCAATTATACCAGCCATACCTACTTACATCTATAAATTTTCACATGAAAATAAAAATACATATACGTGTGTGTATGTACATATATAAAAACAAACACCCATATATATATATTACCTGACAAGGGCACCTCGTGCGGCGTAATGGTTAGCAAGCCAGATTAGCAGACCATTGTTAGTGAGTTCGATTCTCATTGGGCGCCCCATAATTCTGGCCTTGTGCCACCGCTTAGTAAATAAAAATGGGCAGGCACGTGGTGTAATGGTCAGCATGCTTGCTTCGCAGACCATTGTTAGTGAGTTCGATTCTCATTATGTGCCCTATACCTCTGGCCTTGGTGCCACATCTAAACTAAGCTAGTAAATAACTATATATCAATAGACATATCTATTATTATTATATATAATATATATATATATATATATATATATATATATATATATAAAGAATTTACATCTAAAACCTTTTTAAATTATGAGAACGTAGGGCAATTACGACGATTTTTAAGTATAAAATAAGCTCTCAGAGAGGCATAGAATAATCTGTCTCCTGCAGAGAAGCAAGACCCCGTACCACCCAAAAATATCATGGGTAAGACTATACACTACTGCATTTGATGATGATGTTGCTCCAGTTCTGGAGATTCGGGAAGGGTAGAGTACTCCTTCATTGCCATTACATGTTAGTTCCTGCTACTCTAACATCTATCGGTCAGATATATCTGATTCAAAATTATTCATCTTTAGTAAGAATCATCATCATGATCATGTCGTGCAGGCAGCACGGATATCCATGACATCTCTCACCAACCTTCCATCCTTCATCGACCTGGGGGCTTCGTGCAGCAGCAGCAGCCAGCATCTTTACATAGATGGTCAATGTAGGTCCTTGCTGGGCGGCCCACACTAGCATGTTCATGTGTTGGCTTCCACAGGAGAATTTATTTGTCTCATACCCCACCTGTATGGACTGGGCACAAGGCTTCGTTTTTACGTGGGCCCACCCACAAGCCAAATCTAATGGGTGGGAGAGAACAAAAATCGCGTCGATCCCTTCGGCATTCCCCCTCAAGGGGGCGCTTGAGGCACTGGGCAATAAACACAGACCTGCCCTCAAGGGGGCAGGTATTGCCTGGGGGGACAGCCCCCTGGGATCGGTGCTATTAATTTAACACAACTCACCGGTCCAGTGGCCGAAGTTCACCGGACCCCGTCCCGAAGGACGGTTTGAGAATGGCTTCCACAGGAGAACGTCGCTTGTGAGTTCGTCCTTGCTTCTCCAGCAGTGGCCAGCATGTCTAGTCCATCACTTGGATGGTTTGTGAGATAGGAGGCAGGTGGCCATACAGTTGCTCCCTTGTGGGGTGCTGTTTCAACGACTTGTTCAAGACTAAGAACAGTTACTTGTAGCTATTGTCGTTTACTAAGGATTATATTTATTAATTACTGAACCATTTAATTGCTTGAAAATTATTGCCGTCAGAAAAATGTGTTGAAACAAAACGATTATTGGAAACATAAAACGCAATTAAGTAGAAATAAAACAATGGAATATTATAAGTCACTACATTTAGATTAATGAAATTCCGGCATTAAATAACCCATGAGAATTTGATATCCAACTGCCTGTGGAGGTTCAAAGTTAATATTGAACATATAACTCCGACACAGGTTGAGAGACAAACATTTTATATAATACAGCACATGAATAAACAAGATACATAAACAATAGAAGATAGAATAGAATAGTGTACATAAACATACATACATAAAAGGACTGGAGCGTCCGTACATAGAAATCACTTACTAGGAGGGGGGCTAAAGCCGCACCGAGAAAGGGGTAGACAGTAGTCTAACCCATGTGCTCGTACCAGAGATTTAGCTAAACGAGGAAGGGAAGTTTAAACTAGAGGTCCCCTAGTAGGAACAAACGGCAACACCGCGGGAAGATAACTCTTCCAGGCAAAGGGAAATAATCCCCACGTGCCCTTTATATATGAATAGATATGTTTTCTAACTGAGTTTGACATAATTCAGCCTCGATGACAAATGATAGGGAATAGTATTTACTCTTCTTATAACGTGTGACACACGAAACTTTATCTTTTTGTGAGTTTGTTTTTGAACATAAACTTTTACTGCTATTCATTTTATATGAATGCTATTTAAATGGATATGAATTCAATTTCCTGTGCACATGTCCACATATGTACTATACTGAGTATATTACTTGGATATACTAAAATAATATATGCTTTTACGATGCATGTTTTTGGTGTTTTCAACCTGCGTGTGAACACGCTCATCTCTGTCATTCTGAAGAGAAGTGTCCAAAAAAGAAAAAAAGGAAAGAGTGTGTGTGTGTGTGTGTGTGTGTGTGTGTGAGAGGAGAGAGAGAGAGAGAGACAGACAGACAGACAGACAGACAACGTTCGGCCAAAATGACTCTTTCGCCTAAGAGTGTAAATGAGAGAGAGAGAGAGAGAGAGAAGAGAGAGAGAGAGAGAGAGAGAGAGAGAGAGAGAGAGAGAGAGTATGGGTGAATACTTTTGTTTTAAACATGCGTGTGCATAATCTCATCTATTTCTTTTCAAGGTAGAGCGTCGAGATTGGTAGAGCGTCGAGAGAGAGAGGAGAAGAGAAGAGAAGAGAGAAGAGAGAGAAAGAGAGAGAGAGAGAGAGAAAGTGAAAGACAGAG
>CM042149.1:68599282-68621782 GCA_023376005.1 Doryteuthis pealeii | reverse complement strand
GAAATAAGAGGCTGAAGATGGTAAAGAAAAGAAGAGAAAAAAACATCTATTACTACCTGTCCTTTCTTAAAATATACGTTAGTCAGTAAAAAAAAAAAAATAAATAAATAAATATATACGAACTACGTGAAGCTAAAAGCGCAACTTCTCTTTGTAATACCAAGAGGCCTTTTATGCAAGATTTTAGAAAATGGTGCTTACGTGGTCATTCTCTTCAGACTATTTTTGGTTTTGGCTTACTTTCCTTTTTTGCATCTATTCTCATTCAATGGTCGGCAACACATAACAAGATGGATAGAAAAACCGTATCTTGATAATTATGACAGCTAAACTTCTAAGATGAGGATACTCACCCCATTAATTAATGGAATAATATATTGTTTATATAATATACGGCAGCAAAAAAAATAATAATAAATAAAATAACACTAACATTCATAGTGTTTTTTCTGTCATTTTATATTTATTCTCATCGTCTCTCTATTACTGATTAAGTGAAGACAATAAAAAGAAACATTGTTTGATATCTCTAATAAGAACTAGAATCATTTATGAGGCAGAGTTTTTCGTACAATCAACAGAAGATTCTTCTTCGTGTTCATTTTTCATCTCATCGTTTCTCTGTTAATGATGTCTTATGTAATTCTTTACGAAGATTTCTTCTACCTACAAGCTACGTATATAAACGAGTATTCTGGTTTGATGGGATTCATTTTGTGATAGATATCTTTTAAGGATACCTTCCTGTTAATTAACTATGTATTCACCCAAACTCCCGCCAAAACCTGGTTGCGATACAGAGTCATTTTAAAATGGTGTACAGCTGTTTTGAAATCTTATTTTTCTCTTTTACTACACTTGTAGCTGAACCACAGTTAATGAGCACAGTCTTCCCTACTATTTATGTTATATAATTATTGGATCCCTAATGCTTTTATAAGGTATTGTAGAAATCATTATGGCGATTAGTACAGCTGATGGCCTTGAGAGTGAGTGACAGCGTTTGACCTCACTCTGACCTTGCTTTCCGGGGATGGATCGTGAGAACCGGAAGGCAATAGAAGGCCCTCTTCCGGTTTAAGGATATAGTCAGTTTAAGTCAGTTAGAACTTAGAAGCCAAGCTAGCAACATGTAAGCCTCATCTGCGCAGATTGTCTGTGTGGGGATTTTGAATAAAGTAACATCAACATAAATCGAAGTCTTGTGTTTATTACCTAAAAACTAACAATAACACAGGGCTTCTGATAAGGAGTGATCCCCAACAGAAACCAGACCCGGAATCCCACAGAAGACCAGACCTTAGAAGATATACCAGACCAAGATGTTAGAAGATAGACGATCAGAATAGCAAAGCCGGCCAGAAGAATAGACGAACAGCGTAAGAAGTAAGAAAGGTATATAACGTTATATTAGATTTGGTACGGTGAAAAGACCAGTATATAACATTTACCCATACTTTTTGTTAGATGAGTTCTGCTGATGGACTGCACATTTTAAGTCATTCTACAGTAAGCTTGTTTGATAGGATTCAGTTTGGGATTGATATCTTTTAAGAATTCGTTCTTGTTACTTAACTCTTTGTTTTGTGAGGATTAAAATAAAATGAAAATGAAAAAATAATAAATATATAAATAAACAATCTTCTTGGAGACCTTACACTGAAAGTGTAGAAAAAAGTCCTCTTTCTGGTACAGAAAAATCCCTCGGCAATTCCAACGCTAACCATTTCTGGGAACACATGTTATTGACTGGCTCAGGAGAAAATTTCCTCTCCAAGAAATAGCTAAGAAGTTAGAAATAAAGTATGACCCTAATAAGTATCGTTGTCTTTGTCTCTTTTACCTTCCTTAAATTCAGTTTCAGCCTGACAACGGACAAGGAAGAAGAAACCCGTATAATAATATTTAATCTTCATTAAAAAACGCAACATTTCGAAAAAAGATTACTACTTAAGCACTTATAACAACGCTACATTGTGTCTGAAAAAGATAAAAATAAAACAAAAAAACAAAAACAAATAATATTCATTGTAGAATAACCTGAACACAAATTATTACGAAAAGCGAACTGATTCCTAAATGTAGGTATATGAACATATCAATTTTTTGCCATTTCCCACCAAAATAGAACTATTAAAGATGGTCATTATGGTTCAGAACGTAAAATTCGATTAATTATTTTTTGTAACGTGTGCACATATGATCCGGTGAGTAGTACTCGGAGAGTATCAGGTGAGATCTGCAACTCACAGTCCAGTGTAGTTCACATTCACAACTTCTGTAAAAGCATCCGGAGCTGTCGAATTTGGTCACCCGTTACCAAAACATTCCAACACTTTTAACTCACACCAGTAATTTAATGAAATCAGAAACAATAGGTTAGGTCTTCTTGACGTCACTTGTGACATAAAGATCTTTAGATTCATGTTGTTTTCCAAGTAAACTTCTGTAACCTTGCACGATTTTACGTAAATGTCATTGCTAACTGCATCAGTGAACAAGTCTCTGTTACGACGTGTTCGTTCCAACAAAACCTTTAGCGAGCAAGTTGAAACCAATTCAGAACAACGTGAAGAACACTGTGCTACCCGTTCAAATGATCGACTTTAGTTGTCTAGTAGAGGCTTTTATAACTTTGCCTAGGAGAAATTCTCGAGCCAATTTTTTTTCTTTCTTTCTCTTTCTTTCACATCAGATTTAGTTTAATCTTTCTTTGCGTTTGAGGCTATTTGTTGTGCTTTTTTTTTCTTGTGTGTGTGTGTTTTTTTTTTTTTTTTTTTTTTCTCTTTCGTATATTTTAGACGTGAACGTTTTTCGTACTGGGTAGGCACGTGTATTTTAATTAAATCTAATTAAATCTAATTAAAACAGTAGACACCAAATGGCTAATTAAATGTTTAAAAAAAAAAAGAAAAAAAAAGAAAAAAAAACAATAAAAAAGAAAGAAAACTCTTTAACAAAATTAGTAGTGCTTATAGTAATTGTTCTGAAATTCACAATAACTGCACATACTAAAAAAAAAAAAAAAAATCTTGCAAGTAAGTTTATGTTGCTTTTTTTTTTTTCGTTATTTTTGTTTTTTCGTTTTTCTTGTAGAAGGGGAAGTGGGGGTTGACTCACCACAACTGGTTCTCGCATAAAATATAGACGGCCAAAGCAAAGACGTCTGGCTTTTACTTACCTACAAAGAGAGAAAAAGAAAGAAAAAACACAATCAATGATTTTGTTTATATCAAAACAAATAAATTAGTAATCAACATAATTGAAAATAGAAACAAGAATGATTGGTAACAAAGAAGAAGGGCGTTGCCCACAAGTTAAATGGTTTTTGTATAGTTAGTTATAACAAACAGAAGAGTGAATGTTAGGTGTGGCGCTCCTCTTCAGACGCAAAAGCAATCTCTTTGGTACAGTGGATGAAAAAAATATATTCGTACACACACAGAGTTTTTATTTATAGTATTTGCAACAAATAATTAAACATACTTTTCATATATATATTTACCAACCCCTCCGCACAAGCAGGATGCAACACAAGGTCAATATCTTAAGCGGAGTTCAGCAGATTTGAATTCAGAGTTTTCCTTCTCCTAGACCGGTTGCCTAACCAGGGTTAAAGAGCCCAGTCTGCCCTACTATTTACCCATAGCTGGAGGGAGAGTAGGATTCATACCTTTCCCAAGGATATTAGCGCTAAGTGAAATGCAATTACCACGTCTAGGATTTGAACTCGGGTCGACGAGTCCATTTCCCATGATTTTAACCATTACACCACGCGCTTCCTACAACATATTTTCCATATAAGTAACTGTCAACATAATAACTTGTTAAGTATCTAGCCGACATCCTTGGCCAGTTGAAAAGGACTTAAAGTAAGTAAGTCCTGAACTACAAAATCCTTTGGTAAGTGAATAAATCCTAAGTTTTGGAATCCTACGTAGTGTCAAAAGGTCCAGTGATATAATCCTATAATCCATCGTCCACGAAGGCTCAAAGGCAATTAAGTGGCTAAGATCAGAACAGCCAGTATAAATAATAATATCAGCAGCAGAATACTGGCAGTGGTTGGTCAATAGGTTGGTCACATGTCTATCGGCGAGTCTATCAGTAGATGTGGTCATTTACCACACGCCTTATATACGAAAACGCCAACATAACTAAATATGTATATAAAACAGAAAAAAAATATTGATTTAATAGAAATACATTCATTTAATCATATGAAAAGTATGTTTATTTCTCAGTTGAAAATACAAAGTTTCATTGAGTTTTATATATCTGGTGAATACTGACAACAATCTCTGATAAAATTCTCAATTTCTGTCTGCGTTTTTTTTAAACCAAATTCTTTAATTCCTCAAAGAATGAAAATTATTGTGGATTCTGCATATCTTACGCATGTAATATAAAATTATACCCAAGAAATATGATTTGAGGAATATGTAAATCATAAGAAACAATGTTTTATTTAAATTTCTTTACTCCAAGCATTCGAAAAATTTTACCAATATTTCTTCAAGCCTTCTTTTAGAAAACTCAAATATTGAGGTAAATTCAAATATATTTTGTCAGCATTTTGATTAATCTATTATTAATTTAGCCGCAAATGTCTGTTGAGTATTGATTCGTGTGAATTCTAAAACGTATCCTGTACAGACGCAGATGCGGATTCAGGAAAAAGATTGCCTGTAGTGTTGATATTAATTATTGGCATTATTCCTTTAATACTTTAAATTAGAATTCCTTTTCTTCGTAATTCTGATCGCTATATTTTGGTTACTACAAATTCTGAACATAATCGTGTCAGCAGAGTTATATTGAGTTGTATGCAAGGAAATCTAAACAGAATGCTATTAATATGAGACCTTATCAGTAACGTAAATATTATAAACAGTAGGTGATGATTCTTGTAAAAGATATATATATATATATATATATATATATATATATATATATATATATATATATATATATATATTTTGGATGTTTGTTTTAGAAGCATTGTTGAATAAAGTATATATCATTTATATTTTTTGCTTGAAGGCAATTACAATGCGTATATCGTATAAAATTCGTTAATTATAGAAAATAATCATGACAAGCGAACACGGCAAACAATTATGCGAAGCCTAGAACATCGTACAGCCTGTTTCAACTTTATTAAGTTACTTTATACTAACGATTTCCCTCCGACAGAAATCGAAACCGGGAGTCCAGCAGGCAGAATCAGAGACTTTACCGCTCGGTCTCATGATTGCAGAAGGTATGAAACCCATAATATATAATATTTGATTGTATCTGGTCTGCTATTTTAGCAACTTATATATTCCAATACTTCTCTCATTCATTCTCTATTCATTCGCTATGATATATATATATATATATATATATATATATATATGACGAAAGAGATAGAGAGAGATAAAGGTATATATATAGAGAGAGACAATGGATAAATATGAACATATATATATATATATATATATATATATATATAAATAAAGAGAGAGAGAGGGGGAGCGGGGAAAATTGAGAGATAAAGGGGGAGACAGTTATGAACTGACTGAGATAGATATGTAATGATATGTAAAGATCAAAGCCTTTTTCCTTGTCGTCTACACATCAAACGGACTGAAATTTTCGTATATGAAAGGGAAATATTCAATATTAGTGTTAAAGAGCATAATAATTAACCAGCAAACTTCTATCCAATAACATTAAGACCAGCTGTTCAGCCACCGTAATTAATTTAATTAATTCTATGTCTAGAAACCGATTTCATCCTTGCAAGTGTTGAAAAGCTGCAACGATTTCAAATGCAACCGCCCTACTAATTTGGAAGACAGTGCAGCACTGAACGAAGACCAACATAAAGATGCTGGTTCGCCATTAGCAGAGACAACACGCGGCTTATATTTCATATGATCACATTTTTATTCGGCAGCAGACTTCTCAACCACCGCTTGAGTGAATCAAAGACAATCGTTACATCATGGCATCTTCCGCCTAACTGTTTACTAACTAAACTCTGGGCCTTCCGTTCCCATGCCAGTCTGTGTGACCAGAAGGAAGGTCACCTAAAGGTTAACTGGTGCCAATCATCTAACCCTACCGATTTTGAATTTCAACGACTTTTTTCATTCAAAATCTAGCTAGTGTAAGACAGTGCAGCCCTGAACGAAGACCAACACAAAGAACACATTTGTCAGACCAGACGAGATTCGTTTGGGCCTTTGGAATACACCGACTGCACATCACCAGAGAAGTACCCCACATAAACAATGCAGCCACCTGTTGGCCGTAGGTTGTGACTCGTGATGCTTAAGACGGAATTCTGTTGGCTGAGCAGTCCATGACATAAAACTCTCCACTTCAGACGGTCGTTCAGAGAGGCCCCTTCTATCAAGCGGCTAGTCACGTCAAACCCTAGCACCTATATGATTGTCCCAACCCTGGTTCCCTTATGCAAAACCCCCAGCCCTTTTATCATAGATGTGCTAAAAGGTGGCGAGAGTGGGTTTTAGTGTCCTGGGTATGACGTTAAACTCAATCTGATTGCGAAGTTCCAATTTTGGATCTCGAGGAAAATTGGAGTATGCCTTCATCACCATTACTCCCAGGTCCACTCTGACCCGGAGTGTTAGTGATCTGTTAGGCTCCCATCAAGCCAAATGCCAAACCCCAAGCCCCAAACCTTTTTATCATAAATGTGCTAGAATACAGTGGGTCGAAAAATTGAGTTTAAAAAATATTTAAACAATTTAATAAAAAAAACAAAACAACTAATGAGTTCCCACCAAGAATGAATAAAACAAACAAAGTGTCTTCGGCATAAAATAATCCAACAAGAGTTGGCATGCCGTAAAACCAACCAACCAACCAACCACCTGGACGTGATTCGTAGATGTACTTTATGATTAACTTGTTACCACTTTTCACGCTGTGTGGCATATTTTGTGTTTACCAACAACCCCGGTGGCTCGTCATGCCCGGCTGGTTAATGTTGGCAGGCGGTGTGCTTTCTCCTCCCTTCCATTTCGTTCATTTTCAGATTCATTAAGAAGAAATCTCTTGTTGGGTGGTCTCCATCAATTCAGCGCGAAGAACCACACGTGGCATTTCAGGTATCAGGGAAGCCTGTTTTATATTTAAACCAGCTGATACAACAGAGGGATTTTGTCAGTTTAGATTTGTTTTTTAAGTGCGTGGAACTTGAGTTGTGAGTTTGAGTTTTGTTTAACGACATATCAACCACTCTATGGGTAATTTAATGCCAAAAAGGTTATTTTGGATTTCAGTCTTTAAAGTAGTGGTTCTATGGAGATATTCGGTTATGTTATTATATCTTGTTGAAAAGATTGCTTTTTTTTTTAGAAAATTTAAAATGTTTTCAGGGTTTGTATTTTTAAAGATGTCCCTCGGGTTTCTTGCTTGATAGTAATTAGTGCGGATATGTTTAAAGTTGTTACAATTTAGAAGGATATGTTTGGTTGTAAGTTGTAAGTTTGCATGTTGGGCACACTGAGGCATCCTCCCCTTTTAACAAGTACGAATGGGTAATGTGGGTGTGCCCAATACGCAATCTGGCGAGTATTACTTCTTCGCTTCTAATACTTCTGTAGCCTGTCGGTGTGTATCTTTGGTATTGCGTCTACTACTGTTGCTGAATTATGTAATAAATATTCTTTTCTTTGTGATGAGGCTTGGTTATTAGGATTAATCAGACTACTGTCCTCATCATAAGATAATCGATATAAAATTGTTTTCGTTATGACGACGTAAATTTTAGGACGATAATGCATCTTGTCACAAAGCAAATTATGTTAAAGCTTTTTCCTTTAAAAAAAGAATATTAAATCAATGTTATTGCCATTTGGCAGAATGACAAATTCTGTATCTCTTATGAAGTTACACATATCATGTATTTATATTTATACTTTTTAGTAATTAGTTTTAACAATGTGTTAGCATTATTGAGGATTATGTTGTATGTTATTGATTTGTTTCATGTATATATTCTATGGTATAATTTTATTTCCCTCAAAAAGAGAGAATATCCTCCATGGTGACATTTTTAAACATATCTTCCATATTGTTTGCTTTAAAATAACGGTTTCTGATGTGAGCAAAAAACCTGCATTCCATGAATAAATGTTTAACATGCTCCACATTGTGGTTGTTGTTCTTGTTTGAGTATGTAGGAGTGCGTTAGTCTTTAGGAAATGAAAATGGCAGGATAAGTTTAAATCCTTGACAAGGCTACCTGCATTTCGTATAGAGTAATACGCTTGCGAATTATTCTCCCTCTTGTTATGAGTAAAGAGTAGGACAGACTGGACTCTTTAAATCCTTTAGGTTTCACTTGACTAAGGTCAGCCAAGTTCACTATTTCTTCAGTGCTGACGCCCCTTATCAGAAAAATGATAGTGAAATTATCTCCCCCTGCCGCTAGAGGGCGGATTGCCAACATACGATTTTGGCGGCAAAATCAAACCTCTTCTCTTATCAAAGGGCTGTTAAACTGGCGAGTAGTTAAAAAAAAGCGCTCCCTACACCTTGTCCTTATCGAGGGGCCATTTACCAAGCAAGTCGCTCATTCAAGCGCTCCCTTTACCTTTTTACTTATCGTAAGAACTTCCACCTGGGGACACGCGTCTTAACAGCACTCCAAGAAATCATTCTAGCGCAACTTCAACTTAACTCAGCAGATAAGTCTGGCCGCAAATGCCATAAATTTGCAGCAATCTTTTTGTCCCCTTTTGTTTAATATATGTGTTTAATTTCCATCTGTGTTTGTCTTCTTTCATCCGAAATTATTTGCCTGCCACCGGGAGATTTATGAGCCCCCTACTACTCCGTAATTCCTCTTACTTTCGTATTATTACATAAGGTTCTTGAGACCGTCTTTGTATACAATAGTCATTTATCACTGCTTACTCATGAATAAAACAGCATGATACATTTTTCAGCTTATGTATCAAGTGAAACAGAGAGCTTCGACCCGAATTTGACCTTGGGTCACTAATTCCATTTCCTTCGACAATAAGCATTGCGCTAAGAACGGCACATATAGATGAATCACTGCTAAAGGGGGCTTGACGATGATGTAGCCAGTATCGAACTCGGTTCGCCGGATCTGTTTACCGCATCGATGGTCGTTTCGCTACAACGCACAGGAAGGCTTTTGCGAGAGTGCAAGACTCACGGCCAAATGTTCCACGTGGTTTTTGATGGCAGCACATTTATCAACAAGCCACCGAGGCGCATTTGCAGATGGCGTGGTTTGCAATCATTTTTCCATAAATGTTGCTGAGAGCCGTGTTGAGAGCAAGCAGAATATTCGCTAGATAGGGTATTCGCAGACAATTACATCATTCACTTAGGGATAAAAAAATACATGTGCATCCAACGCGCCCACACATAGAGAAATGCGCATAACCCCGGTCTCTCTCTCTCTCTCTCTCTCTCTCTCTCTCTCTCTCTCTCTCTCTCTCCCCACATTATATATATATATATATATATATATGAGGAAAAATGAGTAAAGAAAAGAAATGTAGATGGATAAAAATGAATGTTATCGATATCACTTTTAATCGATATCACTTACACATGTGTTTCGGTCTGTTTATCAAAATTTACGGTTTACGTCAAGTGATGATGATAATAATAATTAATAATTATAAAATCCGTATTTTTTTATCATAGTGTATACATTTGATAAACAGACCGAAACACATGTGTAAGTGATATCGATTAAAAGTGATATCTATAAAATTCATTTTTATTCATCTACATTTCTTTTCTTTACTCATTTTTCTCTATATATATATATATATATATATATATATATATATATATATATATATATATATATATATATATATGTGTGTATGTGTGTGTGTATATATATATATATATATATATATATATATATATATATATATATACTTGATTTATTATCTGAATGTTCATATTTATTCTATATGTTGAGGACAACGAGTCCTTAAATCCTTCTACATTAACAGAACAAAGTGTGGGCCCGCATGGTCCATATTTGATATGCCTGAGTTCGGATATTTATAGTCCAGGAGACCCGAGGAAACTTTCTGTGACTTCTGTGAAGGGCCACCAGTTAAAACCTAGGGTATGATAAAAGCACCTTAATGGCGCAATCAGAGTGCGGGCCACATCTGCACTTGATGATGTTGAATAATCAAACTATGTTCAAATTACCGTCGAATTGGTAAGACAATGCAACAAGTAGTCGTAACTGAATACGAATCTATCTTGCTACAATACTACTCCAGAATGCCAGGATATTTATGAAGCTCCACAATATTTGCTGTTGTTCAAACCAACAGTATACTGACTGACTTCAATAGTTGAGAGCCGCATAAGACCCGGAGGGTTCATATTTGACATGCCTTTGCTAGAACATTTGTAAGAGTCCAGGAGAACTGCTGAAATTTCTGTGATGTCTGTGAAGAGACACCTGTTAAATCCTGGTGTACGGTAAAAGTGCACTAATGGTACAGTCTGAGTGCGGGCCGCATCTGCGCTTGTTGATAGCCGCATGAGGCCCGCATGGTCCATATTTAATATGCCTGAGCTGGAATATTAATAAGAGTCCAGGAGACCCGAGGAAACTTTCTGTGACTTCTGTGAAGGGCCACAAGTTAAAACCTGAGGTACGGTAAAAGCGCACTAATAGCACAGTCTGAATGTGGGCCGCACCTGCACTTGTTGAGAGCTGCATGGGTCCCGCAAGGTCTATATTTGACATGCCTTTTCTAGAATATTTGTTAGAGTCCAGGAGACATGAAAAAAGTATCTGTGACTTCTGTGAAGAGCCACCAGTTAAAACCTTGTGTGCGGTAAAGGGCCGTATTAGTTCAGTCTGAGTGCGGGCCGCACTAGCACTTGTTAAGAGCTGCATGAGGTTTGCAGACTCCCTATTTGGCATGCCTTATTTATAAGAGTCCAGGGAACCTGAAGAAACCTTCTGTGATTTTTGTGAAGAGACACCTGTTAAATCCTGAGGTACGGTAAAAGAGCCCTAATAGTGCAGTATGAGTGCGGGCCGTACCTGCCCTTATTAAGAGTCGCATGAGGCCTGTCTTATTTATAAGAGCCCAAGAGATCTGAGGAAACTTTCTGTGACTTCAGTGAAGAGCCCCCGGTTAAAACTGGTGTGAAAAATTCACGCAAAGTTGAAATCATAAGAGTAACATTAAAACAACAACAACAAATATTTTAGGGATGGGTTTAGTGCTGCCATTATCGATTTCTTTCGGTGGAAATCCATTAAAGGCCTCTTGGTAGCAATTCAGGTGAAGATCAAAAATCGATATCACGGCCGTTTGATAGCGAAAAGGGTAACTACGTTTATTTTATCGTGTTATTACGTTTTGATATTTTTAAAATATATTTTTGGCGGAAAATTTCTGCGTTTTTCTCCTCTTTTCTGAGGTGAACAAAAGGGGAATGTAAAAGCGAAAAAAATAAATAAATAAATAAGAGAGAGAGAGAGAGAGAGAGAGAGAGGAGGGAGAGAGAGAGAGACAGAGAGAGAGACTGAGAGAGAGAGAGAGAGAGAGGGGGGGAATCGATTCTTTTCTAATTACATTTTTTTTTTTTTTTTTTTTTACTTCTTCCCAATTTTTTTTTTCTTCTGCTTCTCTTGTGGCCCCTGAAGCTACGTCCTTTAACACGCGAAACCGCGGTAATATTTCTGATCACGTTGCGTCACTTTCATTTCCTTCCCTCGTTCCCATCGGAGCGTCAACCGATAGATTCTACAGACAGTGATTGCTTGATTGCTTGGCTGACTTTAAACACTTTAGTTGGCCAAGCATCCATTCCAACGAGAACCGACTAAAAAAAAAAATAACAAACGAGAGAGAGAGAGGGAGAGAGAGAGGGGGGAGAGGGGGACAGACTGGGTGAGTGAGTGAGAAAGAGATACACAGAGAGAGAAAAGATAGAGAGAGAGCAGAGAACGTGAGACAACAAGGGAGAGATAGAGAGAGAGAGAGAGAGAGAGAGAGAGAGAGACTTAGAGAGAGAAGAGAATGAGAAGAGAGAGAAAGAGAGAATCAGAGATATAGATAGACAGAGAGAGAGAGAGAGGGGGTAGAGAGAGGGGGGAACAGACTGGGTGAGTGAGTGAGAAAGAGATACACAAAAGAGAGAAAGAGAGAGAGAGAGATAGGCAGAGAACGTGAGAGAACAAGGAAGAGTGAGAGAGAGAGACTTAGAGAGAGAGAAAGAGAATGAGAAAGAGAGAGAAAGTGAATCAGAGAGATAGATAGATAGATAGATAGATAGAGAGAGAGAGAGAGAGAGAGAGAATCAGAGAGATAGACAGAAAGGGAGAAATAGACTTAGAGAGATAGATATATAGAGAGAGTCAGAGAGAGAGAGAGAGAGAGAGAGAGAGAGAGAGACAGACACACAGAGACAAAGAAAGAGTGTCAGTGATAGATAGGGAGAGAGAAAGAAAGAAAGAAAGAAAGAAAGTGAGAGAGAGTATATATATATATATATATAGAGAGAGAGAGAGTCAGAGAGATAGATAGACAGAGACACACAGAGAAAAGAGAGACAAAGAAAGGGAGAGTGTCAGTAATGAGAAAGAGAGAGAAGAGAGAATCAGAGAGAGAGAGAGAGAGAGAGAGAGAGAGAGAGAGAGAGAGAGAGAGAGAGAGAGAGAGAGAAATGAACTTTCACGTAAAGTTAAAATAGGGAAGATCTAACTAAAGTTATAAAAAAAGGACAGGCTTGATTCCCATCAGAGTTTGCTTTAATTCAATTTTTATTCTGTTATCTCTTAATTTGATATAATTTCTTCTTCTTTTCTTTCCTCCCTAAAAACAGAGAAACCAAGACGATTTTTGCGTGCAATGCAGCAGTTTGGAAATCAGCCAATGTTGGTGAACAACTTCACTGAGAGGTTTTAGTGCATTTTTAATTTCATATGAGCGTTTGTCCTTCCCATTAAGACTTTTCCTATTTGTTGATATCATTTAGAATTAATCTATGGGGGAGGGGGAATATAAAACTAATCCAACTGATTCCTTGTCGCTGGGGCTTAGAATATTCTGACCGTATCCCCCTGTGTAGAATAATCATACTAGTTCCAATTACCGTCGAATTGGTATGAAAAGGCAGCAAGCAATCGTAACTTAAATATGATTCTGGTTTGCTGCAAAGACTACTGCAAAATGGAAGGTTATTTATGAAGCCTCAGAGGATCATACAAACCAAGCAGCCAATCAGGACTCAGGGAATGGAATCACCCAAATGCATGAGTGAATTGTTCTGAATTCCCATAAGTACCAGTTGTCTTGACACTGGTTCAGTTGTGCTTGGCCAGTTCCTGTTGTTCAAACCAATAGTAGACTGACTGACTGACTTCCTTCAATACCCTGCAGATGGGTAAAACTACCTACACGCCCAAAGAGTTGACCTGAGTATGACACAACACTTAATATTGGTTGATACCATTTTAAAATAATCTATGAGGGGGATATAAAAATTCATCAAACGGATTCCCAGGTGAGGGGTAAAACCCCACTCCACACCATCAAAAGAAGTGGTCTGAGAATGATACGAAACGGAACCTGGTGGTGAGGCTCTTTTCTAGAGTTCTAAGAGTGCTAAAAATTCATTGACATTACTCCCAGATCCACTCCAACCATAGACGTATTATATGTTAGTGTATCATCCATGAGTCCTATAGATCTATTTACAAATTACTTGTATTAGATTATAATACCACATTTCTCTGAATGTCTTCACCGAAGGTTCCCGAGTCCGACAAGAAATACCTGAAGAAGGCCGAAGGGCACATCGGCCGGAACGTGGTATCGATAACAATGAAGATGGGGACAATAGTCCTAATAATACAAATAATACTAGAATATCACAGTTTTTTTTATTTTATTTTCGTTGTTCTCGCCATTTCTGAGTGATATCAGAGAGACCGGAAACGACCACTCGGAAGACCCCCATGACGTTAGGAACTACGAAATTATCAAGCAATTCAGGTCTACATGGAAGGACACTGTAGGCAGCAATGCGGAAACCATCAGATAACGTAGCCAATGGAATAAAAGGGGAAATTATAATACTAGATACCATATAACGGTGTGCAAAAAGTGTAAGACACTACATGTTTATATGTAAATGTAAACGTACAATATTCATGATTTTATATATTTAACGCATAAATAACATTAGACGGGTGAATATGTGGTTAAAATCAATCAATCAATAATGTAATCAAGAATCATCATCATCTGGTCGTGTTGAGTGCCTGTCTCTCTCCCCCCCTCTCTCTCTCTCTCTCTCTCTCTCTCTCTCTCTCTCTCATTGCCCCTGAGAGAAATTGCTTGATTCAAGTAAGTTTTGCTGGTCGGCCTATACTGGTATGTCCATTTTTTTGGTGTTCATGGGAGAATGTCACCATTGAGTTCGTCCTGACTTGTCCACCCTGTCATGTTCGTCTTCCACGGATGGTTTGTGATATAGCGGGGCATGGGACCGTACAACTGCATTATTGTGAGGTGATGGTTCGAAAAGTATGTTCAAGACAACACGTAATATCCTTATGCAGTACATCTGTCTTTTACTCTAAGCGCTTCGTTAGAGTCCATGTGTTGCATTTGTACAAAAGCATTGGCAGCGAAACGAATTTTTGGTTTATATTATATATATATATATATATATATATATATATATATATATATATATATATAGTTAAAAATTAATATTAAAATGAATGAATGGATGAAATAATTTTTTTATTTAAAATTTTTATTTTATTTCATCCATTCATTCATTTTACCATTAATGTTTATCTAAATAATTTAGAAGCATACGAGGAAACTTAAATGATTATATATATATATGGTGGTGATTGCCGTTTCTTGATAGAATAAGGCCATTTCTACAAGTAGTTCAGTTGTGAGCAGTTGTGAGCACGCAGATGGCCCACGGATCCAGCTTGTTTTGTGTACCCTGTCACACATATGAAACCCTCGACATACAGGCCCTGCCACACAGGTCAGACTTCAACTGTAGGAAATGTTTCCATGGCGTCCGTCATGTGTCACTTCAGAATGGAGGGCTCGGGTCACCTTGCCTTAGACTTCTTACAACTACCATCGACCTGTCTTTCTATGAGGATGTGTATCCAGCCCACCCCCTTCTGTCAATTGGTCCTTATAGCTGAAGCTGATTTCCGCAAGAGCATCGATGTCTGCCCCTTATTGAGATGCTTCCCTGTTACGATACCAGTACGTAGTTTGGGGTTTCCCGATCTCTCAAGATATATATATATATATATATATATTGGTTTGGAGGTTGATTTTGAAGGCTATCACAATGCAGGTGTAAAGAAAAATAATAAGGTAACAATGGTGTTGTGTGTTAACCTGTACTTTATTCTTGAATTTTCGAGATAAAATCTCTTTTTCAGAAGATCACTGGAACTGAAGTCGTCTTGTTATGGCATTTCTAGTTAAAATAGTTTTAACTAAAAATGCCATAACAAGACGATAACTACTTCAATTCCAGTGTTCTTCTGAAAAAGAAATTTTTATCTCGAAAATTCAAGAATAAAGTACAGGTTAACACACAACACCATTGTTACCTTATTATTTTTCTTTACACAAGCATTGTGATAGCCTTAAAAATCAACCTCCAAACCAATATATACACAATGCTTCAAGCAAATTAGAAAACTCTCTCATATATATATATATATATATATATATATATATATATATATTATATATGTGTGTGTGTGTGTGTGTGTGTGTGTATGTGTGTGTGTGTGTGTGTGTGTGGTGTTACTTAATGAATATATGATATGATGCCATCAGCATATTCCATGAATATAATAGAAAACGCACTAATTGTAGGTGAGTGACACTTGAAATTGTAAACCTGGATGTTTTGTCTTTGAAAATTTTGTTTAAATATTAATATATCATCAGACGATTTTGTCAGCAAGTCAATTCAGGTAACAAGACAGAAAAAAAAAACGCCTGTGCTAAATTATGTATATAGCATTGTTTAAGACATGTTTTACGACGTCCACTGATGTTCATGAAAGAAAAATGAAAATCTGTCAAATATTTATGCCTAAAAGGCTTCAATTTTTCAAAATTTTATATCACAAGTATTAACCCCCTAAAACAACATCAGCACTTTGTAAGGTTAGTCCCGCAGATCCATGATTACTGGATCGTGAGTTGAGTCCTCGTGGGATGCCCCATTTAAATCCCTATGTAAAAAAATAGACCTTGAATTGATCCAGCTAATCTGAAAAGAAATCGTAATGTCTACTACTAAAATATTAAATGAAAAAAAATCCATGCTGTTATCATTTAAATTTTACTTTTTAATTATCTTCACGATTATAAATCAAATCACAATCACTTTTGCTGAAGAATCAAGCACTGGTGATATTTAATGTGTATATATATTTACTTTGTCGTAAATTGATTTCGAAGTGTCCTCCGGGCAAAAATTAATGCAAATTCCTTTATATGCTCGTGTCTACGTCTATCTCTATAACGCTGTTCATACATATATATTGATCTAAGTATGTCCAAATCTATGTATCTATTCATATTAGTCTATTCATCTTAGTCTATATATATATATATATATATATATATATATATATACATATATATATATATATATATATATATATATATATAACAGCTCTATCATTGATACTGATTGCTTAACTAATAAAAGCGCAAAAAATTGGTCCACCTGCAACTCACCAGGTGGGCTAGGGATAACCACACACTATTACATATATATATATATATATATATATATATATATATATATATATATATATATATATACACACAATCTCTGAAAGATGTTGCCTGATAATTCACTTTGAATAATCGCGTCTTTGATTATCTATTCTTTTGAACTGTACTACCATTTTTACTTCTTCAGATGACAAACATATCCATCATTTCGTTGTCATTGGGTTTAAGGACTAAAAAAAAAAGAAGAATGGACAGTGTCCTTTGTAACCTGTCCGAATCAAAGACTACCGTCTTGGGTAGCTCGAATGCACCGAATCTATCCCGGATATGTAAACATCTATTTTGACCACCGACAAAGCAATCTTATTCCACACCGACTCCCAGCATGCATTCACCCTGACACATGTCAATTCGATCTTTTTTATTCCTTTTCACTTATTCACTCATCTCCTTATAATTCACCCTTTAATCCTGTTCCAATATCAACAATCCAATTTAAAGTGAAGTCATCCCGGTGCGACGCCATTTTTTCTTGTCCGAACAATGACTGGTTTCATCTTGTCCACTGATAAGATCCGCTTCATTTAAAACATCAAAGACGGAAGTAAATAAGTGCCGACAATTTACTTATCCATAAATAAATTTGCGCCAAAGTAATAACAACTCGGTGTTTAATAATTGGCATTTGTCTTAGATCTTCTTTTTGACTAATTCTCAATTCTCTCTCTCTCTCTCTCTCTCTCTCTCTCTCTCTCTCTCTCTCTCAATGCAGAGGTTGAAAAGATCTAAAACGTCCCGTGTAATTGTATAAAAACATAAAAGACATACACACTAAATACTCATTTTCACTTCCATTTCTATGCTTTCATAATAATAATAATAATGTCACTCAGATTTCAGTGAAATACCATCAAAAGGAGTGAAAATGATAATGATAATGATAATGGAGACTTGAGAAGTCTTGCTGTCACTCAGTCTCCAGTGAAGCACCGGCTACCGCAAGTGGGAAAACCTCAAAATAATAATAATAATAATAATGGAAACTTGAGGAGTCTTGTTGTCACTCAGTCTCCAGTGAGCCATCAGCTATCGCAAGTGTGAAAACCTAATAATAATAATAATAATAATAATAATAATAATAATAATGGAGACTTGAGGAGTCTTGTTGTCACTCAGTATCCAGTGAGCCATCAGCTATCGCAAATGTGAAAACCTAATAATAATAATAATAATAATAATAATAATAATAATAATTGAGACTTAAGAAGACTTGCTGTCACTCAGTCTCCAGTGAACCACTGGCGGTAGCCAGTGGGAAAACCTCAAAATAATAATAATAATACTAATAATGGAGACTTGAGGAGTCTTGCTGTCACTCAGCCTCCAGTGAACCATCAGCTACGGCAGGTGTGAAAACCTCATGATAATATTAATAATAATAGAAATACTTGAACCTTGCCAGAGAACTAAGAAAACAGAAGAACATGAAGGTGTAGGTCGATTTACTTGTAATTGGTACCCTTAGAACGGTCCCTGAGTGAACTAGAAATCAGAGGTAGAATCAAAACTACAGCATTGTTAAGGTATGTTAGAGTAATCCTGGAGATATGTTTAGACTTGCTGTCACTCAGTCTCCAATAAACCACTCTCTACGGCAGGTGTGAAAAAGTCGATTGTAATAATGACAATACTTGGGAATTGCCATAGAACTTATTAAACTGTGGAAGATGTAGGTGAATGTGCTCTCGGCCGTATTTGGTGTTCTTGGAACGGTTCCAAAGTCTTTGAGACTGGCAGTTCATGTAGACTTTATCGCTTTATTGTCTAAGTTGTTTTAGCCCTGTACTCTTCTTCATCTAAATTTATTTTACCTGTGTAGCTGCCTTGCCTATATATATATATATATATATATATATATATATATATATATATATATATATATATATATATATATATATAAGAGAGTTTTATAATTTGCTTGAAGCATTGTGTATGTATTGGTTAGGAGGTTGATTTAGAAGCCTATCACAATGCAGGTGTAAAGAAAAAATAATAATACGGTAATAATGATGTTGTGTGTTAACCTGTATTTTATTCGTGAATTTTCGAGATAAAATCTCTTTTTCAAAAGATCATTGGAACTGAAGTAGTCTAGTTATGGCATTTCTATTTAAATGAATTTTTTTTTTGAAAATGATGGTAATTTTATATAACTGTATATACACGAGAATATATATATATATATATATATATATATGTGTGTTAGTGTTTATCATGACGTTTATCAGGGTTCTGTGAACAGAGAATCAAAAAGTAAAATGGGCAGAGCCTTTTAATAGGATAGTGTTTATCGTGAAGTATATATATATATATATATATATAGTATCCAATTGCCACTCTAACTTTTCCGTCGTAGTAGCATCAGTAAATAATCCAAAAGTGCTCAATATATTAAAAATACAGAGCAGTAATAATACAAATAATATTATTATCAGAGGAAAAATAAAGGGTCTACCATGGTTCTAACCAATTGAAAGGAATTACATCGACTTTGTTAACGTAGGGTAGAGTCCTGAAGAGATCATTTCAATTTGAGTGAAACCATGGTACACTCATTATTTTTCCTCTAATGATAATATCATTAGTATTATATATATATATATATATATATAATATATATATATATAGTTTGCGACATACATAACTACGATATTGCAAACTGTCACTTGTATGGTGCAAGTGCACTTACGAAAGGTGTAA
Organism: Doryteuthis pealeii; assembly: GCA_023376005.1. Taxonomy (NCBI): domain Eukaryota; kingdom Metazoa; phylum Mollusca; class Cephalopoda; order Myopsida; family Loliginidae; genus Doryteuthis; species Doryteuthis pealeii. The sequence continues at coordinate 68,602,220 of CM042149.1, read as the reverse complement.
TTGTAGTTTCATCTAGCCTATATATATATATATATATATATATATATATATATATATATATATATATATATATATTGAGAGAGAGAGAGAGAGAGAGAGAGAGAGAGAGGGGGAGAGAGAGAAAGAGAGACAGACAGACGGATACACAGAGGCAGTGAGATGGGCGTGTGTATGTGTGTGAATTTTTTCACTCGGATATTTTGCATTTCACGTTTCTAAAGAAAGCTTTCTATAAAAAGCAAATTTGCCACCTTTCCGAAATACCCTGGGAAATCTTCCATCAGTAACTGTTAAAGGCTCATGGGAAAAATCTCTCTCTTTCTCTCTCCCCCTCTCTTCTTTCTCTCTCCCCCTCTCTCTCTTTCTCTCTCCCTCTCTCTCTCCCCCTCTGTCTGTCTGTCTTTCTTTCTTTTTACCAAACGCTACCAAATATCTTTTAATTTATCTGCTAAATTCCTAGGTTACGAGTACGAATCCATCGATTTAGCTAAGTTCGATTCCCTTGTGTTAGCTTGATCTAAGTTTCGAAGATATCCATCCTGAATTTTCTAACCACTTGACATTATCGCACTTTGCTTCGTAAGCAGATGCTCGCATTATAACATCTTATCAGTTGGTGCTCTTCTTTTTCGATCTGTTTTGATTTCTTTCATTTCATTTCATTTCAGTTCTTTTGTCAATAGAGTTGACGTCATATAGCACACATGAAACAGAAAGAAAAAAAAATCCCCATTTCTATTCACTTTACGATGTAAAGAAATGTACAAATATGAAGATTACTAGTAACTTTCGTTTTTCGTAATTTAAATTTGATTACCACGAGTTTATTTTTGTCAACTTTTTGTTACACGTTTGTTTGCTACATTTTCAAAAAAAAAAAAAAATTCTTAAGATTTTCTTTTAATTTTTCTCCCAGTGTCATGTTTATTTTGAGTAGGGTTTTCAAGTCAAATAGAAATTGAGAGAGTCTGTTCAAATTTAAATTCAAATGACATATCAAATTTAAATTCAAATGACGTATCAGTAAATAGAGAATTATAAATTAAATAATTAAATATTCCAAATGGTACAATTTATCCGCTACCATTAGTAAAACGTCACTTAGGAGTTTGTTCCTTCTTCTCTATCGGTGTCCAGCATGCCTTGTTAGTCTCATTGAAATGGTTTGTGTGATAGTAGGCAAGTGTCCATACAACTGCTTTTTGTAGATTGGAATTCTTCAAGACAGCAATAATTTTGCATAGTTTGGTTGGGTTTGTTTTGTTTTACGGTGTATCAACCTCAGTGGGTCATTTAATGCCGACAAAGTTCTTGGATACTCAATTATTTTTATAAACACATTTTTCTATTTATCCCATAGATGGGACCCTAACAGGTACTAAAAATCCGGGTCAGAGTGGAACAGGGAGCAATGGTGATGAATGGGTGCGTTATATTCCGCTGACGCCCAGAACTGTAACCTCACCATCAGATAGATTTTAGCGTCATTCCAAGGATAATTTTGCATAGTTCTCATCTAACTTTTTCTGCAGTCTATCTTGTTGGCTGGCAGCATTTTGTTTTGATGTTGAGGTGTTTGTCTTTCAGCTGAATCAGCACGGATATCCAGGACAATCTCTCGCCAACCATCCCTATCATTCATTGTCATTGTGAGGGCCGCTGTGCAGCATACAGTATCCGCACAGGGTTAGTCAATGTAAGTATATATATATATATATATATATATATATATATATATATATATATAATAATGTCTTTTTTATGTTGAAGTTGGGCGTTATTATGAAGCATTTAAAAATAAATGAAGGAACCCGATGTTATGGAGTACTGGATTCACTTATTTTTCATCATTTGTTATCATATATTTTCGGGATCGTTAGATTCCCTTCTTCAAATGAACGTCGCTCCTGTTCAACGGATCCTTTGTCTTTGTTGTTACACACACACACACACACACACACACATTTCAATTTTTTAAATATATATATATATATATATATATATATATATTTATATATATATGTGTGTGTGTGAAATTTCCAATTAAACAAAATAAAGCCTATATATTTCTAATTTAGCAAATGACAGTCTGCCTCTATTAATGAATATTTAAATAATTTGAGTAAATGTAATCGAGAATTTAATTTTACTTACTTTTCTGAAGAAATTATTATATATTTAATAATTAACTTAACTAAATAGTTTCGATGAACTTAATGGAAAAGAAAAGAAAAAGTTTGACTAATGTGGGAAGAAATGAACATTTCGAAAATTGAAAATCGATTTCATTTCTTTTTAATCTATTCGTACCTTTTCGCAATTTCCGTTACTTAGTCACGTATCTTAGCCGACTAGTAATCACTTATGTATCTCGTGTTCTGTCGATGGTATTAATAAGTAAAGTAAAGTCGTCGGGGTGGCCTAAAGTCGGTATCAGCCAATCAGCGAGGGAGTCTATCCTCTTTTTCACTAGCGCTAGACCAAGGAGATTGGTTTTAGCATTTGAGCCGAAGCGCCACACCTACTATCAGCTTCTCCCTTTACCGCAGAGATCCCTGTGCCACTCATACGCTGAGATGGCGAGGGCCGGTATTAATAAGTAATGTGGCCAGGGTTTCTTAAAGTCTGTATCAGCCGGGCAGCAAGGGTGTCTATCCTCTTTTCACTAGTGCTAGACCAAGGAGATTGGTTTTAGCATTTGAGGTGGGGCACCACACCTACCATCATATCATCACTTTACCGCACACGTGTAAGGAAAATTGATTAAAATATTCTATTTTATCCATTCTATACTTTCCTCTCTTATATATATATATATATATATATATATATATATATATATATATATATATATATATATGTGCTTAATTGGAGTCGTACCTAATCGTAAAATCTAAGAAATCCGTTTGGTGTAGAGGTTATGGGATCGGCCTGTCAG
>CM042149.1:68581782-68589282 GCA_023376005.1 Doryteuthis pealeii | reverse complement strand
TATATATAAATATATAGTAGTGAAGCCTAACCAACATACTAAGCGAAGCCTAACCAACATACTCAAGCACGAGAGAAAATGGACAATTTCCTCCTCCAAATGCCCAACACCACATCGTAGATATTCTGTGGCAGGACAAAGTGCCCAACACAGACGTGCTGGAACGAGCAAACATGAATATCATGTTCGCCATCATCTGCGATAGACGTCTGCAGAGAGATAGATAAGATAATGACGTAGACCAGAGATAGATAGAAAGAAAGATAGATAGATATAAACACACTGAAATAGATAGATAGATAGATAGATAGATAGATAGTGATGTTTTCTTCTATTATATTTTACGACAAAACGCGAAGAGCTAATATTTCATATAAATTTAATTTTTTTAACAGAAATATTGAAAAGGAAAAAAAAAACTTGATTCCGATTTCTGTTTAAAAAATCCTCTACTTCCTGCTTCCACAAAATATCTACATACAGGCGAACAATAATCTCCAATATTATTTTCCAAATGACACACCACTTTAGGAAATTGTTATATCCAAAGAAGCATTTGCTAAAATATGTAATATCAGTGTATTAGTCTTATCTAATACTGAATCGAGCTAATGTCACAAATCGGTATTGTAAGTTCTCATAAAATATACTGCACGATTCTTTATCAGTCGCAAATGATAGGTAATGCAATCATTACTTACCATAGTGCGACTACCTACTGTTATATATAATCAGTCTTAGAAGTTGACTAGTAATTGAGATAACGAATCTGCTTACGAGAACCGTACACCTGCGTTTGCTTATATCATTTTTCTGAAAGGAGAATGTATAGATAAGTTCGTTGAACATAAAAGTATGCTTTGTTTTTTTGTTTTTTTTGTGTGTTTTTTTGTTATTCTTTAGCAGACAGAGAATGATACGCTTTGGTCTTGCAAAGAGTAATGAAAGTCTTCTTTTTTGTGTGTGCAAGCCAGGATTTAGACTATTGGTCGACTTTGTCGTAGAAACGTTATGTAGGGTATTAAAAAAAAAAAAGCAACCATATTATTTAGACAATAATTTTTCCCCATTCTTTTTTATTGTCCTGAAGGAATGTTTAATATAAACTGAAACGTTTAAATGTCGACTATGTAGAATAATCATACTAGTTCCAATAACCATCGAATTGGTAAGACAAAGGCAGCAAGTGTCGTAAACTGAATTCGACTACCTTGCTGCAATACCACTGCAAAATGCCAGGTTTATTTATGAAGCCTAATAATATCATAGAACCAAAGCAGAATCAGGACTTAGGGATTTTTTTTGTTGCTATTCTTTAGTAGACAGAGAAGGGTACGCTTTGTCTCGCAAAGAGAATAATGTAAGTCTTCTTTTTTTATGCAGGCCAGGATTTAGACTATTGGTCGACTTTGTCGTAGAACTTTTATGTGGATTATTTAAAAAAAAAAAAACAACATGATTTCTTCTTCTCAGGGGATAGTGTATTTGGCTCTTAGCTTGGTAGGTATGCACTCAGCTGCTGCTTCTATGTGGGCACTGACAAAATTTTCGTATTCATCATTTGGACATGTATTAACCCATCTTCATAATGTAACTACTTTTCGCCTTAGACAAAAAAGGTGCATATCGATAAATACGCCCTGGTCACCCTCCTTAAAAAACACTAAGACGTGCTGCTTAAAAAAATCGACCCGTGGAATCCCTTGTTGTTTAAGAGGTATTTTTCATAAAACGTTAATGAGATAAACTGATATTTTAAGCGTCCCCAAGTTTTCCAACATCTAAATATGTTACCTCCCCCATTTAAACTATTTTTTAGCCGGTTTGAAAGCATTTTTATCGACTAATAACTTAGTGGTTTGAAGGTGATAAAATTTAACCACCCCAAGTTGTTTTTACGAACAAGTAAATGCAAATATTCTTTTTTCTTTTTATTCAAAACAACCGTAAAAAAAGTTAAGTAAATATGAAAGTTTCGAAAAAAAAATTTAGACAATAATTTTTCCCCATTCTTTTGCATTGTCCTGCGGAATGTTTAATATAAACTGAAACGTTTAACGTCGACTATGTAGAATAATGATACTAGTTCAATTACCTCGAATTGGTAAGACAAGGCAACAAGAAAGTCGTAACTTAATACGGTCTAACCTTGGTGCAATCATACTGCAGAATACCAGAATAGTTATAAAGCCTCAATAACATCATAGATGTAGAATAATCATACTAGTTCGCAATTACCGTCGAATTGGTAAGACACAGGCAGCAAGTAGTCGTAACTGAATACGACTATCTTGCTGCAATACCACTGCAAAATGCCAGGTTATTTATGAAGCTAATAATATCATAGAAAACCAAGCAGCCAATCAGGACTCAAGGATTTTTTTGTGCTATTCTTATAGTAGACAGAGAATGATACGCTTGTATCGCAAAGAGAAATATTGTAAGTCTTCTTTTTTATGCAGGCCAGGATTTAGACTATTGGTCGACTTTGTCGTAGAAATGTTATGTAGGAGTATTTAAAAACAAAAAAAACAACCATATATTTAGACAATAATTTTCCCCATTCTTTTATAATGTCCTGAGGAATGTTTAATAAAAACTGTTAACTTTCTAAGGGCCATAATTGTCAAGTTGATTCTAGGTAGAGAGTCCTCCCGAATTGGTTCCTTTCGTAATCCACTCAGTAGATGATGAGAAAGAATCATGGCTTAAGTAATATATCAGCCACGCAGTATGACCAGCGATTGGCTAAGGAATAGACTACGTGATCTTGCCTAGTCTATAAGTATAAGTGGGGAAACTAGCAACATGCCCTTAATATCAATAAAAAAACAACGTAAACTGAAACGTTTATATGTCGACTATGTATAATCATACTAGTTCCAATTACCGTCGAATTGGTAAGACAAGGCAGCACGTAGTCGTAACTGAATACGATTATCTTGCTGCAATACACCACTGTAAAATACCGGTTATTTATGAGCCTTGTAATATCATAGAAACCAAGCAGCCAATCAGGACTCAGAGAATGGAATCCCCAAATGCAAGAATGGACTATTCTTGATTTCATAAGTCCATAAAAAATAATTTTATATTTTTTCGGAATATTTTGTTTTTTCTATTTTCAACTAAATATTAAAATAAAATACATGCCACAGCATGAAAAAGTAAAACACTGCTAGTGGTATAAGACTCCTAGTCAGTATAATACTTCCGTAATTATTGTTCATAGGTAGGTATATAACAATGCTGAAGTATAACACTTCCAATTATTAGGATTAGGGCATACCCATTATTGTTCATAGGTAGGGTATATAACAATATTGTAGTATATACTTCCAATTTTATGAGTAATTGGCGTATACCCATTCTTGTTCATAGGTAGGGTATATAACAATGCTGTAGTATAACAATTCCGTTTTTATGAAATTTGGTCATACCTATTAATGTCCAGTCGTCGGGTATATAACAATACTCAGTATAATACTGCACCGTATATGAGGATTGGGCATACTCATTAATTTTCATAGGTGGGGTATATAACAATGCTCTTCTATGATACTACCATAATTTATGAGGGATTGGGGCATACCATTATTGTTCATAGGTAGAGTATATAACAATGCAAAAAACCAAAAATTAGTCCTGAAACAAAAATTGTATTTCTTTTTGAAGGAACCATGTTGTTCAGGTAGGTGTGCTGGTATTACTTTGCACTTATCAATTTTCCGTCCAACACTGACTTTGAATCAACTTCTATTTTTACAAGAAAAGTCGCATTGAATTGGGAGAGAAAAAAAAACAATTTATTGTTTAAGCTCGGGCAAATAACAATAGAAGTTAAAATCGATCCTACGATATTTGATCTTGATTTGTGATTTCTTTCTTTCTTAAACAAGCTTTATTCGTCAATGAATATTTTATTGTTAATAAACGTGAAAGCTTTTGTGTTTAAAACTACTGGTTCCAGTTTTTGTGATTCTATTTAACGCTCTGGCGTGAAGAAAAAAAACAAAACAAGCAACAAAAAAAACAACAAAAAACAAATTTGAATGAAAATTCGACTAAAATTCTAAACATTATTTGCAGATTCTTTTTTTTTTATTTTTCAAATAATGCGCAATTTAGAATGGCAATCGATATGTGCATTTGAAACAACTGATGCAGATGGGCCAATCATTTCTTTTAAATATGACTGCAATCCTCCTTTGGGGAATCGGATCTGAGCTTGGTTTAGATTTATAAAAGTCTACTTACGATACTTCGTTTTTATTTCCACTTTCTCCTGCTAGTGTATAATCAATATTACGAATCATATATAATATATATTATATATATATATATATAATATATATATATATATATATATATATATATATATATATATATATAAATGTTGTTCTGGTTCCAACGGGAGAAAATGTAATATTTTTATAAAAAAAAAAGAAGAGAAGAAATGTATCGTTCTCAGAAAAATGTTTTATTCCTTTATTTCACATTCGCAACACGTTTTCAGATATTCTGGTATTTCTTCAGGCTTTGTAATACTATTTAATATATATTATATTATATAATATATATATATATATATATAATATAATATAATATATTATGTTATCAATATTGTATTGATCAAAGCTGAAGAAGATACCAGAATATCTGAAAACACGTGGTTGCGAATGTGAAATAAAAGGAATAAAACATTTTTAACATATATATATAATATATATATATATATATATATATATTTATATATATATATATATGTGTATACATACATACATACATACATACATATATTATATTATATATATATAATATATATATATATATATATATACCAGTCATCCACAGACACATGTTTGGGATTTCACTTCTCATCAGTCAAGCTTCTTACACTCACGGCTATCGGGGACTATCAGCCAGGGGTGAGCAATTAATTGATACAAATAAACTTACAGAATATATGTTTTTATTCACCAAGAACTCAAGTCTGTAAACAACAGACGAGTAAATGCTTTACGCTAAACGGTGAAGTTCAACTAATGTCTTCCTACAGTGCTCAACCATGAAAGATATATATATATTCTTTCAATCATTTTTCAATTTAACTCTCGGATTCATTTCCATTGATCTCACTTGCATGACTATATATATACAATCAAATAGTAATATGCTGCAAAAATTCACTATATATATATATATTATATATATAATATAATATATATATGCTATTCATGTTTCCTCATCTCTTATTCCACCCTAACTCCCTACCCTTCATTTCCGTTACTAACTCACTCCTTCATCAAATCACATGTACGTAATTTTTGCTTTGAATAAAAGTCAATTGACTGAGGATGTCCTTATGAATAGGACGAAATATTTCAACTCTTAGACTTGTTTTGAGTTATTATTTTTTGTTCGCTATCTTTTACCTACCACATATATATATATAATTATATATAATATAATATATATATATATATATATAGTTGATAATTTGAATTAGGCGAATGTATCTGTTCAAATGTAGAGCGTAAAAAATCGTCTAGACGTACAGAGATTGACTTTTTCTCGATTTGTTTACACTCTACATTTGAACAGATACATTCGCCTAATTCTTAATATCAACTAATTAATTTTCAAATTAGGTATGACCTCATTAAGCCATATTTTCCCATATATATATATATATATATATATATATTATATAATATATATATATATATGAGGAAAATGAGTAAGAAAAGAAATGTGAAGGATAAAAATGAATTTTATTCGATATCACTTTTAATCGATATCACTTACACATGTGTTTCGGTCTGTTTATCAAAATGTATACGGATTTACGTATTATATTATATTACAATAATCAGATGGATTAAATGGATGATGATAATATAATAGGAAAATGCATAAAATGTTCCGTACACAGATTTTGCTGACCTACATCAGAGTGTCCGGCAAAATCTGTGTACGGAACATGTTATGCATTTTTCCTATTATTATTATCATCATCATCATTTCAACTCCATCTGATTATTTTAATAATAATAATAACGTAAATCCGTATACATTTTTGATAAACAGACCGAAACACATGTGTAAGTGACACGATTAAAAGTGATATCGATAAAATTCATTTTATCCATCTACACATATATTATATATATATATATATATATATATAACAGACACACATACATACATACATATATATGTAGTTTTTTAATTATTTGGCTTAATGGTATCAGGACGGGGAACCTTAAAAATCGAATGACTATATTCTACAAGGGACGTGACATGGTTGTATAACGTCGCATTTCTGATGGTAGCTTAAAAAATAACAATTTAAAAAAAATAACAATTTTTTAAAATAATTTAGTTATATTTTTTATTTATTTTATGTAATCTAATCAATTTTCAAATCTGCGACATCGAAAAATCTGTCAACGATAAAAACGAAAGACTCTAAAACTAAATGTTAGGGCTGAGCCTAACATAATTAGAAGAAAAAAAGTCAGTCAATGATAATTCATTAAAAAAGAAGACAGAAATGACTTGAAGGGGAAATACGGCAAGTCATTCGATTATGGCAAGCAATGTTCTTTTTATTTTTAATCAATCGAGAATGAGGCGATTAGTAAAAGGTTAAATATTCCTCTGAGTGCTTCGCTTTCAACATGTGTCTTCCTCTTTGGCGAATCTCTAAAAGAATTCGAACTCAAAGAGAGAGAGGACACATGTTTTTCTTGTCACTAGGCTTCAACGGTCGGTCGGGAGGCTCTCTCCGATCAACTCGCTGGCCTGATCCTACCCTTATGGCAAGAGAGAGACATGTTTTTTTCTAGTCAACTAGGCTTTGACGGTCGGTCGGAGGCTCCCTCCGATCACTTGGCTGGCCTGATCAGCACTAGTACCAGGCTTATTACCCTTATGGTAAGAGATATATGTTTTTCTAGTCAACTAGGCTTGACGGTCGGTCGGGGCGTGCTCCCTCCGATCACTCGTCTGGCCTGATCAAGCCCTAGTACCAAGGCTATTACCTTATGGTAAGAGAGATATTGTTTTTCTAGTCAACTAGGCCTTGAACGGTCGTCGGGGAGGCTCCTCCGATCACTTGGCTGGCCTGATCAAGTCCTAGTACCAAGGCTATTACCCTTATGGCAAGAGAGAGACATGTCCTTTTCTAGTCACTAGGCTTGTCGGTCGGTCGGGAGGCTCCCTCCGATAACTTGGCTGGCCTGATCAAAGTCCTAGTCGCAAGGCTATTACCCTTATGGCAAGAGAGAGACATGTCTTTCTAGCAACTTAGGCTTGTCGGTCGGTCGGGAGTGGCCTCCCTCCGATCACTTGCTGGTCCTGATCAAGTCCTAGTACCAGGCTATTACCCTTATGGTAAGAGGATATATGTTTTTCTAGTCAACTAGGCTTTGACGGTCGGTCGGGGAGGCTACGTCCGATCACTCGGCTGGCCTGATCAAGCCCTAGTACAAGGTA
>CM042149.1:68568328-68581682 GCA_023376005.1 Doryteuthis pealeii | reverse complement strand
GACACTTGATGTAGGTCAGCAAAATCTTGTACGGAACATTTATGCATTCCTATTATTATTATCATCATCATCATTTCACTCCATCTGCATTATTGTAATAATAATAGATAACTAAATCCGTATACATTTTGTAAACAGACCGAAACACATGTGTAAGTGATACGATTAAAAGTGATATCGATAAAATTCATTTTTATCCTCTACATTTCTTTTCTTTACTCATTTTTTCCTCAATATATATATATATATATATATATAAATATATAGTATATTATATATATATGGAAAATAATGTGCTTAATTGACGGTCATACCTAATTTGAAAATTAATTATTGATAATAATGAATAGGCGAATGTCTGTTCAATGTAGAGTGTAACAAATCGAGAAAAGTCAATCTCATGTACGTCTAGACGGATTTTTACCTCTACATGTGACAGAACATTCGCCTAATTCATAATTATCAATATATAATATATATATATATATATATATGATATATATAATATATATATATAATATTGTGGTAGGTAAACGGATAGCGAACAAAAAATAATAACTCAAAACAAGTCTAAGAGTTGAAATATTTCGTCGTATCATAAGGCATCCTCATCAATTGACTTTTATGCAAAGCAAAAAAATTACGACATTGATTTGATAAGGAGTGAGTAGTAACGGAAATGAAGGGTAGGGAGGTTAAGGGGTGGAATAAAGAGATGAGGATAACATTTGAATGAGCATATATAATATATAATATATGATATATATATATATTAATAGTGAATTTTGCAGCATATTACTATTTGATTGTATATATATAGTCATGCAAAGTGAATCAATGGAAATGAATCCGAGAGTAAATATGAAAAAATGATTGAAAGAATATATATATATCTTTCATGGCTTGAGCACTGTAGGGAAGACATTAGTTTTAACTTTCACCGTTTAGCGTAAAAGCATTTACCGTCTGTTGTTTACAGACTTGAGTTCTCTGTGAGTTATAAAAAACATATATCTGTAAGAACTTTATTGTATCAATTAATTGCTCACCCTGGCTGATAGTCCCCGATAGCCGTGAGTTAAGAAGCTGACTGATGCAGAAGTGAAATCCCAAACATGTTCTTGTGGATGACTGTATATATATTATAGGATATATATATATATATATATATATATATATATATTTTATGTATGTATGTATGTATGTATACACATATATATATATATATATATATATATATATATAATATATATATAATATATATGTTAAAAATGTTTTATTCCTTTTATTCACATCGCAACACTTGTTTCAGATATTCTGGTAGCTTCTTCAGGCTTTGATCGAATACATATATTGATATTACATACATTATATAATATATAAATATATATAATATATATATATATATATATATATTATATAATATATATTATCAATATTAATGTATTGATCAAAGCCTGAAGAAGATACCAGAATATCTGAAAACACGTGTTGCGAATGTAAATAAAAAGGAATAAAACAAATTTTCTGAGAACAACGATACATTTCTTCTCTTCTTTTTTTTTTTAATAAAATATTACAATTTCTTCCCGTTGAACCAGAACAAACATTTATAGTATATATATATATATATATAATATATATATATATATATAATAAATATAATATATATATTATATATATAATTATATATGGAATTTCGTAATATGATTATACACTAGCAGGAGAAAGTGAGAAATAAACGAAGATCGTAAGTAGAACTTTATAAATCTAAACGCAAGCTCAGATCCGATCCCCAAAGGAGATTGCAGTCATATTAAAAGAAATGATTGCCCATCTGATCAGTGTTTTCAAATGCACATATCATTGCCATTCTAAATGCCGCATTATTTGAAAAATAAAAAAAAAAAGAATCTGCAATAATGTTTAAGAAGTTTAGTCGAATTTCATTCAAATTTGTTTTTGTTGTTTTTTTGTTTGCTGTGTTTTTGTTTTTTTTTCTTCACGCCAGAGCGTTAAATAGAATCACAAAACTGCGAACCCAGTAGTTTTAAACACAAAAGCTTTCACGTTTATAACAATAAAATATTCATTGACGAATAGAAGCCTTTGGTTAGAAAGAAAGAAATCACAATCAAGATTCAAATATCGTAGGATCGATTTTAACTTCGTATGTTATTTCTGCCCGAGCTTAAACAATAAATTGTTTTTTTTTCTCTCCAGATTCAATGCGCGACTTTTCTTGTAAAAAATAGAAGTTTGATCAAAGTCAGTGTTGACGGAATAAATTGATAAGTGCAAAGTAATACCAGCCACACCTGAACAACATGGGTTCCTTCCAAAAGAAATATACAATTTTTGTTTCAGACTAATTTTGGGTTTTTGCATGTTATATACTTCTACCTATGAACAATAATGGGTATGCCCCACATCCTTCATAAATATTGTAGTATCATATAAGAGCTAATTGTTATATACCCCACCTTGAAAATAAATGAGTATGCCCCCAATCCTCATAACGTGAGTATTATACTAGAGTATTGTTATATACCCGACCGACGCGACATTAATAGGTTTATGACCAATCTTCATAAAAACCCGGAAGTGTTATACTACGCATTGTTATATACCCCCCCCCCCCCATACCTATGAACAAGAATGCGGTATACGCCAATTCTGAAATAAATAATGGAAAGTATTATACTACAATAGTGTTATATACCCTACCTATGAACAATACTGGTATGCCCTAACCTAATTAAATTTGGAAGTGTTATACTTCAAGCATTGTTATATACTCTACCTATGAACAATAATTACGAAGTATTTTAACTGACTAAGGAAGTCTTATACCACTAGCAGTGGTTTACTTTTCATGTGTTGGCATGTAATTTATTTTAATATTAGTTGAAAATAGAAAAACAAAATATTCCGAAAAATATTAAAAATTATTTATTATGCGAACTTATTGAAATCAAAGAATAGTCCATCTTCATTGGGTGATTCCATTCTCTGAGTCCGCATTTCTGCTGGTTTCTATGATATACAAGGCCTCATAGAATAACCTGCGTATTTTACAGTGTGTATTGCAGCAAAGATAATCGTATTCAGTTACGACTACGTGCGGCCTTGTCTTACCAATCGACGTTAATTGGAACTAGTATGATTATTCTACATAGTCGACATATAAAACGTTTCAGTTTACGTTGTTTTTTTATTGCATATAAGGCATGTGCTAGTTCCCCACTTATACTTATAGACTAGCCAAGATCACGTAGTCTATTACCTTAGCCAATCGCCTGTCATACTGCTGCTGCATTATAATTACTTAAGCCATGCATTCTTTCTCAGTCATCTAACTTGATGGATTACGAAAGAACCAATTCGGAGACTCTCTACCTAAGAATCAACTTGACAATTATGGCCCTTAGAAAGTTAACGTTTTTATTAACATTCCTCAGGACATTACTAAAAGAATTGGGGGAAAATTATTGTCTAAAAATATATGGTTGTTTTTTTGTTTAAATACTCCTACAAACATTTCTACGACAAAGTCGACCAATAGTCTAAATCCTGGCCTGCATAAAAAAGAAGACTTACAATATTCTCTTTGCGATTACAAGGCGTATCATTTCTGGTCTACTATAGAATACAACAAAAAATCCTTCAGTCCTGATGGCTCTGGCTTCTATGATATTATTAGGCTTCCATAGAATACCTGCATTTTGCAGTGGTATTGCAGGCAAGATAGTCGTATCATTACCGGACTACTTGCTGCCTTGTCTTACCAATTCGACGGTAATGAACTAGTATATTATTCTACAAATCTATGATTTTAAATTGAGGCTTTATAACTATTCTGGTATTCTGCAGTATGATTGCACCAAGGGTTAGACCGTATTAAGTTACGACTTCTTGTGGCCTTGTTCTTACCAATTCGACGCGCTAATTGGAACTAGTATCATTATTCACATAGTCGACGTTTAAACGTTCAGTTTATATTAAACATTCCGCAGGAACAATGCAAAAAGAATGGGCGAAAAATTATTGCTAAATTTTTTTTTTTTCGAAACTTTCATATTACTTAACTTTTTTACGGTTGTTTGAAAAAGAAAAAAGAATATTTGCAGTTACTTGTTTCGTAAAAACAACTTGGGGTGGTTTAAATTTATCACCTTCAAACCACTAAAGTATTAGTCGATAAAAATGCTTCAAACCGCTAAAAATAGTTTAAATTTAGGGAGAGGTACATATTTAGATGTTGGGAAAACTGGGGACGCTTAAAAATATCATTTATCTCATTAACGTTTTATGAAAAACCCTTAAACAACAAGGGATTCACGGTCGATTTTTTTAGCAGGCACGTCTTAGTGTTTTAAGGAGGGTGACCAGGGGTATTTATCCGAATATCCACCTTTTTGTTAAGGCGAAAAGTAGTTACATTATGAAGATTGTTAATACATGGTCCAAATGTGAATACGAAAATTTTGTCAGTGCCCACATAGAAGCAGCAGCTGAGGGCATACCTACCAACTAAGAGCCCAAATACAGCTATCCCTGAGAAGAGAAATCATGGTTGGTTTTTTTTTTTAAATAATCCTAACATAAGTTTCTACGACAAAGTCGAACCAATTAGGTTCTAAATCCTGGCCTGCATAAAAAAAGAAACTTACATTATTCTCTTTTGCGAGACAAAGCGTATCCTTCTCATGTCTACCTGAAAAGAATGAGCAACAAAAAAAATCCTAAGTCCTGATTGGCTGCTGTTCTATGATATTAGTAGGCTTCATAAATAACTGCCGCATTTTGCAGGGTATTGCAGCAAGTAGTCGAATTCAGTTACGTTGCTACTTGCTGCCTTGTCTTACCAATTCATGCGTTATTGGAACTAGTATGGATTATCTACATAATCGACATTTAAACGTTCAGTTTATATTAAAACATTCCTCAGGACAATAAAAAAGAATGGGGAAAAATTATTGGGCTAAATAATGAGGTGCTGTTTTTTTTTTTAAGACTCCTACATAACGTTTCTACGACAAAGGCGACAATAGCTAAATCTTGCCTTGCACACACAAAAAGAAGACTTTCATTATTCTCTTGCAAGACAAACGTTATCATTCTCTGTCTGCTAAAGGAATAACAAAAAAACACACAAAAAAACAAAAAAACAAAGACATACGTTTTTATTGTCAACGAACTATCTATACAGTTCCCTTTCAGAAAAAAGATAATAAGCAAACGCAGGTGTACGTGTTCTCGTAAGCAGATATTCGTTTACTCAAAATTCTAGTCAACTCTAAGACTGATATATATAAACAAGGACCGTAGGTAGCGCACTATGCGTTAAGTATTGATTCATTACCTTATCTTTTGCGACTGGATAGAATCGTGACAGTTATATTTTATGAAGAACTTACAATAACGATTGTACATTAGCTCGATTCAGTATTAGATTAAGACTAATACACTGAATTACATATTTTAGCAAATGCTCTTGGATATAACAATTTCCTAGAAGCTGGTGTGCATTGGAAAATAATATTTGGAGATTATTGTTCGCCTGTATGTAGATATTTGTGGAGCAGAAGTAGAGGATTTTTTAAACAGAAACTCGGAATCAAGTTTTTTTTTTTCCTTTTCAATATTCGTTAAAAAAATTAAATTTTATATGAAATATTAGCTCTTCGCGTTTTGTCGTAAAATATAATAGAAGAAAACACACTAATCTATCTATCTATCTATCTATCTATCTATTTCAGTGTGTTTTATATCTATCTATCTTTCTTTCTATCTATCTCTGTGTCTACGTCAGTTATCTATCTTCTCTCTGCAGACGTCTATCGCAGATGATGCGAACATGAATCATGTTTGCTCGTTCCAAGCACGTCGTGTGTTGGGCACTTTGTCCTGCCACGAATATCTACGATGTGGTGTTGGCATTTGAGAGGAAATTGTCCATTTTCTCTCGGGCTTGAGTATGTTGCGTTAGGCCTTCGCTTGAGTATGTTGGTTAGGTTCACTACTATATAATTTATATTATATAATAAATATATATATATATATTATATATATATATATATGGGGGGGATGCGTGCGTGTTGAAAAGATAGATAAAGGATAGAAAATGTTGAATGAATAAAAATGGTTTAATGAAATTGCCAACACGTGTTCGGTCCAGAATTTTCATGTACACATTGTATTCTATTTATTACTATTTAAAATATAAAAAAATACTAAAATTAGAAAAAATATTTCAAAAAAATAAGTATACAAAGAAAACGGCTTTCTTCAGGGCAAGATACTTGATATTTGTGGATTCATTTCCATTTTAAAATATAATATTTGGGGAGAATATGTTGCCTAATTGAAGTCATACCTAATTGAAAATTTAATACCTTATAATTAATGAAATTAGGGCGAAATATTTATTTCTGTTCCCCCAAAATTGTTAAAAGGCAATAAACAAAATCGAGGGGGAAAAAAAAAAGTCGATCTCTGTAGCGTACATTCGGCCTATTATGCCTCACCAGCAGAGTTATAGACGGGAAGCCGTTTTGTGTGTGATTCGAACCCTAACTGCTAGGCCGACATATATGAGAGAGAAAGAAGAGAGAGAGAGGGGGTTGAGTACCAGTGAAAAATAATTGTAAATATTATTGAAATAATTGGATTTAAGTCAATTAGTACTTTTAGAGAAAGTATAATGGATGCAAATAAGCATGAAATAAAGGAAGTGAGATGTAGGGAATAAATAAATAAAACTAGCAAATAAGTGGACTTTAAAAACGTAAGAATCGAATGAAATTGAATGCTGAAAAAGGTCTAAAATCTGGTAGAAAATAAGATTTTGCAAAGGAAAGTAATTGGAAATAGTTCTAAATGGTAAACAATTGAAAATGTAAATAAAGGATTACAAACTAAAAAGGTCCCTTAAGAAAATGCATAATCAATGCGTAGAAAATAATTAAGAAAAAAAAATACAGATAAAAAGTTTGAAACAGTAAAATTGATCGAACGGTTCGTAAAAAAAAAGATGAGACATTTAAAAATTACCAAGGAAACGAAAACCAAGACATAGTAAATTAAAACACAGGACAATAGAGAAAAATAAAGCGTTAGAATATCAGAATAAAGAAGTAAAAGAATAAAGGATTAAAAGAATAACATTCTTGTTGTTTTTTTTTTGGTTGTTGTTATTTTTAAATTAAGGTGTTTAACAGAATGAAAAGTGGTAAAATAATGAAGAGTAACAACACTGAAAAAAACATTTAGAAAAATACAACAACAAACAAAAAAAAAAAGATGTATCTTTCGTAGAGTAAAAAAAAAAAACGAAACTGAAAAAATACGAACAATAAGATGAAGCTAAAATAAAGGAATTCTCAGTGGGCAAAGGGAAAGCGGTTGACATTCCGCCAACCGATATTTCTTTCAGATCTTGTAAAGTTAGTTGACGTCATAAACGCGACGGACCGGAAATGAGACGGTGCTCTGTCGAAGTAACGCTCCTGCTGACTTTTGTTTCCTTGCTCTCTCCTCGTTGCTTGCTAACGTTTATTTACTCACTCGTCTCTTTTGTTAAACTCCAGCCTTGTTTGATTCTTCTTCGCTTTTTTTTGTTTCTTTTCTTCTTTTTATCTTTATTCTTTTTTATGCATTCAACGTCTTCATTCATAGTCTCTTACAATTGTCACAGTCGTCGACGTTATTTTAAAACTTCTGCCGTCTCATTTAGTTCTAGTAGAAATATCAGCAGTAGTAGTATAATTATTAATATTTGCTCCTTTTGAGTTTCACAGCAGGTTAGCTGATGGTCTTTCACTGAGTCTGAGTGACAGCAAGTTCCTCAGGTCTCCAGACTCTTCTTGCGTATTCTGCAAGATTGCAGCAGTGCAGTGTTCTGAATGGTTTCAATTCTTCCTCTGATATCCACACATTTCCAAACTGGTATCAATTTCACCCTCATATTTTCCAGCTTTTTCAATTTTTTTTTTGCTAACTTAACACTAGGTCTGGTCTGCTGCGGATAGGTGATCCGTCTATTATTATTATTATTATTATTATTAATTATATTATTATTATTATTATTATTTACTCCTTTTGAGTTTTCACATCAGGTTAGCTGATGGTCTTCACTGGAGTTTGAGTGACAGCAAGTCTCCCCAGGTCTCCAGGACTCTTCTGAGTATTGGCAGATTGCAGCAATGTAGTGTTCTGAATGGTTTCCATCCTTCCTTTGATTCCAAACTTTCCAAACCCTTTTCTAATCCTTTTGGGACTGTTCCAAGTGCACCAACTACAATTGGTATCACTTTCACTTTAATGTTCCATAACTTTTTCAGTTCTCTGGCAAGATCCAGATATTGTCCATTTTTTCATTTCCTTTAGCTTCACACAGTGATCTGCTGGCACTGCAAAATCGATGAAGTTTGGTAGTATATTTTTTACTACAAAATATTTGCCGGTTTTTTTTACCGCAAGGATTAATATATATATAATATATATATATATATATATTTATATATATATATATATAAGAGAGAGAAAGAGAGAGAGAGAGAGAGAGAGAGAGAGAGAGAGAGAGAGAGACTGTGGTACCTTGACTGAGAGCCCCATTGCACCAGTTTTCCTAGTCACGTTTTTTTTTTTTAATTTGACATTATTTTTTAATTTGACTTTATTGCTGAATAAAGCAATAAAGCTGAGGTCAACAGTTCGAAAAAAATCTAAATACCACAAATTTAAAGCTCGTTTGAAAAATTCAACAAATATTTTATAACTTACTACTACTACTACAACAAATACTACTACTATTAATAGTAGAATTGGCGCTAGTTTATTCCGCTCGAAATAAATTTAGTCGCACATTGTCGTATTCACTCTCTAGAATAAAGCAATGGATGATTAGAAAAAAAAAGTTCGTGTTTTATGAACAAGATGAATTTTCCTCAAAATGCAGACGTTTTGTACAAATACTCATTTGAACATATTCATACATAAAAATATTTGACTTTTAGGATATTAAAAATTGAACTTCCAATAAGGAGGAACGGATTAGTCATTTACGCTTGTTAATTGCAATTAATTAACAATGGCGTTTTCTTTATTCAATCTATTTTTAGTTTCCTGGCAATGTGTCGCCATTCTTTTATTCAATAGAGCACAACTAATAATATATATCTATACCTCCACAGGATGTGACAAAAGTTCTAATTTTTTAATGTATGTCAATCATATATATATATATATATATATATTATATATGTATATATATGATTATTATATAATGTATATATTAATATACAAATACACATGTATATATACACATATTTATATGCTATATATATATATACACATATATATAATATATTATATATATATATTATATATATGATATATATTAAACAAATACATATGTATATATACACATATTTATATGTTATATATATATATATATATATAATATAAACAAATACATAGTATATATACACATATTATATGCTATATATATATATATATATATATATTTCAACTACATATTATATGAATGCATAATACTATATATATATATATATGTATATATATGTATGTATATATAATATATATAATTATAATATATATAATATATATATATACTATATATATATATATAATGTATACACAGACACACATACACATATATATATATTTCAACTGTATATATCTATGCATACATGTATATATATATATATATACACACACATATATTTTTTAAACTATATATGTATGCATATATGTATATATATATATGTATAAGCACACACACACACATATAACATATGTGTGTGTACATATATATATATTTACACATATATGCCATACATATATAAGTTGAAAATATATATATTATGTGTGAGAGTATACATTATTATACATATATGCATACATATAATGTAAGTTGAAATATATATATATATATATATATATATATATATATATATATATATATATATATATATATATTGATAGATAAACGTGTTTTGTAAGTGTTCGTGACTGGTTGTTTCTTCCTGTTGTTTCAATCTACTTCATCTTTCTTTTTGTTTTTATATTTCGTGCTATTCCACTTCTCTAGACTCTACCTACTTTCTACACCTATATCTTTTTTATTCTTCTTTTTTTCATTCATTTGTTGTTTTTTTTCTGTTGCTTCATTTCTTTTTTTGTCTGGGTGTTTCATTTTAATCACTGAGCTTTAAGTGTTTCGGAAAAAATCAAGAATTTAGTGGAAATTAAACTGAAAATACAAGCGAGAAGCCAATTTGCACAACCAATGACCAAATAATTATTTCACTCGTTAAGCATCACGGTTGTGTTGGGGGAAACTGCTTTACTTCCCCTCCCCCCCTTCTTTCCAATCTTTGGTGATTGTTTAGATTAGCAACCAAAAAGGCAGGCCGACTCACTTCAATTTGGCAACGTTCAAGAAAGTAAGTAACATTGGTGAATTTATATACAAAGACTGAATGAGTGTTCTCTTAGAAAAAAAATTGTTGGTTGTTTTACGGCATCTCAAACCCATTGGCGTATTTTATGCCCAAAAGTTTTAGCAACCAAAAAGCAGGCCGACTCACTTCAATTTGGCAACGTTCAAAAAAGTAAGTAACATTGGTGGAATTTATATACAAAGACTGAATGAGTGTTCTCTTAGAAAAAAATTGGTTGGTTGTTTTTTACGGCATGTCAACCCATTGGTTATTTTATGCCAAGGATGTTTTAGCAACCAAAAAGCAGGCCGACTGACTTCAATTTGGCAACGTTCAGAAAGTAATAACATTGGTGAATTTATATACAAAGACTGAATGAGTTTTCTCTTAGAAAAAAAAATTGGTTGGTTGTGTTTTTACGGCATCTCAACCCATTGGGTTATTTTTATGCCCAAGACGTTTAGCAAACAAAAAGCAGGCCGACTCACTTCTATTAGCAACGTTCAAGAAAGTAAGTAACATTGGTAAACTATATAAAAAGACTGAATAAGTATTCCTCTTAGGAACGTATTTAGAGTTGGTTGGTTGTGTTTTCCTTGTTATTCAGTCTGTTTTAAAATTTGAGGTTTGAAAATAGGAGACGGTTGAAATATGACGTCAAATATTGAAAGGACTACCACTCGCTTTTTCTCGTATTCTGTGATAAAAAATTCTTCTTACCTTCCCATATACAACAAATGCCCTGAAGATGATCTGATTAATAGATCGAAACACTGCAGCGTCGGCCAATAAACTTACCTCTTAACTCATTGAAACCTGTGTTTTTTCATTCTTTCTTAATATATTACATTCCGTCGTATTCACTTCCTTTTCTTCACACACACACAAACACACACACACACAGACACACCACACACACGCACACACACTCACACATATATATATGTATATATATATATATATATATATATATATGAAGTACGATGGGAAATTTTCTCCACACACATACACACACACACACACACAATATATATATATATATATTATGGGTGTGTGTTGTGTGTGAGAAAATTTCCTCATCGTACTTCCATAATATATATATATATATATATATATAATATATATATTATACTGCTATTAATTATTATATGCTGTGTTTCATACATACGTACGTACGTAACATACATACATACATAGACAACAACTGCCCTCTCTATATGTAGCTTGATTTGCAGAGAGGTCCGGATGAACTGGATACCACTCTTCTCTCCACAACGTGTTCCTTGTTGCCAATAAGAATATTTCCATTTTGTTCTGGTTGGGATGGTGTTTTGTCTGCCACTTAAATTGATTGCGAAGGAGAAGAGACCAATGTACACTATTTTCCCGTTCAAAAGATGATAATTGCAAAAATAACATAATATTTTTTTTCAGTTGAATTTTATATTCGATTTGCCAATTCGATTTTACGCACTGTTAACTTTTAAGTCAAAAGCAGCCTACGAATTTAAAAGATTAATTTAAATACGTGACTGGAATTTTTTAATAATATAATGTAATTCATTGCCTACGTGGACTCTCCATTATCCGTCTATACACATATAGAAGGCAGTTGTTTTCTATATATGTATGTACGTACACATGTAGTTGGAAACTACAAACATAGAGCAATTATTAACAAAGATATATATATATATATATATATATTATATTATATATATATATATATATATATATATATATATATATAAATAACTTGGGTCTTGCTTTTTCTGTCCAAATTTTTGTATTCTCCTCCCCCATGTGATGATGGGTAGCCGCTAGAGTTCCCGACTTGGAACCACAAGTTCGTGGTTCGATACAGCTCCTCGCGAAACTCAGCAGTAAAGTAAGGAGCTGGTGGTAGGTGTGGCGCTCCACCTCAGACGCAAAAACATACCTCCTTAGTCTGGCACTAGTGAAATGAGGTGAGACTCTCTCGCTGTCTGGCTAATATCGATTTAAGACCATTCCTACTTAATATATATATATATATATATATATATATTATATATATATATATATAATATATATAGCTCTGTGACTCTAACATTAAGAGCACACATTCAAACTGCGACAGGTTTTTTAAAAATAAAACTCTGTCGCTTAAGGAAGATATTTTCTCTGAACTTTTGGATTATTATATATATATATATATATATATATGTATAATATATATATATATAATTATATATATATATAATTAATAGATATAATATAATAAAATAGATATATAAAGTATTACATTTATTTGGTGACAAAGGAACATTCACGACCATAGTGGTTCATGCGAGGCAATCGTCAGGTGAAGATGTTACAAAGATGACCTGACGATTGCCTCGCATTTAAACCAATTAAATAGATACGTAATACCTGTATATATTTATTTTATTATATTATATAACAGCTCTATTTATATTAAGCACTCTACCAATAATACTGCCTTTGCGTACGCATTCCAGCAAAAGCTGAAACAGTGACCATCCCACACTATCTAATATATATATATATATATATATATATATACTGACTTATTTTGCCATTCTTTAAAGATAAATGTCCGCGAAAAGTCTTTGTCAGTATTAGCCAGTCAACGAGGAAGTCGATCCACTTACTCTAGCGGTGTCCAAGGTGTTATATTGGCGTCTGAGCTGGAGCGCCACACGTATCATCAGCACCCCACTTTACCACGGAGCCTCCAAGTTGTACTACTCTGTTGCCGAGGGTAGGTATCGCACCCGGGGTATGTTTTCCTAGGCGGTTGTTCTACTGCCTGGGATTAATTTTCAATAACCATTTGATATTCTCTAGTCTACCTTAGAATATGATGAATGATAATATTCAAA
>CM042149.1:68543328-68563328 GCA_023376005.1 Doryteuthis pealeii | reverse complement strand
TAATATATTAGAAAGAATGAAAAAAACACAGGTTTCAATGAGTTAAGAGGTAAGTTTATTGGCCGACGCTGCAGTGTTTCGATCTATTAATCAGATCATCTTCAGGGCATTTGTTGGTATATGGAAGGTAAGAAGAAATTTTATCACAGAATAACGAGAAAAGCGAGTGGTAGTCCTTTCAATATTTGACGTCATATTTCAAACCGTCTCCTATTTTCAAACCTCAAATTTTAAACAGACTGAATAACAAGGAAAACACAAACCAACCAACTCCTAAATACGTTCCTAAGAGAATACTTATTCAGTCTTTTTATATAAGTTTACCAATGTTACTTACTTTCTTGAACGTTGCTAAATAGAAGTGAGTCGGCCTGCTTTTGTTTGCTAAAACGTCTTGGGCATAAAATAACCCAATGGGTTGAGATGCCGTAAAACACAACCAACCATTTTTTTTTCTAAGAGAACACTCATTCAGTCTTTGTATATAAATTCACCAATGTTACTTACTTTCTTGAACGTTGCAAATTGAAGTCAGTCGGCCTGCTTTTTGGTTGCTAAAACATCCTTGGCATAAAATAACCAATGGGTTGACATGCCGTAAAAAAACAACCAACCAATTTTTTTCTAAGAGAACACTCATTCAGTCTTTGTATATAAATTCACCAATGTTACTTACTTTTTTGAACGTTGCCAAATTGAAGTGAGTCGGCCTGCTTTTTGGTTGCTAAAACCTCTTGGGCATAAAATAACCCAATGGGTTGAGATGCCCGTAAAAAACAACCAACCAATTTTTTCTAAGAGAACACTCATTCAGTCTTTGTATATAAATTCACCAATGTTACTTACTTTCTTGAACGTTGCCAAATTGAAGTGAGTCGGCCTGCTTTTTGGTTGCTAATCTAAACAATCACCAAAGATTGGAAAGAAGGGGGAGGGAAGTAAAGCAGTTTCCCCAACACAACCGTGATGCTTAACGAGTGAAATAATTTTTGGTCATTGTTGTGCAAATTGGCTTCTCGCTTTGTATTTTCAGTTTAATTTCCACTAATTCTTGATTTTTTTCCGAAAACACTTAAAGCTCAGTGATTAAAATGAAACACCCAGACAAAAAAAGAAATGAACAAACAGAAAAACAAACAAGAAAATGAATGAAAAAAAGAAGAATAAAAAAAAAGATATAGGTGTAGAAAGTAGGTAGAGTCTAGAGAAGTGGAAAATAGCACGGAAATATAAAAACAAAAAGAAGAATGAAGTAGATTGAAAACAACAGGAAGAAACAACCAGTCACGAACACTTACAAACACACGTTTATCTATCAATATATATATATATATATATATATATATATATATATATATATATATATATATATATATATATATTTCAACTTACATATATATGTATGCATATATGTATATATATGTATACTCTCACACACATATATATATATATATTTCAACTTATATATGTATGCATATATGTGTAAATATATATATATGTACACACACATATGTATATGTGTGTGTGTGTGCTTAACATATATATATATACATATATGCATACATATATAAGTTTAAAAAATAATGTGTGTTGTATATATATATATATATACATGTATGCATAGATATATAAGTTGAAATATATATATATGTGTATGTGTGTCTGTGTATACATTATATATATATATATATATATATATATATATATATATATATATATATATATATATACATACATATATATACATATATATATATATATATATATATGCATTCATATATATGTAAGTTGAAATATATATATATATATATATATATAGCATATAAATATGTGTATATATACCTATGTATTTGTTTATATATATATATATATATATATATATAACATATAAATATGTGTATATATACATATGTATTGTTATATATATATATATATATATATATATATATATATATATATATATATATGTGTATATATATATAGCATATAAATATGTGTATATATACATGTGTATTTGTATATATATATATACATATATATATATACATAATATACATATATATATATATATATATATATATATGATTGAACATACATTAAAAAATTAGAACTTTTGTCACATCCTGTGGAGGTATAGATATATATTATTAGTTGTGCTCTATTGATAAAAAGAAATGGCGACACATTGCCAGGAAACTAAAAAATAGATTGAATAAAGAAAACGCCAATTGTTAATTAATTGCAATTAACAAGCGTAAATGACTAATCCGTTCCTCCTTATTGGAAGTTCAATTTTTAATATCTAAAAGTCAAATATTTTATGTATGAATATGTTCAAATGAGTATTTGTACAAAACGTTCTGCATTTTGAGGAAAATTCATCTTGTTACATAAAACACGAACTTTTTTTTCTAACATCCATTGCTTTATTCTAGAGAGTGAATACGACAATGTGCGACTAATATTATTTCGAGCGGAATAAAACTAGCGCCAATTCTACTATTAATAGTAGTAGTATTTGTTGTAGTAGTAGTAGTAGTTATAAAAATATTTGTTTGAATTTTTCAAACGAGGCTTTAAATTTGTGGTATTTAGATTTTTTCGAACTGTTGACCTCAGCTTTATTGCTTTATTCAAGCAATAAAGTCAAATTAAAAAATAATGTCAAATTAAAAAAAAAAACGTGACTAGGAAAACTGTGAGATGGGGCTCTCAGTCAAGGTACCACAGTCTCTCTCTCTCTCTCTCTCTCTCTCTCTCTCTCTCTCTCTCTCTTTCTCTCTCTTATATATATATATATATATATATATATATATATATATATATATATATATATAAAATCCTTGCGGTAAGAAAAAACCCGGCAAATATTTTGATAGTAAAAATATACTACCAAACTTCATCGGATTTTGCAGTGCCAGCAGATCACTGTGTGAAGCTAAAGGAAAATGAAAAAATGGACAAATATCTGGATCTTGCCAGAGAACTGAAAAAGTTATGGAACATTAAAGTGAAAGTGATACCAATTGTAGTTGGTGCACTTGGAACAGTCCCAAAAGGATTAGAAAAGGGTTTGGAAAGTTTGGAAATCAAAGGAAGGATGGAAACCATTCAGAACACTACATTGCTGCAATCTGCCAGAATACTCAGAAGAGTCCTGGAGACCTGGGGAGACTTGCTGTCACTCAAACTCCAGTGAAAGACCATCAGCTAACACTGATGTGAAAACTCAAAAGGAGTAAATAATAATAATAATAATAATAATAATAATAATAATAATAATAATAATAATAGACGGATCACCCTATCCCAGCCAGCAGACCAGACCTAGTGTTAAGTTACAAAAAAAAATTGAAAAAGCTGGAAAATATGAGGGTGAAATTGATACCAGTTTGGAAAGTGTGGATATCAGAGGAAGAATTGAAACCATTCAGAACACTGCACTGCTGCAATCTGCCAGAATACGCAGAAGAGTCCTGGAGACCTGAGGAGACTTGCTGTCACTCAGACTCCAGTGAAAGACCATCAGCTAACACTGCTGTGAAAACTCAAAAGGAGCAAATAATAATAATAATTACTACTACTACTGCTGATATTTCTACTAGAACTAAATGAGACGGCAGAAGTTTTAATAACGTCGACGACTGTGACAATTGTAAGAGGACTATGAAAATGAAGACGTTGAATGCATAAAAAAGAATAAAGATAAAAAAGAAGAAAAGAAGACAAAAAAAACGAAGAAGAATCAAAAACAAAGCTGGAGTTTAACAAAAGAGACGAGTGAGTAAATAAACGTTAGCAAGCAACGAGGAGAGAAGCAGAGGAAACAAAAGTCAGCAGGAGCGTTACTTCGACAGAGCACCGTCTCATTTCCGGTCGTCGCGTTTATGACGTCAACTAACTTTACAAGATCTGAAAGAAAAATATCGGTTGGCGGAAGTCAACCGGCTTTCCCCTTTGCCAACTGAGAATTCCTTTATTTTAGCTTCATCTTATTGTTCGTATTTTTTCAGTTTCGTTTTTTTTTTTTACTCTACGAAAGATACATCTTTTTTTTGTTTGTTGTTGTTATTTTTTCTAAATGTTTTTTCAGTGTTGTTACTCCTTCATTATTTTACCACTTTTCATTCTGTTACACCTTTATTTAAAATATAACAAACAAAAAAAAAAACAACAAGAATGTTATTCTTTTAATCCTTTATTCTTTTACTTCTTTATTCTGATATTCTAACGCCTTTATTTTTCTCTATTGTCCTGTGTTTAATTTACTATGTCTTGGTTTTCGTTTCCTTGGTAATTTTTAAATGTCTCATCTTTTTTTTTACGAACCGTTCGATCAATTTTACTGTTTCAAACTTTTTATCTTGTATTTTTTTCTTCTAATTATTTTCTACGCATTGATTATGCATTTTCTTAAGGGACCTTTTTAGTTTGTAATCCTTTTATTTACATTTTCAATTGTTTACCAATTTAGACTATTTCCAATTACTTTCCTTTGCAAAATCTTATTTTCTACCAGATTTTAGGACCTTTTTCAGCATTCAATTTCATTCGATTCTTACGTTCTTTAAAGTCCACTTATTTGCTAGTTTTATTTATTTATTCCCCTACATCTCACTTCCTTTATTTCATGCTTATTTGCATCCATTATACTTTCTCTAAAAGTACTAATTGACTTAAATCCAATTATTTCAATAATATTTACAATTATCTTTTCACTGGTACTCAACCCCCCCTCTCTCTCTCTCTCTTTCTCTCTCATATATGTCGGCCTAGCAGTTAGGGTTCGAATCACACACAAAACGGCTTCCCGTCTATAACTCTGCTGGTGAGGCATAATAGGCCGAAATGTACCTACAGAGATCGACTTTTTCTCGATTTGTTTATGCCTTACATTTGAACAGATATATTCGCCTAATTCATTAATTATCAAGTAATTAATTTTCAAATTAGGTATGACTTCAATTAGGCACATATTCTCCCCAAATATATAATTTTAAAAATGGAAATGAATCCGACAAATATCAAGTATCTTGCCCTGAAGAAAGCCGTTTTCTTTGTATACTTAATTTTTGAAAATATTTTTTCTATTATTAGTATTTTTTTATATTTTAAATAGTAATAAATAGAATACAATGTGTACATGGAAAATCTCTGGACCGAAACACGTGTTGGCATTTCATTAAACCATTTTTATTCATTCAACATTTTCTATCCTTTATCTATCTTTTCAACACGCACGCATCCCCCCCCATATATATATATATATATATATATATATATATATATATATATATATATATATAATATATAGTAGTGAAGCCTAACCAACATACTCAAGCGAAGCCTAACCAACATACTCAAGCCACGAGAGAAAAATGGACAATTTCCTCCTCAAATGCCAACACCACATCGTAGATATTCTGTGGCAGGACAAAGTGCCCAACACAGACGTGCTGGAACGAGCAAACATGAATATCATGTTCGCCATCATCTGCGATAGACGTCTGCAGAGAGATAGATAGATAATGACGTAGACACAGAGATAGATAGAAAGAAAGATAGATAGATATAAACACACTGAAATAGATAGATAGATAGATAGATAGATAGATAGTGATGTTTTCTTCTATTATATTTTACGACAAAACGCGAAGAGCTAATATTTCATATAAAATTTAATTTTTTTTAACAGAATATTGAAAAAGGAAAAAAAAAACTTGATTCCGAGTTTCTGTTTAAAAAATCCTCTACTTCCTGCTTCCACAAAATATCTACATACAGGCGAACAATAATCTCCAAATATTATTTTCCCAAATGACACACCACTTCTAGGAAATTGTTATATCCAAGAAGCATTTGCTAAAATATGTAATATCAGTGTATTAGTCTTAATCTAATACTGAATCGAGCTAATGTCACAAATCGGTTATTGTAAGTTCTCATAAAATATACTGCACGATTCTTATCAGTCGCAAAAGATAAGGTAATGCAATCAATACTTAACCATAGTGCGACTACCTACTGTTATATATATCAGTCTTAGAAGTTGACTAGTAATTGAGATAACGAAATCTGCTTACGAGAAACGTACACCTGCGTTTGCTTATATCTTTTTCTGAAAGGAGAATGTATAGATAAGTTTCGTTGACATAAAAGTATGTCTTTGTTTTTTTGTTTTTTTTGTGTGTGTTTTTTTGTTATTCTTTAGCAGACAGAGAATGATACGCTTTGTCTTGCAAAGAGAATAATGAAAGTCTTCTTTTTTGTGTGTGCAAGCCAGGATTTAGACTATTGGTCGACTTTGTCGTAGAAACGTTATGTAGGAGTATTAAAAAAAAAAAAAGCAACCATCATTATTTAGACAATAATTTTTCCCCATTCTTTTTTATTGTCCTGAGGAATGTTTAATATAAACTGAAACGTTTAAATGTCGACTATGTAGAATAATCATACTAGTTCCAATAACCATCGAATTGGTAAGACAAGGCAGCAAGTAGTCGTAACTGAATTCGACTACCTTGCTGCAATACCACTGCAAAATGCCAGGTTATTTATGAAGCCTAATAATATCATAGAAACCAAGCAGCCAATCAGGACTTAGGGATTTTTTTGTTGCTATTCTTTAGTAGACAGAGAAGGATACGCTTTGTCTCGCAAAGAGAATAATGTAAGTCTTCTTTTTTTATGCAGGCCAGGATTTAGACTATTGGTCGACTTTGTCGTAGAAACTTTATGTAGGATTATTTAAAAAAAAAAAAACAACCATGATTTCTCTTCTCAGGGGATAGTGTATTTGGCTCTTAGCTTGGTAGGTATGCACTCAGCTGCTGCTTCTATGTGGGCACTGACAAAATTTTCGTATTCATCATTTGGACCATGTATTAACCCATCTTCATAATGTAACTACTTTTCGCCTTAGACAAAAAAGGTGCATATCGGATAAATACGCCCTGGTCACCCTCCTTAAAACACTAAGACGTGCCTGCTAAAAAAATCGACCCGTGGAATCCCTTGTTGTTTAAGAGGTATTTTTCATAAAACGTTAATGAGATAAACTGATATTTTAAGCGTCCCCAAGTTTTCCCAACATCTAAATATGTTACCTCCTCCCAAATTTAAACTATTTTTTAGCGGTTTGAAAGCATTTTTATCGACTAATAACTTAGTGGTTTGAAGGTGATAAAATTTAACCACCCCCAAGTTGTTTTTACGAACAAGTAAATGCAAATATTCTTTTTTCTTTTTATTCAAAACAACCGTAAAAAAAAGTTAAGTAAATATGAAAGTTTCGAAAAAAAAAAATTTAGACAATAATTTTTCCCCATTCTTTTGCATTGTCCTGCGGAATGTTTAATATAAACTGAAACGTTTAAACGTCGACTATGTAGAATAATGATACTAGTTCCAATTACCGTCGAATTGGTAAGACAAGGCAACAAGAAGTCGTAACTTAATACGGTCTAACCTTGGTGCAATCATACTGCAGAATACCAGAATAGTTATAAAGCCTCATAACATCATAGATGTAGAATAATCATACTAGTTCCAATTACCGTCGAATTGGTAAGACAAGGCAGCAAGTAGTCGTAACTGAATACGACTATCTTGCTGCAATACCACTGCAAAATGCCAGGTTATTTATGAAGCCTAATAATATCATAGAAACCAAGCAGCCAATCAGGACTCAAGGATTTTTTGTTGCTATTCTATAGTAGACAGAGAATGATACGCCTTGTATCGCAAAGAGAATATTGTAAGTCTTCTTTTTTATGCAGGCCAGGATTTAGACTATTGGTCGACTTTGTCGTAGAAATGTTATGTAGGAGTATTTAAAAACAAAAAAAACAACCATATATTTAGACAATAATTTTCCCCCATTCTTTTATAATGTCCTGAGGAATGTTTAATAAAAACTGTTAACTTTCTAAGGGCCATAATTGTCAAGTTGATTCTAGGTAGAGAGTCCTCCGAAT
This sequence comes from Doryteuthis pealeii, assembly GCA_023376005.1. NCBI lineage: Eukaryota > Metazoa > Mollusca > Cephalopoda > Myopsida > Loliginidae > Doryteuthis > Doryteuthis pealeii. The sequence goes on along the minus strand of CM042149.1, from coordinate 68,555,352 downwards.
TGGTTCCTTTCGTAATCCACTCAAGTAGATGACTGAGAAAGAATCATGGCTTAAGTAATATATCAGCCACGCAGTATGACCAGCGATTGGCTAAGGAATAGACTACGTGATCTTGCCTAGTCTATAAGTATAAGTGGGGAACTAGCACATGCCTTATATCAATAAAAAAACAACGTAAACTGAAACGTTTATATGTCGACTATGTAGAATAATCATACTAGTTCCAATTACCGTCGAATTGGTAAGACAAGGCAGCACGTAGTCGTAACTGAATACGATTATCTTGCTGCAATACACCACTGTAAAATACCAGGTTATTTATGAAGCCTTGTAATATCATAGAAACCAAGCAGCCAATCAGGACTCAGAGAATGGAATCACCCAAATGCAAGAATGGACTATTCTTGATTTCAATAAGTTCCATAAAAAATAATTTTATATTTTTTCGGAATATTTTGTTTTTCTATTTTCAACTAATATTAAAATAAAATACATGCCAACAGCATGAAAAGTAAACCACTGCTAGTGGTATAAGACTCCTTAGTCAGTATAATACTTCCGTAATTATTGTTCATAGGTAGAGTATATAACAATGCTGAAGTATAACACTTCCAAATTTATTAGGATTAGGGCATACCCATTATTGTTCATAGGTAGGGTATATAACAATATTGTAGTATAATACTTCCATATTTATGAGAATTGGCGTATACCCATTCTTGTTCATAGGTAGGGTATATAACAATGCTGTAGTATAACACTTCCGTTTTTATGAAGATTGGGTCATACCTATTAATGTCCAGTCGGTCGGGTATATAACAATACTCTAGTATAATACTCACCGTATATGAGGATTGGGGCATACTCATTAATTTTCATAGGTGGGGTATATAACAATGCTCTTCTATGATACTACCATATTTATGAGGATTGGGGCATACCCATTATTGTTCATAGGTAGAGTATATAACAATGCAAAAAACCCAAAATTAGTCCTGAAACAAAAATTGTATTTCTTTTTGAAGGAACCCATGTTGTTCAGGTGTGCTGGTATTACTTTGCACTTATCAATTTATTCCGTCCAACACTGACTTTGAATCAAACTTCTATTTTTACAAGAAAAGTCGCCATTGAATTGGAGAGAAAAAAAAACAATTTATTGTTTAAGCTCGGGCAAATAACATAGAAGTTAAAATCGATCCTACGATATTTGATCTTGATTGTGATTTCTTTCTTTCTTAAACCAAAGCTTTATTCGTCAATGAATATTTTATTGTTAATAAAACGTGAAAGCTTTTGTGTTTAAAACTACTGGTTCCAGTTTTGTGATTCTATTTAACGCTCTGGCGTGAAGAAAAAAAAACAAAAACAAGCAAACAAAAAAAAACAACAAAAAACAAATTTGAATGAAAATTCGACTAAAATTCTTAAACATTATTTGCAGATTCTTTTTTTTTTTATTTTTCAAATAATGCGCAATTTAGAATGGCAATCGATATGTGCATTTGAAAACAACTGATGCAAGATGGGCCAATCATTTCTTTTAATATGACTGCAATCCTCCTTTGGGGAATCGGATCTGAGCTTGGTTTAGATTTATAAAAGTCTACTTACGATACTTCGTTTATTTCTCAACTTTCTCCTGCTAGTGTATAATCAATATTACGAATCATATATATATATATATATATATATATATATATATATATATATATATATATATATATATATATATATATATATATAAATGTTGTTCTGGTTCCAACGGGAGAAAATGTAATATTTTATAAAAAAAAAAAAGAAGAGAAGAAATGTATCGTTCTCAGAAAAAATGTTTTATTCCTTTTATTTCACATTCGCAACACGTGTTTCAGATATTCTGGTATCTTCTTCAGGCTTTGATCAATACATATATTGATATATATATATATATATATATATATATATATATATATATATATATATATATATATATATATATGTATGTATATCAATATATGTATTGATCAAAGCCTGAAGAAGATACCAGAATATCTGAAACACGTGTTGCGAATGTGAAATAAAAGGAATAAAACATTTTTACATATATATATATATATATATATATATATATATATATATATATATATATATATATATGTGTATACATACATACATACATACATACATATATATATATATATATATATATATATATATATATATATATATACCAGTCATCCACAGACACATGTTTGGGATTTCACTTCTCATCAGTCAAGCTTCTTACACTCACGGCTATCGGGGACTATCAGCCAGGGGTGAGCAATTAATTGATACAAATAAACTTACAGAATATATGTTTTTATAATCACCAGAGAACTCAAGTCTGTAAACAACAGACGAGTAAATGCTTTTACGCTAAACGGTGAAAGTTCAACTAATGTCTTCCCTACAGTGCTCAACCATGAAAGATATATATATATTCTTTCAATCATTTTTTCAATTTAACTCTCGGATTCATTTCCATTGATCTCACTTGCATGACTATATATATACAATCAAATAGTAATATGCTGCAAAAATTCACTATATATATATATATATATATATATATATATATATATATGCTATTCATGTTATCCTCATCTCTTATTCCACCCCTAACCTCCCTACCCTTCATTTCCGTTACTAACTCACTCCTTCATCAAATCACATGTACGTAATTTTTGCTTTGAATAAAAGTCAATTGACTGAGGATGTCCTTATGAATAGGACGAAATATTTCAACTCTTAGACTTGTTTTGAGTTATTATTTTTTGTTCGCTATCCTTTTACCTACCACATATATATATATATATATATATATATATATATATATATATATATATATATAGTTGATAATTAATGAATTAGGCGAATGTATCTGTTCAAATGTAGAGCGTAAAAAAATCGTCTAGACGTACAGAGATTGACTTTTTCTCGATTTGTTTACACTCTACATTTGAACAGATACATTCGCCTAATTCATTAATTATCAACTAATTAATTGTCAAATTAGGTATGACTTCATTTAAGCACATATTTTCCCATATATATATATATATATATATATATATATATATATATATATATATATATATGAGGAAAAATGAGTAAAGAAAAGAAATGTAGAAGGATAAAAATGAATTTTATCGATATCACTTTTAATCGATATCACTTACACATGTGTTTCGGTCTGTTTATCAAAATGTATACGGATTTACGTTATTATTATTATTACAATAATCAGATGGAGTTGAAATGATGATGATGATAATAATAATAGGAAAAATGCATAAAATGTTCCGTACACAGATTTTGCTGACCTACATCAGAGTGTCGGCAAAATCTGTGTACGGAACATGTTATGCATTTTTCCTATTATTATTATCATCATCATCATTTCAACTCCATCTGATTATTTTAATAATAATAATAACGTAAATCCGTATACATTTTGATAAACAGACCGAAACACATGTGTAAGTGACATCGATTAAAAGTGATATCGATAAAATTCATTTTTATCCATCTACACATATATATATATATATATATATATATATATATACAGACACACATACATACATACATATATATGTTAGTGTTTTTAATTATTTGGCTATAATGGTATCAGGACGGGGAACCTTAAAAATCGAATGACTATATTCTACAAGGGACGTGACATGGTTGTATAACGTCGCCATTTCCTGATGGTAGCTTAAAAAAAAATAACAATTCTAAAAAAAATAACAATTTTTTAAAATAATTTAGTTATAATTTTTTTATTTTATTTTATGTAATCTAATCAAATTTTCAATCTGCGACATTCGAAAAATCTGTCAACGATAAAAACGAAAAGACTCTAAACTAAATGTTAGGCTGAGCCTAACATAATTAGAAGAAAAAAAAGTCAGTCACATGATAAATTCATTAAAAGAAGACAGAAATGACTTGAAGGGGAAATACGGCAAGTCATTCGATTATGGCAAGCAATGTTCTGTTTTATTTTTAATCAATCGAGAACTGAGGCGATTAGTAAAAGGTTAAATATTCCTCTGAGTGCTTCGCTTTCAACATGTGTCTTCCTCTTTGGCGAATCTCTAAAAGAATTCGAACTCAAGAGAGAGAGAGACACATGTTTTTCTTGTCAACTAGGCTTCACGGTCGGTCGGGGAGGCTCTCTCCGATCACTCGGCTGGCCTGATCCTACCCTTATGGCAAGAGAGAGACATGTTTTTCTAGTCAACTAGGCTTGACGGTCGGTCGGGGAGGCTCCCTCCGATCACTTGGCTGGCCTGATCAAGCACTAGTACCAAGGCTATTACCCTTATGGTAAGAGATATATCTAGTCAACTAGGCTTGACGGTCGGTCGGGGAGGCTCCCTCCGATCACTCGGCTGGCCTGATCAAGCCCTAGTACCAAGGCTATTACCCTTATGGTAAGAGAGATATATGTTTTTCTAGTCAACTAGGCTTGACGGTCGGTCGGGGAGGCTCCCTCCGATCACTTGGCTGGCCTGATCAAGTCCTAGTACCAAGGCTATTACCCTTATGGCAAGAGAGAGACATGTCTTTCTAGTCAACTAGGCTTGTCGGTCGGTCGGGGAGGCTCCCTCCGATCACTTGGCTGGCCTGATCAAGTCCTAGTACCAAGGCTATTACCCTTATGGCAAGAGAGAGACATGTCTTTCTAGTCAACTAGGCTTGTCGGTCGGTCGGGGAGGCTCCCTCCGATCACTTGGCTGGCCTGATCAAGTCCTAGTACCAAGGCTATTACCCTTATGGTAAGAGAGATATATGTTTTTCTAGTCAACTAGGCTTGACGGTCGGTCGGGGAGGCTACCTCCGATCACTCGGCTGGCCTGATCAAGCCCTAGTACCAAGGCTATTACCCTTATGGTAAGAGAGATATATGTTTTTCTAGTCAACTAGGCTTGACGGTCGGTCGGGGAGGCTCCCTCCGATCACTCGGCTGGCCTGATCAAGCCCTAGTACCAAGGCTATTACCCTTATGGTAAGAGAGATATATGTTTTTCTAGTCAACTAGGCTTGACGGTCGGTCGGGGAGGCTCCCTCCGATCACTCGGCTGGCCTGATCAAGCCCTAGTACCAAGGCTATTACCCTTATGGTAAGAGAGATATATGTTTTTCTAGTCAACTAGGCTTGACGGTCGGTCGGGGAGGCTACCTCCGATCACTCGGCTGGCCTGATCAAGCCCTAGTACCAAGGCTATTACCCTTATGGTAAGAGAGATATATGTTTTTCTAGTCAACTAGGCTTGACGGTCGGTCGGGGATGCTCCCTCCGATCACTCGGCTGGCCTGATCAAGCCCTAGTACCAAGGCTATTACCCTTATGGTAAGAGAGATATATGTTTTTCTAGTCAACTAGGCTTGACGGTCGGTCGGGGAGGCTCCCTCCGATCACTCGGCTGGCCTGATCAAGACCTAATACCAAGGCTATTACCCTTATGGCAAGAGCGATACATGTTTTTCTAGTCAACTAGGCTTGACGGTCGGTCGGGGAGGCTCCCTCCGATCACTCGGCTGGCCTGATCAAGTCCTAGTACCAAGGCTATTACCCTTATGGCAAGAGAGAGACATGTTTTTCTAGTCAACTATTTCGGGTCGGCTCTGTCAACTGGGGCTTTTGAATACACCGACTGAACATCTACAGAGGAGTAAGATCCCTCCCCCAATGTTACCACCTGTTGGTCGTGGGTGGCGTCACGCGATGCTTAAGGACATAATCCAGGGGGATGAGCAGTCCATGAGATGCAACACGCCACTTAGGCCCTCCCTCCGTTCACTTGGCTGGTCAGATCAGGTCATAGGACCAACGCTATTACCCTTATGACAAGAGAGAGACAAGTGTCTTTCTAGTCAGCCCTGTTGAGTGGGGCTTTAGAATACAACGACTGCACCTCTGCAGAGGAGTAAGACCCAAATGGTACCAATTGTTGGTGTTGGATGGTGACCCATGATGCTTAAGGACGGAATCATTGTAGATGAGAAGTCTATGACATGCAACAGTCCACTTAAGCCCTTACTTAGGCTTGAGTGGCGGTTGGAGAGGCTACCTCCGATCATTTGGCTTATCAAGTTAAGTCCTAGCACCAACCCTATTACCCTTATGGAAAAATAGAGCGACACATGTCTTTCTAGTCCACTATTTCGGGTCTGCCCTGTCGACTGGGGCTTTAGAATATAACCGACTACCTCTGTAGAGCAGTAAGACGCCTCACCCAATGTTACCACATGTTGGTTGTAGATGGCGACACGTGATGCTTAAGGAGGAAATCCAGGTGGATGAGCAGTCCACCACACTTAGGCCCTTACTTTGGCTTGGCGGTCGGTCGGAGAGGCTCCCTCCGATCACACGGCTGGTCAAGTAAAGTCATAGTACCAACCCTATTACCCTTATGACAAGAGAGAGACACATGTCTTTCTAGTCAACTATTTTGGGTCAGGCCTGTCCGCTGGGGTTTTAGAATAAACCGACTGCACCTCTTCAGAGAGGTCAGACCCCCGCCAACTGTTGGCCGGAGGGGGCGTGTGTATGTGAGTGGTCATGTTATCTTTCTACTTTTGTTTGTGTATCCATTTTATAATATATTTACTTTTCTTCTATTGGGAACAATATATTTATGCATATGTGTGTGTGTGTGTGTGTGTGTGCGCCTTTATGTGTGTGTGTATGTTTGTCTATATTTGTGCGTGTGTTGTGTGTGTGTGTGTGTGTGTGTGTGTGTGTGATAACATAAAAAAGTAACTTTATTTATTGCCTGAAGTAGGTAAAAAATAATAAAGAAGTTAAGGTAAACAAATGTTTTTTGTGCTATATCGTGCATTTATGGGGTGAAGTAAATTTCGATTTTTTCGGTATTTTCTAAAGAAGATACTTTGAAATGTATTTGAAATTCAATTAGCTTCTTTCACAAATATTAAGTCTTTCGAAGAAGATATCACGAGAAACACCTCAGGTTGATAAACTCCACTTTCGTTTAGATTATAAATGTCTAGACGTTCTTCCGTTAAATGAAAATAAAAAGAAGCAGACCGAATCGTCTTTAAAAATAAGGAAGAGGTGTCTTCACAATTGGAAAGAAAAGTTTTCTCATATTGTGAATGATTCAAGTCTTATTTTATTTTGGAGTTATCAAGGTCAAACGTCTGTGATTAAAAAAAACAAAACAAAAAAAACAAACATTTGCTATGAATAAGATGTAACGCAAGGTTGCAAGTATGGAGTATCCAGTGAGGATTGAACTCGCAATTCAGTTGTAAAAAAAAAAAGAAAAAAAAAGAAAGAAACATGAATAAACATTGGTATATTAGATCATATGAAGGCGCGTGGGCTAGTGGTTAGAGTCGTGGGAAATGGACTCGTCGATTCGAGTTCAATTCCTAGACGAAGCTGTTGGCATTTCACATAGCGCTAATACACTTGGGAAAGGTATGAATCCATATATTCTCCCTCCAGCTATAGGTTAAATAGTAGAGCAGACTGGGCCCTTCAGTCTTGGGTAGGTAACCAGTCTAGTAGAGGGATAACTCTGAATTCAAAATTCCTGAGGTCGGTCGTTGATTGGGTTTGTGGCAACCCTTGATGCACCAATTCTTTCCTATCGACTGTGCCAAAAAGTGCGGATGGTCCAACTCAAGCCTTCACCACTATAAACAAATTACTGTGTAGACGTTCTTTTGTATGAACACTCATACGTCGAAATCGACGGGAGAGTCCATCATATTAGATCATAATTAGTGTATGAAACTCTTTCAACCACCCTTAATTCTTCTTTCTTTTTACCTCTATTCTTTTAATGCAAGGTGTGTCAAAAAGTATCGAGATTCTTTGTACCCAAAGAACCTCAGCAAATAAATCTGGCAGCAAACGCCGTTAAGTTTGCAATTTGTACCTCTCTGGATATATGTCTTTTTTTTAATCTTCAATTGTTGTTGTCTTCTTCATCCGAATTTAAGTGCCTACTTCTTAAACAGGGAAAATACATGGAGCCCAGCAAAAGTGATCATAGTAGGCAACCAACTGTTCATACACATGTAAAGTTATTGTTCTTTGAAGTTAAGTATACATAAAAAAATGGTTACAAATCGTGGAAGGAACATCCCAAGAAAGCAGCTATACGGGCACTTGCCGCTTATCACCTAAACCATCGGAGTAAAACGAACAAGACATGCCAGACACTGCTGGAGAAGTAAGGATGAACTCATGAGCGACGTCCTTCTATGGAAACCTGCAAAGACCTACATAGACCGGTGGCTGCCAAAAACTTCAAAGAGCCTCAGCAGATAAGTCTAGCAGCAAATGCCATTGATTTTGCTATTTTTACCTTTCTTAATATATGTTTTTATCTTCATTTGTTGCTGTTTTCTTCATTCGAATTCAATTGCCTACCGTGTATCCAGGGAAAATATATAGTGCTCGGTAAAAGAGATCATAGAAGTTTTCATATATAACATATCATTATTTAAAATAGATGTTTTTCTACACCTTGCAGTATTCTTTATAACTTCTTTTTTTCAAAACCACACAGACACATAACATATCATTTAACTGCTTCAAGTAATTATAGGAGGAAGACGTGATGCTTATGGTATATACCAAAGTGTTCGCCAAAGAAACAGCATGTCAACGTTACGCTGCATGTAGGTTAGGTAGGAAATCTTGAGCATCAACAGGAAGATAACTAAGATAAGAAAATTACTAATGATCAGAGAAATATGCAGGGATAAATATATATATATATATATATATATATATATATATATATATATATATATATATATATATATATATATATATATATATACATATATATATATATACATAATACATAACATATATACATATATATATATATTAATAATATATATACAATACATATATACATATATACATATACATATATTACATACATATATAGATATACATATATATATATATATATACATATATATATATATATATACATATATATATATACATATATATATATATATATACATATATACATACATATATATACATATACATATATATATATATATATATATATACATATATATACATATATATATGTGAAAATAAAATGGAAATTAATCCGACAATATGAATAAGATATAATGAAAAAACAAACGATGTTTACAACTGAAATAGGTATATATACATATATATACATATATACATACATATATACATATATATATATATATATATACATATATACATACATATATATATATATATATATATATATATATATATATATATATATATATATATATATATACATATAGGTGAAAAGATTTATCAAAAAATCAATACTCTGCAAGTTTCAAATAAATAGAAAGAAAAATCACATAATTTGATTTCTCCCATTTGTGCCTATGTCAGTAAGTTCATTTCAGTAAAAAAATTACTCAGCATACGACAAAAGAAAAACATTTGAAATGTAAAAGTAAATTTGGCAGAGTGACCTATTGGCGGTATCAACCGGAGAGCGAGGGAGTGTATCCCATTTTTAATAACGCTAGACTCGGCAGATTGTTTTTGCATCGAGGTGGAGCGCCAAAACATTATCCTTATTATTGATATTCAATAAGAATATTCGAAAAATTAACTGTGTGCAAACAAATGATTATCATTATTATACTTTAACTCATATAAAATTTAAGTATCAGCCGGAGAGCGAGGGAGTATATACCCTTTTCACTAGCTCTAGACCCGGGAGATCATTTTTGCATCTGAGGTGGAGAGCCACAAAATATCAGCTCCCCACTTTTCCACACAGATCCAAGCTGTGCTGCTCATGCACTGAGATGGTGAGGGCCGGTGTCGAACTCGGAATCGTGTTGCTCCTAGGCTCTATTGCTTGAGCTATATGCCTGATTTTAGCGGCATATCCGTCTGCGGTTATTTTAGGACTAGGTGTTAGAAACTTGGGTATATTGTAAGTTTGTATTTACCGTTTTATATAATTTATTGCACACGGTTCTATAAGATAGAAAATATTCCTGTCTTAAGCTTAGGCTATCTAAGAAGCAGATCCAATACTCCTCAGTCTACACACATCTCTACACAGAGTGAACCTGGCATTAATGGCACTGAACGGGTACTCCATGCTCCCCAGAGGTCAATAACAGGAGCATCAGTACGAGATGTCGTTTACTGCCATAATCAGGATACTCTTTTTCGTGCCAGTGATTCTTACTTCTTTATAGTACATTAAAGAATTATAATCGACTATAATAAAACAAACTGAATGATCAGGAGGGTAGTTTTGATTATAGATCTGATCATAATTATTTTTTTTATAAACTCCAAAATGCTATATTTTCATAGATATGAACCGTTTTAAAACATATCCGAATTGTCAGTATTTCTACACTTTCTTATTGAAACAATATCACCAAAATAATTAAGAATTGCTTATTTATGTGGTTAACCCTGAGTGACAGAAAGCTTAGAGAGTTAAAGAGAAGATTTTTTTAAAAAGCTGACACTGTCTATAAAGAAACGAGAATTGGAAGAGAAAAAATAGCATAGAAAATGTGTGTGATGAAAAAAACAAAAACAAAAAAAGCAACAACAAAAAACAAAAACAAAAAAGAAATAGAGTATGAAAAGAAAAAGGAACACATTTAAATGTGTTTAAAAAGATATCACGTGCTAAAGGAAATTTAATTGCAAGTAAACAATAGAGAACAGTGAAAGAACGGATAAAATAAACCAAAAAAAAAAACTCTTTCTAATAGTCAGAAAACATCGGCGGATTCTTGAATGAAGTAAAGGCAACCGAAACGGGCGAACGACATGCGTGTTTCGTCATTATCTATAAACAATAACAGTTAATTCAATGACACAATCAACTGCACTGTTTTATTGCCCTCGTAACACTTGCAGATTATGCAGTTAAATTGCCTAAATAAATGAACGTATTGTGAACTGTGTTTTCAACACATAATCAATGTCTAGATTCTTATTATTAGAACTACTTTCTTTTAGGGTGTCAGCAGGTTAGATAAATAGCAGATTTCCATGTGAGGATGTTAGAAAAGAGAACATGCGGCGCAGGCACAGACGCACAGATACATACATACACACAGACAGACAGACAGAGGTCTGCGTCCCTCTTGGCTTTAATTTCCCTTGGGATAAACAATAAATACTTCACTTCTTATCCCTAAATCTTAATCCAAGATAGACTTTGACACACCGGGTCTGTAGAATAATCAAACTAAGTTCCAATTACCGTCGAATTGCTAAGACAATGCAATAAGTAGTTGTTACTTAATACGAACCTAACTTGCTGTAATACTACTTCAGAATACCAGTGTATTTATGAAGCCCCACAACATCATAGAAATCAAGCAGCCAATCAGGATTCAAGGAATGGAATCACCCAATTATATGATGGGCTACTCTTGATTTCCATAAATACCAACTGTCTTGGGCACTTTTGAGTGTTTTGGTCATTAATATTAATACTTTTAAAAAACTGATCATAAATCATTTAAGCTGATAAGAAAAGTGAATGCTCCCCAGGTTTAGTGATATCAACTAACAGCCACCCTGAATCCTAACAAAGGTGAATGCCCTGACTCACAGGCGTTCAAGTAATCTGGCTTATTCACTTAAAGATTAATTCAGTGAGAGACGTGGACGTAGGATAGAATCAAGTGTTTTTGAGAAAGAAAGATAAAAAGAAAGAAAGTCAAAAAGAAAGAAAGAAAGAAAGAAGGTATAAAGACAGAAAGGTGATATGTGATATAACGAGAGAAATTCAATAGCAAAACTACGAAAGAAAGAAAGAAATAAGGAATTGAATGAAAGACTGGTGATGTTAAGTTAAAGCGAGAGAAAAAATGAGTGAAAAACAGTAGATCAATCGAAAGAAAGAAAAAAGAAAGATAAAAGGATTGAAAGATGGTATGAAGATGATATAACGAAAAAAAGGAATAGCAACATTATGAAAGAAA
>CM042149.1:68525828-68540828 GCA_023376005.1 Doryteuthis pealeii | reverse complement strand
TACATTTACTTCTTATATAAATTATATACATATATAGGTGTATGTATAATTACACTCTTACTTTGGTATAATATATATATATATATATATATATATTATATATAATATATATATAATATTATAATATTATATATTATATATATACATATATATATATATATATATATATATATATATATACTACCTGTCTGTTCACACATGGCACGAGAGCAGAGTGTACAAACCAACAACAATAACAACACACAACAACAACAAAAAAGCACATCTTCCTGTCTTGATGTCAGTGTTCGTCAGATTTGAGATTGATTCAAACCTGACCTTTACCAAAACTTGTTTCACTCTCTAGTGTTTGTTTCGCCGATTACTTTTCTCTATTTTTCACTCCAAGACATTATCGTTACGCCAGTTATTTATAGACTTGTCTTTTACGAAAGGTTTACGATTTTTTAAAAGGTCCTTTCTGTTTTACACGGATTCTTCTTCTTTTTTTTTCATTTTGTTTTTTCAGTTTTCTTTTTTCATGTATTTTTGTGTTTTTATTGATTTATTTATTTTTGCATCTCCTTTTAGTTCTTATTCATTCGTTCGTTTTTTTTTTTGGTTTTTTTTTCATTCTTTCTTTTTTCTTCTTTTTTCCTTCTCCGTATCTAAGTTCGTTATCTCGTCTTTTGTATTTCTCGTCAGCAAAATCTTCGAAAATATTTGCTTTTAACTATTATCAAAATGTCTTTCTTTCTTTTGTTTCTGTCTTTCTTCTTTCTTTCTGTCTGTCTCTCTGTCTGGCTCTCTATTTCTTTCTTTCGATCTACTGTTTATCATTCATTTCTCCATTTTAATCTAATATAAACCTTTCATTCATTCAATTCATTATTCTGCCTTCTTTCTTTCTTTCTTTCTTCTTTCTTTCTTTTCTTTCTGTTGTAGTTTTTACCACCTTTTGTCCTTTCTTTCTTTCTATCTTTTCATTTACTGCTTTTCTTTCATTTCTTCCTTTTATCTTAATATTCCATTTCGTTCAATTATTTCATATTTCTTTCTTTCATCATTTTTCGTTTTTTTTTTCTTATTCTTCTTTATAATGTTGCTATTCCTTTTTTTCGTTATATCATCTTCATACCATCTTTCAATCCTTTTATCTTTCTTTTTTCTTTCTTTCGATTGATCTACTGTTTTTCACTCATTTTTTCTCTCGCTTTAACTTAACATCACCAGTCTTTCATTCAATTCCTTATTCTTTCTTTCTTTCGTAGTTTTGCTATTGATTTCTCTCGTTTATCACATATCACCTTTCTGTCTTTATACCTTCTTCTTTCTTTCTTTCTTTTTGACTTCTTTCTTTTATCTTTCTTCTCTAAAAAACACTTGATTATATCCTACGTCCACGTCTCTCACTGAATTAATCTTTAAGTGAATAAGCCAGATTACTTGAACGCCTGTGAGTCAGGCATTCACCTTTGTTAGGATTCAGGGTGGCTGTTAGTTTATATCACTAAACCTGGGGAGCATTCACTTTTCTTATCAGCTTAAATGATTTATGATCAGTTTTTAAAGTATTAATATTAATGACCAAAACACTCAAAGTGCCCAAGACAGTTGGTATTTATGGAAATCAAGAGTAGCCCATCATATAATTGGGTATTCCATTCCTTGAATCCTGATTGGCTGCTTGATTTCTATGATGTTGTGGGGCTTCATAAATACACTGGTATTCTGAAGTAGTATTACAGCAAGTTAGGTTCGTATTAAGAACAACTACTTATTGCATTGTCTTAGCAATTCGACGGTAATTGGAACCTTAGTTTTGATTATTCTACAGACCCGGTGTGTCAAAGTCTATCTTGGATTAAGATTTAGGGATAAGAAGTGAAGTATTTATTGTTTATCCCAAGGAAATTAAAGCCAAGAGGGACGCAGACTCTGTCTGTCTGTCTGTGTGTATGTATGTATCTGTGCGTCTGTGCCTGCGCCGCATGTTCTCTTTTCTAACATCCTCACATGGAAATCTGCTATTTATCTAACCTGCTGACACCCTAAAAGAAAGTAGTTCTAATAATAAGAATCTAGACATTGATTATGTGTTGAAAACACAGTTCACAATACGTTCATTTATTTAGGCAATTTAACTGCATAATCTGCAAGTGTTACGAGGGGCAATAAACAGTGCAGTGATTGTGTCATTGAATTAACTGTTATTGTTTATAGATAATGACGAAACACGCATTCGTTCGCCGTTTCGGTTGCCTTTACTTCATTCAAGAATCCGCCGATGTTTTCTGACTATTAGAAAGAGTTTTTTTTTTTGGTTTATTTTATCGTTCTTTCACTGTTCTCTATTGTTTACTTGCAATTAAATTTCCTTTAGCACGTGATATCTTTTTAAACACATTTAAATGTGTTCCTTTTTCTTTTCATACTCTATTTTTTTTTGTTTGTTTTTTTGTTGCTTTTTTTTGTTTTTGTTTTTTTCATCACACACATTTTCTATGCTATTTTTTTCTCTCCAATTCTCGTTTCTTTATAGGACAGTGTCAGCTTTTTTAAAAAAAATCTTCTCTTTAACTCTCTAAGCTTTCTGTCACTCAGGGTTAACCACATAAATAAGCAATTCTTAATTATTTTGGTGAATATTGTTTCCAATAAGAAAGTGTAGAAATACTGACAATTCGGATATGTTTTAAAACGGTTCATATCTATGAAAATATAGCATTTTGGAGTTTATAAAAAAAAAATAATTATGATCAGATCTATAATCAAAACTACCCTCCTGATCATTCAATTTGTTTTATTATAGTCGATTATAATTCTTTAATGTAACCCCTATAAAGAAGTAAGAATCACTGGCACGAAAAAGAGTATCCTGATTATGGCAGTAAACGACATCTCGTACTGATGCTCCTGTTATTGACCTCTGGGGAGCATGGAGTACCCGTTCAGTGCCATTAATGCCAGGTTCACTCTGTGTAGAGATGTGTGTAGACTGAGGAGTATTGGATCTGCTTCTTAGATAGCCTAACTTAAGACAGGAATATTTTCTATCTTATAGAACCGTGTGCAATAAATTATATAAAACGGTAAATACAAACTTACAATATACCCAAGTTTCTAACACTAGTCCTAAAATAACCGCCGCAGACGGATATGCCGCTAAAATCAGGCATATAGCTCAAGCAATAGAGCCTAGGAGCAACACGATTCCGAGTTCGACACGGCCCTCACCATCTCAGTGCATGAGCAGCACAGCTTGGATCTGTGTGGAAAAGTGGGAGCTGATATTGGTGTGGCTCTCCACCTCAGATGCAAAAATGATCTCCCGGGTCTAGAGCTAGTGAAAAGGGATATACTCCTCGCTCTCGGCTGATACTTAAATTTTATATGAGTTAAAGTATAATAATGATAATATTGTTTGCACACATTTAATTTTTCGAATATTCTTATTGAATATCAATAATAAGGATAATGTTTTGGCGCCCACCTTCCGATGCAAAAACAATCTGCCGAGTCTAGCGTTATTAAAAAATGGGGATACACTCCCTCGCTCTCCGGTTGATACCGCCAATAGGTCACTCTGCCAAATTTACTTTTACATTTAAATGTTTTTCTTTTGTTCGTATGCTGATAGTAATTTTTTACTGAAATGAACTTACTGACATAGGCACAAATGGAGAAATCAAATTATGTGATTTTCTTTCTATTTATTTGAAACTTGCAGAGTATTGATTTTTGATAAATCTTTTCACCTATATGTAATATATATATATATATAATATATATATATATATATATATATATATATATATATGTATATATGTATGTATTATATATTAATATATGTATATGATATATGTATGTATATATGTATATATATATGTATACATATATGTATATATGTATATTATATATCTGATGAGCCTATTTTCAGTTGTAAACATCGTTTTTTTCATTATATCTTATATATTGTGGATTTAATTTCCATTTATTTTCACATATATATATGATATATATATCTGTATATATATATATCTATATATATATATATATATATATGTATGTAATATATGTATATATATGTATATGTAATATGTATCATATATATGTATATATATGTATATATGTATATATATATATATATATATGCAGTATATAATTATATATATATATATGTATTATATATCTATATATATATGTATATGTTATTATATGTATATATGTATGTATATATATATATATGTATTATATATATATATAGAATATGTATGATATATGTATATATAATATATGTATATTATATAATTATATATATATATATATATATATATATAAATATATATTTTATATATACTATATATAATATATTTACTCCCTGCTATTTCTCTGATCATTAGTAATTTTCTTATCTTAGTTATCTTCTCTGTTGATGCTCAGATTTCCTTACCTAACCTACATGCAGCCGTAACGTTGACATGCTGTTTCTTTGGCGAACACTTTGGTATATACCATAAGCATCACGTTTCCTCCTATAATTACTTGAAGCAGTTTAATGATATGTTATGTGTCTGTGTGGTTTGAAAAAAAGAAGTTATAAGAATACTGCAAGGTGTAGAAAAAACATTCTATTTTAAATAATGTATGTTATATATGAAAACTTCTATATCTCTTTTACCGAGCACTATATATTTTCCCTGGATACACGGTAGGCAATTGAATTCGAATGAAGAAAACAGCAACAAATGAATAAAACATATTTAAGAAAGGTATTAAAAATAGCAAAATCAATGGCATTTGCTGCCGTAGACTTATCTGCTGAGCTCTTTGAAGTTTTTGGCAGCCACCGGTCTATGTAGGTCTTTTGCAGGTTTCCATAGAAGGACGTCGCTCATGGAGTTCATCCTTACTTCTCCAGCAGTGTCTGGCATGTCTTGTTCGTTTTACTCGATGGTTAGGTGATAAGCGGCAAGTGCCCGTTATAGCTGCTTTCTTGGATGTCCTTCCACGATTTGTAACCATTTTTTTTATGTATACTTAACTTCAAAGAACATAACTTTACATGTGTATGAACAGTTGGTTGCCTACTATGATCACTTTTGCTGGCTCCATGTATTTCCCTGTTTAAGAAGTAGGCACTTAATTCGGCTGAAGAGACAACAACAATTGAAGATTAAAAAAAAAGACATATATCCAGAGAGGTACAAATTGCAAACTTACGGCGTTTGCTTGCCAGATTATTTTGCTGAGGTTCTTTGGGTACAAAAGAATCTCGATACTTTTTGACACACCTTGCATTAAAAGAATAGAGGTAAAAAGAAAGAAGAATTAAGGTGGTTGTAAAGAGTTTCATACATACCTAATTATGATCTAATATGATGGACTCTCCCGTCGATTTCGACGTATGAGTGTTCATACAAAAGAACGTCTACACAGTAATTTGTTTATAGTGGTGAAGCTTGAGTTACCATCCGCACTTTTGGCACAGTCAGTAGGAAAGAATTGGTGCATCAAGGTTGCCACAAACCCAATCAACGACCGACCTCAGAATTTTTGAATTCAGAGTTATCCCTCTACTAGACTGCGTAGACCTACCCCAGACTGAAGGGCCCAGTCTGCTCTACTATTTAACCTATAGCTGAGGGGAGAATATATGGATTCATACCTTTCCAATGTATTAGCGCTATGTGAAATGCCAACAGCTTCGTCTAGGAATTGAACTCGAATCGACGAGTCCATTTCCCACGACTCTAACCACATAGCCCACGCGCCTTCATATATCTAATATACCAATGTTTATTCATGTTTCTTTTTTTTTTTTTTCTTTTTTTTTTAAACTGAATTGCGATTCAATCCCTCACTGGATACTCCATACTTGCAACCTTGCGTTACATCTTATTCATAGCAAATGTTTGTTTTTTTTTGTTTTGTTTTTTTTAATCACAGACGTTGACCTTGATAACTCCAAAATAAAATAAGACTTGAATCATTCACAATATGAGAAAACTTTTCTTTTCAATTGTGAAGACACCTCTTCCTTATTTTTAAAGACGATTCGGTCTGCTTCTTTTTATTTCATTTAACGGAAGAACGTCTAGACATTTATAATCTAAACGAAAGTGGAGTTTATCAACCTGAGGTGTTTCTCGTGATCTCTTCGAAAGACTTAATATTTGTGAAGAAGCTAATTGAATTTCAAATACATTTCAAAGTATCTTCTTTAGAAAATACCGAAAAATCGAAATTTACTTCACCCCATTAAATGCCACGATATAGCACAAAAAAACATTTGTTTACCTTAACTTCTTTATTATTTTTTACCTACTTCAGCGCAATATAAATAAATTTACTTTTTTATGTTATCACACCACACACACACACACACACACACACACAACACACGCACAAATATAGACAAACTTACACACACCAATAAAGGCGCACACACACACACACACACACACATATGCATAAAATATATGTTCCCAATAGAAGAAAAGTTAAATTATATTATAAAATTGATACACCAAACAAAGTAGAAAGATAACATGACCACTCACATACACCCGCCCCCCTCCGGCCAACAGTTGCGGGGGTCTGACCTCTCTGAGAGGTGCAGTCGGTTTATTCTAAACCCCAAGCGGACAGGCCTGACCCAAAATAGTTGACTAGAAAGACATGTGTCTCTCTCTTTTCATAAGGTAATAGGGTGGTACTATGACTTTACTTGAACCAGCGTGTGATCGGAGGAGCCTCTCCACCGACCGCCAAGCCAAAGTAAGGCCTAAGTGTGTGGACTGCTCATCCACCTGGATTCCTCCTTAAGCATCACCGTGTCGCCATCTACAAAACCAACATGTGGTAACATTTGGGTGAGCGTTCTTACTGCTCTACAAGGTAGTCGGTTATATTCTAAAGCCCAGTCGCAGGGCAGACCCGAAATAGTGGACTGAAAGACTGTGTGTGCGCTCTATTTTTCCATAAGGGTAATAGGGTTTGGTGCAGGACTTAACTTGATAAGCCAAATGATCGGAGGTAGCCTCTCCAACGCCACTCAACCTAAGTAAGGGCTTAAGTGACTGTTGCATGTCATAGACTTCTATCTACAATGATTTCGTCCTTAAGCATCATGGGTCACCATCCAACACCAACATTGTACCATTTGGTCTTTACTCCTCTGCAGAGGTGCAGTCGTGTTATTCTTAAAGCCCACTCAACAGGGCTGACTAGAAAGACACTTGTCTCTCCTTGTCATAAGGTAATAGCGTTGGTCCTATGACCTGATCTGACCAGCCAAGTGAACGGAGGGAGGGCCTAAAGTGGCGTGTTGCATTCTCATGGACTGCTCATCCCCCTGGAATGTCCTTAAGCATGACGCCACCCACGACCAACAGGTGGTAACATTGGGGGGAGGGATCTTTACTCCTCTGTAGATGTTCAGTCGGTGTATTCAAAAGCCCCAGTTTGACAGAGCCGACCCGAAAATAGTTGACTAGAAAAACATGTCTCTCTCTTGCCATAAGGGTAATAGCCTTGGTACTAGGACTTGATCAGGCCAGCGAGTGATCGGAGGAGCCTCCCGACCGACCGTCAAGCCTAGTTGACTAGAAAGAACATGTATCGCTCTTGCCATAAGGGTAATAGCCTTGGTATTAGTCTTGATCAGGCCAGCCGAGTGATCGGAGGAGCCTCCCCGACCGACCGTCAAGCCTAGTTGACTAAGAAAAACATATATCTCTCTTACCATAAGGGTAATAGCCTTGGTACTAGGGCTTGATCAGGCCAGCCGAGTGATCGGAGGGAGCATCCCCGACGACCGTCAAGCCTAGTTGACTAGAAAAAAAGCATATTTATCTCTCTTACCATAAGGTAATAGCCTTGGTACTAGGGCTTATCAGGCCAGCCGAGTGATCGGACGTAGCCTCCCGACCGACCGTCAAAGCCTAGTTGACTAGAAAAACATATATCTCTCTTCCATAAGGGTAATAGCCTTGGTACTAGGGCTTGATCAGGCCAGCCGAGTGATCGGAGGGAGCCTCCCCGACGACCGTCAAGCCTAGTTGACTAGAAAAACATATATCTCTCTTACCATAAGGTAATAGCCTGGTACTAGGGCTTGATCAGGCCAGCCGAGTGATCGGAGGGAGCCTCCCCGACCGACCGTTCAAGCCTAGTTGACTAGAAAACATCATATCTCTCTTACCATAAGGGTAATAGTCCTTGGTACTAGGCTTGATCAGGCCAGCCGAGTGATCGAGGTAGCCTCCCCGACCGACCGTCAAGCCTAGTTGACTAGAAAAACATATATCTCTCTTTACCACTAAGGGTAATAGCCTTGGTACTAGGACTTGATCAGGCCAGCCAGTGATCGGAGGGAGCCTCCCCCGACCGACCGACCAAGCCTAGAGTGACTAGAAAGAATGTCTCTCTTCTGCCATAAGGGTAATAGCCTTGTACTAGGACTTGATCAGGCCAGCCCAAGTATCGGAGGAGCCTCCCCGACGACGACAGCCTAGTTGACTAAAAGACAGTCTCTCTCTTGCCATAAGGTAATAGCCTTTGGGTACTAGGACTTGATCAGGCCAGCCAAGTGATCGGAGGAGCTCCCCGACCGACCGTCAAGCCTAGTTGACTAGAAAAACAATATCTCTCTTACCAAAGGGTAATAGCCTTGGTACTAGGGCTTGAGGCAGCGCCAGTCCGAGCTGATCGGAGGGAGCCTCCCGACCGACCGTCAAGCCTAGTTACTAGGAAAAACATATATCTCTTACCATAAGGAGTAATAGCCTTGGTTACTAGTGCTT
Organism: Doryteuthis pealeii; assembly: GCA_023376005.1. NCBI lineage: Eukaryota > Metazoa > Mollusca > Cephalopoda > Myopsida > Loliginidae > Doryteuthis > Doryteuthis pealeii. The sequence continues at coordinate 68,532,042 of CM042149.1, read as the reverse complement.
GATCAGCCAGCCAGTGATCGGAGGGAGCCTCCCCGACCGACCGTCAAGCCTAGTTTGACTAGAAAAAATGTCTCTCTCTTGCCATAAGGTAGGATCAGGCCAGCCGAGTGATCGGAGAGCCTCCCCGACCGACCGTGAAAGCCTAGTTGACAAGAAAAACATGTGCTCTCTCTCTTCTTGAGTTCGAATTCTTTTAGAGATTCGCCAAAGAGGAGACACATGTTGAAAGCGAAGCACTCAGAGGAATATTTAACCTTTTACTAATCGCCTCAGTTCTCGATTGATTAAAAAAAAACAGAACATGCTTGCCATAATCGAATGACTTGCCGTATTTCCCCTTCAAGTCATTTCTGTCTTCTTTTAATGAATTTATCATGTGACTGACTTTTTTTTCTTTCTAATTATGTTAGGCTCAGCCTAACATTTAGTTTAGAGTCTTTTCGTTTTTATCGCTTGACAGATTTTTCGAATGTCGCAGATTGAAAAGTTGATTAGATTACATTAAATAAAATAAAAAAATTATAACTAAATTATTTTGAAAAAAAATGTTATTTTTTTAGAATTGTATTTTTTTTTAAGCTACCATCAGGAAATGGCGACGTCGTTATACAACCATGTCACGTCCCTTGTAGAATATAGTCATTCGATTTTTAAGGTTCCCCGTCCTGATACCATTATAGCCAAATAATTTAAAAACACTATACATACTTAATGTATGTATGTATGTGTGTCTGCTATATATATATTATAATATATATATATATATGGGTTAGATGGATAAAAATGAATTTTATCGATATCACTTTTAATCGATGTCACTTACACATTGTGTTTCGGTCTGTTTATCAAAATGTATACGGATTTACGTTATTATTATTATTAAAATAATCAGATGGAGTTGAAATGATGATGAGATATAATAATAGGAAAAATGCATAACATGTTCCGTACACAGATTTTGCCGACACTCTGATGGTTAGGTCAGCAAAATCTGTGTACGGAAACATTTTATGCATTTTTCCTATTATTATTATCATCATCATCATTTCAACTCCATCTGATTATTGTAATAATAATAATAACGTAAATCCGTATACATTTTATAAACAGACCGAAACACATGTGTAAGTGATATCGATTAAAAGTGATATCGATAAAATTCATTTTTATCCTTCTACATTTCTTTTCTTTATCATTTTTCCTCATATATATATATATATATATATTACTTATATATATATATATATATATATGGGAAAATATGTGCTTAATTGAGGTCATACCTAATTGAAAATTAATTAGTTGATAATTAATGAATTGGCGAATGTATCTTTCAAATGTAGAGTGTAAACAAATCGAGAAAAAGTCAATCTCTGTACGTCTAGACGATTTTTTTTTACGCTCTACATTTTGAACAGATACATCGCCTAATTCATTAATTATCAACTATATATATATATTTATATATATTATATATATATATATTATATTATATCTATATGTGGTAGGTAAAAGGATAGCGAACAAAAATAATAACTCAAACAAGTCTAAGAGTTGAAATATTGGTTCGTCCTTTCATAAGGACATTCCTCAGTCAATTGACTTTTATTCAAAGCAAAATTACGTACATGTGATTTGATGAGGAGTGAGTTTAGTAACGGAAATAAGGGTAGGGAGGTTAGGGGTGGAATAAGAGATGAGGATAACATGAATAGCATATATATATATATATATATATATATATATATATATATAGTGAATTTTTGCAGCATATTACTATTTGATTGTATTATATATGTCATGCAAGTGAGATCAATGGAAATGAATCGAGAGTTAAATTGAAAAAAATGATTGAAAGAATATATATATATCTTCATGGTTTGAGCACTGTAGGGAAGACATTAGTTGAACTTTCACCCGTTTAGCGTAAAAGCATTTTACTCGTCTGTTTGTTTTACAGACTTGAGTTCTCTGGTGATTATAAAACATATATTCTGTAAGTTTATTTGTATCAATTAATTGCTCACCCTGGCTGATAGTCCCGATAGCCGTGAGTGTAAGAAGCTTGACTGATGAGAAGTGAAATCCCAAACATGGTCTGTGGATGACTGGTATTATATATATATATATATTATTAATATTATATATATATTATATATGTATGTATGTTGTATGTATGTATTATATATTTATATATATAATATATAATATATATATCTAATATATAATTATTATATATGTAAAATGTTTTATTCCTTTTATTTCACATTCGCAACACGTGTTTCAGATATTCTGGTATCTTCTTCAGGCTTGATCAAGTACATATATTATATATACATTATATATCTATATATATATATATTATATATATATATTTAATATATATATATATTTATATTATATCATATATGTATTGATCAAAGCCTGAAAGAAGATACCAGAATATCTGAAACAGTGTTGCGAAGTTGAAATAAAAGGATTAAAACATTTTTCTTGAGAACGATACATTTCTTCTCTTCTTTTTTTTTTTATTAAAATATTACATTTTCTCCCGTTAGGAACCAGAACAACATATTATATATATATATATATATATATATATATATATATATATATATATATATATATATATATATATATATATAATATGATCGTAATATTGATTATCACTAGCAGGAGAAAGTTGAGAAATAAACGAAGTATCGTAAGTAGACTTTTATAAATCTAAACCAAGCTCAGATCCGATTCCCCAAAGGAGGATTGCAGTCATATTAAAAGAAATGATTGGCCCATCTGCATCAGTTGTTTTCAAATGCACATATCGATTGCCATTCTAAATTGCGCATTATTTGAAAAATAAAAAAAAAAGAATCTGCAATAATGTTTAAGAATTTTAGTCGAATTTTCATTCAAATTTGTTTTGTTGTTTTTTTTGTTGCTTGCTTTTTGTTTTTTTTCTTCACGCCAGGAGCGTTAAATAGAATCACAAAACTGGAACCAGTAGTTTTAAACACAAAAGCTTTCACGTTTTTATTTAACAATAAAATATTCATTGACGAATAAAGCTTTGGTTTAAGAAAGAAAGAAATCACAATCAAGATCAAATATCGTAGGATCGATTTAACTTCTATGTTATTTGCCCGAGCTTAAACAATAAATTGTTTTTTTTCTCTCCAATCAATTGCGACTTTCTTGTAAACGAATAGAAGTTGATTCAAAGTCAGTGTTGGACGAATAAATTGATAATGCAAAGTAATACCAGCACACTCCCTGTAACTACAACATGGGTTCCTTCAAAAATGACAATACAATTTTTGGCAGACCTAATTTTTGGTTTTTTCATTGTTATTTATACTCTACCTATGAACAAATTAAAGGGTTATGCCCCAATCCTCGTAAATATTGGTAGTATCATAGAAGAGCCATTTTAATTACCCACCTATGAAAATTTACTACATGAGTATGCCCCAATCCTCATATTCGGGTGAGTAGTATACTAGACATATCTCTCTCATATACCGAGCGACCCTGCGACAATAATAGGTCATGATACCCCCGAATCTTCTATAAAATACGAAGTGTTAACTTACAGCATTGTTATATACGATCCTACTATAATGAACAAGAATGGGCTATATCTGCCAATTTCTTCATAAATATGGATAGCTAGTCCTATACTTACAATATTGTTATATACATTCCCATCCTACTTCAATGAACAAACATGGTGGTTATGCCCTAATTCCTAATAATCATTTGGAAGTCGTTATACTTCGCCATTGTGTATAGATATCGTACCTATTGAACAATAATTACGAGTATTATACTGACTAAGTAGTCTTTTATACCACTAGCAGTGGTTTACTTATTCATGCTTGGCATGTAATTTTATTTTAATATTAGTTGAAATAGACAAACCCAAAATATCCGAAAAAATATTAAAATTATTTTTTTACCTGAATTTATTGAAATCAAGAATAGTCCATTTCTTGCATTTGGTGATTCCATTCTTCTGAGTCCTGATGGGCTGCTTGGGTTTCTAGGATATACAAGGCTTCTCATAAATATACCTGGGTATTTTACAGTGGTGTATTGCCCAGAGGATCTAATCCGTATTCGTTACGTCACTACAGTTGCTGCTCTGCTCTTCACCAATTCGACCGGTAATTGGAATAAGTATGATTATTCTAACATAAGCGTCGACATAAAACGTTTCAGTTTACGTTGTTTTTTTACTTGATATAAGTCATGTGCTACGTATCCCCACTTATACTTATTAGACTCTAGGGCAATAGTATCACGTAGGATTCTATTCCTTCAAGCAATCGCTGGTCATACTGCGTGGCTATATATTACTTAAGCCATGGATCTTTCTCAGTTCATCTACTGAGGGATTTACGCAAAGAACAATTCAGGAGAGTCACTCTTAACCTTAGAATCAACTTTGACAATTATGGCCCTTATAAAGTTAACATTTTATTAAACTACTTCCTAGGACTATTATAAAAGAATGGGAGGAAATTATGCTAACCTATATAGGTTGTTTTTTTCTTGTTTTTAATACTCCTACATAACACTTATGCTACGACAGCGCAGTTGCGACCCAGATACACGTCTAAATCCCTTTCCTCCGCATAATCATACTAAGGAAGTATCTCTACCAATATCTCTCTCTATTGGATACAGAGCGTACATTCTCTCCGTCCTTTACTATAGCAATATAGCAACCAAATACTATCCTTACAGTCTCGTCGATTTGAGACTGCCTTGGGGTCTTCTCATGACTATTATTAGGCTTCATTAAATGAAACCTAGCCTTTTGCTAGTGGTACTGTGCAAGTGCAACGAATACTCGCGTTACGTCAATCACTGATTTACTTGTGTCTGCCTTGTCTATACCTAATCGACTCATAGGTCTAAATGTGCCAGACTCTAAGATATGCATATTCTACATCTCATGCATGTATGCGTCTTCTATAACTATTCTGGTATGTCTGCAGTCTATGATTCTGCACCAAGGTTTAGAACCGTATTATTAGTACGACTGACTTCGTTGCCTCTGTTTCTTACCAATATTCACTGGTTTTAATTGGCATACTTAAGATTTCATTTATTCTACATAGCCTCTGCGCACGTTAACGTTTCAGTTTATATTAAACATTCCGCAGGCACCAATCCAAAAGAATGGGGCAAAAATAATTATTGGTCTAAGTATTCCTTTTTTTTTCGAAACCTTTCATATTTTCACTCTTTACTCTTTTTTTACGTGATTTGAAAATAAGAATAAAAGAACGATTTGCATTGCTCTGTGGTTCTCTTCGTAAAAACAGACCTGTTCGCTGGGTGCGGTGGCTTCAAAATAATCACCTATCAATACCACTAAGTTGATTAAGTCTGATATAAAATGCTTTCAAATCCCGCCTAAAATATAAATAGGTTCTTTAAATTCTGGGAGGACCGCCGAGATAGAACATATTCTTAGATATGTTATCGGGTAAACCTCTGGGGACGCGTGGAGAATCTCAGTTTATCTCATGGAAACACTCAGTTTTTATGAAAAATACCCTCTAAACAACAAGGGATTCGCACGGAGTCGATTTTTTAGCGGCACGTCTTAGTTGTTTTAAGGAGGGTGACCACGGCGCGTATTTAATCCGATATGCACCTTTTTTGATCTAGCGAAAGTTAGCTTACAATTATGAAGATGGCGGTTATACATGGTCCAAATGATGAATACGCAAAATGTTTTCTAGTGCCCACATTAGAAGCATGCAGTTCGAGATGCATACCCTACCAACATAAGAGCCCGTACAATTAGCTCACTATCCCCTGAGAAGAGAAATCATGCCGTGTTTTTTTAATTTTTCTAATAATATCCTACATAAATGTTTCTACGAACAAGAGTTCGTACCAATAGTCTGAAGATCCTGGCCTGCCATATAAAAAACAAGAAGACCTCATTACATACTATTCTCTTGCGAGACTAAAGCGTATCCTTCTCTGCTCTTATCTAAAGATGGCAACAAAAAAATCTCCTAAGTCCTGACGCTTCTGGCTGCTTGGTTTCCTTGATAATATTAGGCTTCATAATATAACTTGCATTTTGCCGACTCAGTATCTGCAGCTAGGTAGGTCGACATTCAGCTTACGATCTACTTGCGTGCCTCTGTTCACTTACCCAACTCGGATTATGTTATTGCGATATCTCTCTATG
>CM042149.1:68513900-68521400 GCA_023376005.1 Doryteuthis pealeii | reverse complement strand
TGCAGGTGGCAAGACACATCTGCACAAATATATCCTTATTACAGTCGTCTGATTTTACAATAAGCACTCAGTAACCCACTTGACCTTGTGTCACATCCTATCCACGATAGTGTTGTTTGGTTGATACATAGATAAAATACCAACATTCTAAAGGCTGTTTTTCAAGGGTCTTCTCAATATATTATAATGGATATTGTGTATTTTTCTGTCTGTAACCGGAAGTATATTACTACTCAAGTCACAATTCCCTTAGTTATTAACGTCACATTCTCCATGATTTCATTTTTATTTAAACTCAATTATTGATAAAATTGTTTTACATTTAATACTGTTAACCATATCTACATACTAGATATTTACAACGTACCTTACGTGTACGGGTTAGGCACAAGGTCCTATTAATGTGGGACCACCCACGAACCGAACCTCCTGCGAGGCGGGTTCAAAAAATACGTTGACCCGTCGGCATTCCCTCTGAAGTAGAGGCGCTTCAGGCACTGAACAATAAATCCAGCCATGACCCTTTAAATCAAGGGGGCAGGTATTGCCTGATGGATGCCCCCCTGGGATCAACGATGTTAGCTTGTAAGGTCCAGGGCCGAAGCCACCGGACCCCCGTCGAAACCGGAGTTAGAGATATTTGTCTCATACCCCACTTGTATGGGCTGGGCACAAGGCCTCGTTTTAATGTGGACCCACCCACAAGCCGAAGCTCATGGGTGGGAAAGAACAAAAATTGCGTCGATCCCTTCGGCATTCCCCCTCAAGAGCGCTGTGCAATAAACCCAGCCCCGCCCCCAATGGGGCAGGTATTGCCTGGGGGGATAGCCCCATGGGATCGACGCTATTAACTTCGGCCGAAGCTCACTGGACCCCCGGTCGAAACCGGAGTTAGATATGTGGAAAATGTCTAGATAATAATAATATGCAGTTGTATTCATATATACAAAAAATAGCCGTTTACAGTGTGAACAGGAAGGTTAATTTGCATATTTATATTCAAAATTTGATTTTGATTTATATCTGCTTAGAATTATGGATTTTTAATTGTTTAGTTTTATCTTAATGAATATGAAAAAAGCTCGGGGATAAATCTTAATGCATTAAATTGAATAAAGTGTTGGTTCATGTTGCGTTAAGGCTCACGATTACGACATGAAGGTTCCCGAGTTCGACTGAAAAGACTAGAAGAAGACAGAAGGGCTCAACAACCGAAATTTGTGTATATAACAATAAAGATTGGGACAACAGCCTTCAAAATTAAATAATACAAAAAGAATTTTGATAAAAACAGGATAATCAAAGATTATATAATCTTGTGTTTTTTTGTTTTTTTGTTTTTTTTTTGTTAGTGGTACATCAAAAAAAATATAATAATTAAAAGCCTAATCTTTACAGTGGACCTCAGTCAATATTACGAAGGTGAGTCTACCTTATTCTCTAGGCGCTTTGTTAGCTTTCAACTGGTGCAGCCATATAGTATCACTGACACAACTACAGCTTGGAAGATTCCACATTCACAAGACAATCTTAACTAGAGTCTTAAACATTAGACATAGTTTAGTTTGATGTTCAGGACACTGATACCATTCTGAGAAGACTTTTTTAATCTCGTCTAATTTTTTCAAACAATAAATTCTCACTTTAGAAACGAGTCTAACATATCCAGCAATTTCTCATAATCAGTTCCTGGCCGCTTGCAACATAACTTCAGCTACGTTAAATGTCGACACTCACATTAACATTAAAAGATTCTGTAGAACATTGAATAATTACACGAAAAGCAAACGTAAAGTTAATTGTCGCTAATTATTCAATTTGCTCGATAATTATTTGAATCATTAAACATAATATTCCACCGGATAATGCGACTTACATCAATACACACACACACACACACACATATATATATATATATATATATATATATATATATATATATAGTTAGATAGATAGATAGATATGTACACACATATATATATATATATATATATATGCACATGCACATATATATGCACATATGTATATGCGTATATATGTATATTTGTACATATATATATATATATATATGTATATATATATATATATATATATATATATATATATATATATATATGCACACACACACATATATATAATGTCTGTGGAGAGAGTAGAGACATAGACAAATGAACAGCATACTAATATCACACACATCATCTCCTCGTGAGGTTTCCTCACCCAGTGGCTTACTATTATTACATCTGTGCCATGTATATATATATATATATATATATATAATATATTATATATATATATATATATATATATATATATATATATACTTATGTGTATATATATGCACATATAATGTGACTTACATCAATATACATATATATATATATACCTAGATATGTACATACCTAAACACACACAAATATATATATATATAGATATGTACATACCTAAACACACACACACACACACATATATATAAATATGTACATACCTAAACACACACACACTCATATATATATATATATATATATATATATATATATATATAATATATATATATATGTACACACACATATATACATATATATATATATATGCACATATATATATGGACATATGTATATGCGTATATACGTATATTTGTACATATTATATATATATGTCAGATATATATATATGCACACACACACACACACACACATATATATATATATATATATACATATATATATATATATATATAATATATATATATATAATGTGTGTGGAGAGAGTAGAGACATGGACAAATGAACAGCATACTAATATCACACACATCCTCTCCTCGTGAGGTTTCCTCGCCCAGTGGCTTACTATTCTTACATCTGTGCCAGACGAAAACTGAATTAATAAATCCCCTGACCTTATGTAGCATCTAATAGAGTTATGCATTCCAAGCGACCCCAGACTGAATATTTGAGCCTAGTTAAAAAACACCTATAAAATCTAAGACATTTTTAAACTTCATAGATCCCATCCTATCAGAGCTAGATATACATTTCCCTTTCCATACGGCTTTTGTCCTAATCGAAACTAAACTATATATATTTACCAACCCCTCCGCACGAGCAGGATACGACACAAGGTCAATTTCTTAAGCGGAGTTCAACAGGTTTGAATTCAGAGTTGTCCTTCTCCTAGACCGGTTGGCTAACCAAGGTTAAAGAGCCCAGTCTGCCCTACTATTTACCCATAGCTGGAGGGAGAGTAGGATTCATACCTTTCCCAAGGGTATTAGCGCTAAGTGAAATAATTGCCACGTCCAGGATTTGAACTCGGGTCGACGAGTCCATTTCCCATGTCTTTAACCATTACACCACGCACTTTCTATAAACTAAACTATATAAGTGTGCTCAAATGCCTATGCACAGAAAGACTTATATACTGGGTGTAACAGAAGCAAAACTGTTATTCTGTGAATGATCCTGAATATCACCTGGGGGCGAGGTTCCAACACAGGGTTCAAAAGGAGAAAGTTGCTAATTAATATAAAAAATAATTATACACAAATATATTTCTCTAAAATTTACCAATGTTTGAGCAAACGCATTTAAATAAAAAAAAATCGAATATTTTGAATTTCGCTTGGTTTTAACCGAAAATAAGTAGGTCAGATTAAACCCTAGTTTTGAAAAAAAAAACATGTAAAAAAGGCTTAATAAAAGTTTTGTGTCTTGTGGGGGCGCTCATTTCAAATGGACTCCTACACATGGACACACCAATGTTTACTGACCAGCAAATACTTACATCTATCAGCTTTTTACGGATACTGGATGCCGTATATAGTACCTGTTAAGAGCGATTGCCGATAGGAGCGAGAGGGTGGGAGAGAGAGAGAGGGAGGGGGTGTTGTTTTGTTTGACGGCATATCAATTGTCTTTTGGGTCTTTTAATGCCAGACCAATTCATTTTGGTAAACAAAGAAATCAGGTTACTTAACTGGTCAGCCAATTAGACATTAGAGAGAGAGAGAGAGAGAGAGAGAGAGAGAGAGAGAGAGAGAGAGAGAGAGAGAGAGAGAGAGAGGGGCACCGTGCTATCAGCATGACTTATAATGATGATATAATTATCGCAATTATATTTGAGGGTTGAAAGAATACGTATAGGAAATATACATTTTCAGCAAAAATAATTTAAAAAAAAAAAATAAAGAAATAAAAAAAACAACAAAAAACAAACAAACAAAACAAACAATAAAAATAACCGAAAAATAAATCATAGGATTAATAAATAATAAAATTGAAGAAAGATGCAAGACATCAAATATTTATCTTTTTCTTATATAATTGCTTCAGTGGATTTGTCCATTTCCAATAAATATCTTTCAGGTAAGAACCAAATGGATTTCACTAGATACATTAATATTCATGAGTTTTCGAATATTTTTGGTAAGTTCTTCCTTGTTTCCAGAGTTCTTTGATTTTTGAGCAAAACTTCTGACATCATTTTGCCTAAGAACACAATTTGCATAACGCACATATAAGCAAAGTATTTTTAGTAATTCAATCCGACTTTCGGTGGAAAATAAACAGGCGTATCTTGAATATTATACGAAAGGAAAATGCTTACATATATAAAGTTTTTTTTGTTTTTTTATTCTATGCTTGTACAGTGGTTAGAACTCTAGTATTTTAAATACACTATCCACTCAATATATCTATATACTTATGTGTGCACGCGTACAAAGAAACATAGAACGTGTGTATATAAAAGAAAATACAGAAAGACAATAGAGATATGAAAAAAAATTAGGTAGACTAATGTGAGAGCTATTTTAAATTATAAGTATTCTACCATGCAACTACACAGGTCATACATACATAATATATACATATATAAAAGTCAGATGTGTGTATGTATGTATGTATGTATGTCCGGAGGAAACTGAAAATAAAACAAATATATCAACAAATGCCCTGAAGAAGATCTACTTAACAGATCGAAACACTGCAGCGTCGGCTAATTTACTTACAAACTCATTTTATTTAACCCTGTGTTTTTTCAAATTTCTCACTATACTACATACCGTCAGATTCAGTTCTTCACACACACACACACACACACACACACACACACACATATATATATATATATATATATATATATATATATATATATCCTATTATCTCAAGCCCCAACCCTTTTTATCATATGAGTGCTAGAAGGCAGTGGCTGTGGGTCTACATGTCCAAGGAATGACATTAAACTCTATCTGATGGTGAGGTTCCAGTTTTGTGGGTTTGGGGAATCTGGAGCGCCCCCTTCATCCCCATTGCTCCCTGGTCCACTCTGACCTGGAGTGGTAGTACCTGTTAGGGTCCCATCTATGGGTTAAATAGAAAAATGTATTTATAGAAAAATTGTGTGACCATTAAGAATTCATTTCAAAACTTTATCGGAATTAGATGACCCACTGAGGTTGATATGCCGTGAAACAAACCAAACCTATTATGTATTATAGGCCAATACGTTCTATCGTTAATATGCATGTAAATATGTCAATCCTTAAGTTACATAGATGTGTGTGCGTATGTGAGTGCTTTTGTGTACGTATTTATGTTCTGAAACGATTAGCACAGACTAATGCAAGCATTCAAGACTGATCCATTTCTATTTAATCAAGATGTACTCAGTTTTTCCGAACTATTGCTAGAAGTTTCTGTTCATTTCAATGGAATATTGATTATTATCGTTCTTTTCCCCACAAAAAAATAACGATAAGTCAAATACAATTTCAGATTTCGAGGAAGCAAATTCTATAGTCTGTTGTTATTTAATGAGTCTGGCACGAGATCACCTGCATGAATGGCATTCAGTGAGGATCAAAATCAGTATACTATTAATGGTAAAAAGTGTAGCTTATTATATATTACAACTCTTCTGTGGGCTGGCATTGATATATATATATATATATATATATATATATATATATATATATATATATATATATATATATATATATATATATATATATATAGCTTTGTTTTCTCATTTCTATTGTGTTCACTCGAGTGATATTTAAAAGGTTTTCACTTGACCTATTTCAAAAGCTGATATATGTATGTAGTCATCATTTTTTTTCTAATATATACTGGATTTCACTTTTCCCCACACAGACTGTATACCTTGATAAACGGTGAATTTTTTACCCCGAAATATCGGAATAAATCGAAACAAGGACAGAACAACAGCTGGATAGTGAAATTCTGTTTTTTTTGTCTTTGTTCACTTGTTCATTTCCATGCTTCATAATACAAAAAACAAAAAGAAAACAAACAAACAAACAGACAACGTCCACAAGAACAAAGTTTATACACAATCAACTTGTAAACACTTCTCATACTCTTTAAGCCCCCAAAACTTCATACTTTTACTGCTTCTAGAATGGTAGCCAAACCGGTGTCAAGTGTTTAAAAAGCTGGAGTAAAATAGTTGGATGCCTGCCTTCCCCAAGATTATTCGCACTATGTTAAATACAAACAGCATCGTGTAGGAATTGAACTCAGGACGCCTGTCTATATTTACGACGGCAACTATGTCTCTCTCTCTCTCTTTCTCTCTCTCGCTATATATATATATACATATATGTGTGTGTGTGTGTGTGTGTGTGTGTGTGTGTGTTTATTGCTTCCGTTCTCAGAATATGTGACTTTTTCAAATTCAAATCCAGCATTCAATATTTTCAAAAATTCTAAAAATTCTTTTCAAATTTTCTAAAAATTGCTTTTGCATTTAGGTAAATATTTGAAATTTACAAAATATATTCCCGGGTCATTTAAATAGGCTTTAAACATATATATATATATTATATATATATATATATATATATGTGTGTGTGTGTGTGTGTGTGTGTGTGTGTAGAGAGACTGGTTCATAGATATAAGAAAGAAAGTCGTAGGCGGTATGGCCTAAAGAGCGTATCAGCCAATCAGTGCTAGACCAAGGATATTGTTTTTGCGTATTAGATGGAGCACCACACCTATCATAAGCTCCTTACTTTACCACACAGATCCGCGTGCTACTCATACGCTGAGTTGACGAGGACCGGTATTGAACTACGAACCTTCTGGTTTCTAGCCGATTAGAGATTCATAAACTGAAACAATTTCCAAATACATGCGTGTTAACAAAAGCCACACACAAGTATATATATATATATATATATATATATATTATATATATATATATGTGTGTGTGTGTGGTGTGTGTGTGTGTGTGTGTGTGTGTGTGTGTGTGTGTGTGTTCAAATTAATAATTTTTCATGAACAATATTCAGTAGACCTTTTTTAGTCTGCACGATTGGGTGTTCATTTTTTTTTTTTCAGACTTCCATCAGGGAATCTATTCTATATAACATAGAAGACAAGTAAAGCAGACAGCAAAACTCTAAGCCAATTATTTATCGTAGACTTAAAGAATTCGATGCTGTGTTATTTTCCCGCCATAAACAAATAATAATTGCCG
>CM042149.1:68493900-68508900 GCA_023376005.1 Doryteuthis pealeii | reverse complement strand
TGGCCGGTTGGAGAGGTCCCTTCCGATCAATCGACTGGTCATGTCAAGCCCTAGCACTTATATCAATATCCTGGTCGTATTGTTTTCATGGCAACCCCCAAACATTTTGGTCACCGTATTTAAGTTTAATTTTCTTTTAATATATTATATATATATATATATATATATATATATATATATATATATATGTGTGTGTGTGTGTGTGTGTGTGTAACATCCACAGGCACCGGGAGTGAAACCCGACTGATTTGTCATCAGTCCAATTCCTTAACCTCTCAGCCGTCGGAAGCTGCCAGTAAGGAGCTATGTTTTAATTGATAGATACATACACCGGTGTTTATTTTACGAACACCAGTGGGTTCAAATCAGTAAACAACGAGCCTTGCTTTATTAAGCTAGGAGTGAAAGTCAATTAATGTCACTCCTAGAGAGCTCTACTGAGATTTGGGAGCATATATATAAATGGATAAATAAAAGGTTTACCTTTTTTTATTATCAGTGGAACAATTATTGCCACTGCTCGGTTTCTTGCTCAGTGGCAGTCGTCAGGTAAACGAATGCATATATATATATATATATATATATATATATATATATATATATATATATATATATATATATATGAATTGCTTGGTGGAGAATAACATAATCTACAAATTCAAATGCAAATACGTTGTTTGCTACATTGGGCGCACTACCCAAAGATTGGACGTCAGAATAAACACATTCCACACACACACATAATTATCGTTAGTGGCATCAAATGTGCCAATAGCAATATTAGACTGTTATGCATTGATCCAATGATATTATATATATATATATATATATATATATATATATATATATATATATATATAGTTGATTGAGTCTACACTTTGTTCTTGTGAACGTTGTTATTGGATATCATGTTGCATGGAAAATGAACAAGTGAACAAGAACAAAAAAATAACAGTTTCAATATCCAGCCGTTGTCCTGTCGCTGGTTCGATTCATTCCAATATGTCGGATGATCTTCACCCTTTATCAAGATATGATGACTGTGTGGGGGAAAATTGAAATCAAACAAATGCGAGAAAAAAGTTGATCTCTCTCTCTCTCTCTATATATATATATATATATATATATATATATATATATATATATTATGATATCATATATATATACCAACCCCTCAACACGATCAGAATGGGAATCATGGTCAATTCCTTAAGAGGGTTTTAACAGGTTTGAATTCAGAGTTTTTCTTCTACTAGAATGATTGCCATACAAAAGTTAAAGGGCCGAGTTTGTTACCCAGTTTGCAGGAGGGGAAATAAGTAGAGTCATACTTTTTCTATTAGCTCTATGTGAAATGCGACCAGCCACTTCCAGGATTTGAACCCGTGTCGCTGTATCTAGTTCCTACGCCAATAACCATTACACCACCGACTTTCTTTAGTTTTTTTTAATACTAAACTGATCCATGTTTAACTACACCGGTTAAAAAAACATTTGCTGATAACTGTAAAAAAAAAATCGAAAACATGTGTATAATTGAATACTTAAAACTGAAACTACGGGCAACTCGTGAAGCGCCGTGTTTACCATTTAAGCAAACCACTGTCCCACAATCGACATCACAGTTTACTTAGCTTAACAAGCGTCACAGAAATGCAAATACGTTGTGGCAAAGAACGCGTGATGTGATGAATGAGAATGCTGTTGTGTGAACGAAATGGCATCAACGGCGCATGTCACGCGCATGATCCTTCCGAAAAGGAACATTGAGTTTTAAGTGCATTTACAGTTATGCATTTCAAGCTAAATGCGCAGCTCTTCAGTTGTTGTTTTTGACGCTTGCCTGCGTTTAGTCGGATCTTGTGCTATTGAGCGATTCTAGACGTTCAGTTGGGAGTGGGCAAATTAATACGTGATGAAAAAAAAAAAAAGAAAGAACAAGTAAATATTTGGAAATAATAATAAAATAATATAATAATATAATAATAATATAATAAAATTTGGAAAGTTTGGATATCAGAGGAAGGATTGAAACCATTCAGAACACTGCACTGCTGCAATCTGCCAGAATACTCAGAAGAGTCCTGGAGACCTGAGGAGACTTGCTGTCACTCAGACTCCAGTGAAAGACCATCAGCTAACACTGATGTGAAAACTCAAATAATAATAATAATAATAACAATAACAATTGCACTAGGAATGGTCCCAATAAACATGGAAAAAAACTGGAGAATCTGGAACTCCGAGGAAGAATGGAGATCATCCAGACTACTGCACTGCTGCAACCGGCTAGAATATTCAGGAGAGTCCCGGAGTCCTGAGGGGACTTGTTGTCACTCAGACTTCAGTGAAATACCATCAGCTAATGCTGATGTGAAAACCCCAAAAGGAGTGAAAATAATAATAATAATAATAATAATAATAATAATAATAATAATAATAAATAAATAAATAAATAAACTGATACCAATTGTAGTTGGGAAAGTGATACCAATTTAGTTGGTGCACTTGGAACGGTCCCAAAAGGATTGGAAAAGGGTTTGGAAAGTTTGGAAATCAGAGGAAGGATTGAAACCATTCAGAACACCGCACTGCTGCAATCTGCCACAATACTCAGAAGAGTCCTGGAGACCCGAGGAGACTTGCTGTCACTCAGACTCCAGTAAAAGACCATCAGCTAACACCGATGTGAAAACTCAAAAGGAGTAAATAATAAATAATAAATAAATAAATAAATGCTGAGAGAAGAAACAAAAGAATTAAGCAGAAATAAATTTAAAAAAAAACAAAAAAAAATGCTTCATACTTAGTTGAAATGTCAGTGTTTTAAGAGCCAATGAATTTATTTCGTGCAAAATCATTTTAAACATTACCTCAAAGAAATCTACTTAATCCAGTGATGGAACCCTTCACGCACGACCCGAATAGACATGTGAGTGATGGTCACGAAATGGTAACCCCACACTCTCCAGAACCCTAAAAGTGTAACCTCACTATAAGACTTTGAAAAGATTTAGCCGTATAAAAAATAACTCTTATGTAATGTAAATCATTTACAACTTTTCGAAAAAAATCCCTAGAAAGCTTTGCCAACTGCTCGGAGAGGATTTAGTAACGAGCAACTTCTTCCCAATTTGAACACTCGAAATTTCTCGACTGTCAAAACTGTCAGTGACGAAATAGAGAAAACATGAAAAAAAAATCGGTTCCGAGTGGAGCTGAATGGTGCAAATTATATTATCACCCCAAAATAGCACATTCGGAGGGAAATTAACCCTTCTCCGTCTCAAGAAAACACGTGACGGTTCCTATTTTTAAAACCTACGAAAGGTATTCTAGCAGTGGGGTTATATTTAGCTCCAGTCTTAGCTTACTTTTCTCTCAAACATCGTGGCTTGCTATATACGGCGCATCTCACAAGACGGGAAGACGGGTTTCAGTTTTTTTAAAAGGGTCGGCAAACATATGCACCCTCCTGGTGCAAGCATTCAAGTTTTAATGTAATAGAATATATTAAATTAGAAAGGCTAATAAAACTAATATTTTAGATTTCACTTCCTCGTTACTAGAATAATGATTGCCTCTCAAACCCTCTTTTATGGGACCGAAGAGATGATAGCCTGAGGCATACATTATTCCAGTGACGAGGAACTGAAATCTGTAGTGAAAAAGTCGTACAAACAACAGTCAACAGAATTTTACGGGACAGGGATACATGGTCTCATTCAAAGGTGGAGAAACAGTGACTACGTGAAGAAGTAGGGTTGTGATCTACAGAGGACGCGCGTCATTTTGTTGCTTGATGCATTTTCATGTGTTGGTAATTATACCTGTCCCAAACAAAATGGTATTACTTTTTGACTCACTCACATATAACTATATTTCACAAGATATTATCACATACTATAATTGAAGGGGCTGGTGGTAGGTGTGGCGCACCACCTCAGATGCTAAAACAATCTCCTTGGTCTAGTGCTATTGAAAATTGGATAGACTCCCTCGCTGACTGGCTGATACCGACTTTAGGCCGCCCCGTCGACTTTACCGTCGATATTTGATACTGTTTGGAGTTTAATTCTTATTGGCTTATCATAAAAATGTCCCAAACTTGTGCACTTATGGCAGAATGGGCTCAGGTTGTAATATAATCAAACAATTTAGACAAAAATACTTATATTTGAGCAGTGTCTACAATAATAATCTCATTAAATCATTGGTGAGTAGATGTGTTTTTTTTTCTTGGTGCGTGATGTCTAACAATTTGCAAAAGATAGAGCAAATAACGGCTTGCCAAATGATGCTAGTGTGATTTACCAAAAATAAACTATCATTATGTTTCTCCGTTAGATTTAGCTAAATAAAATTCTGTAAATTGTGAAGTTATTTGATAACAGGGTTATTTTTAAGATATACCACCATTTTAAGAGAGGATCAGATTTTGGAGTAAATGTTGTTGTATATATGATTATTCTAAATTGCAAACAATTTTCTCTAATCGGCTGTATTGTTAAAACCAAAAGAAAACCAAAATGTTTTAGAAAAGCTTACAAGTAAGGCACAAGTCTAAAAAATTTTGCAAAGCACCCATTAAATAGGAAACTCATTATAGCTCGCTAGATTATTTATCTAATTATTTAATTTCATATTCATTTATTTATTTTGATATAATAAGTCGACGGGGTGACCTAAAGTCGATATCAGCCAGTCAGCGAGGGAGTCTATCCCCTTTTCAATAGCACTAGACCAAGGATATTGTTTTTTAGCATCTGAGGTGGGGCGCCACACCTACCATCAGCTCCTTACTTTACCGCACAGATCCCTCTGCTACTCATACGCTGAGTTGGCGAGGACCGGTACCGAACTAGGAACCTTGTGGTTTCTAGCCGAACGCTCTACCGACTGAGCTAACCGGCCCTCATTTTGATATAATAATATCACTAATAATGTACCCCGTATTATTTGCATTATATTAACGGTTTATAATGTGAGCAAAAACTCTGTATTCTATGAATAAGTGTTTAACATTCAAAGGTTTTTTGTCAGGTTTCACACTGTGGTTATTGTTCTTGTTTGAGTATATAAGAGTGCGTTAGTCTTGTGTGACAAATGCGTAATCGAAACACAATGAATTGTTCCTTTCTGGAATTCCGTAAGGTTGGTCTCCAGTCTCCCAGAATGGGTTACATGCGGGTAGTTTAAGACTGTCGATTTCCAAACGATGTTTCTGTTTTTGGAATGATTTAAATATCAAGAACTGACCTTTTCCGACCCCGTTTGGTTGGTTTGTTTTACGGTATATCTACCCTTTTTTGGTTACTTAATACCAAATCACGCCATTTTAATAAACAAAAGACTCAGATTACTTACAGTAGCTACTGTTGCTTAAATAGTCACTCAATTATTTTTTTAACTGATTCAACGCTGCTTAACTTTGGCGATCTCACGGGAACCAATTTTGAAAATTGTTTGCAAGAAGAATTAAAGACTAAGTAGTAGATAATATTCATCATCATCTTCATCATCATATCACACAATTAGCACGGATATCCATGACAATTTCTCGTCAACCTTCCCTATCTTTGATTGTCCCAGGGAAGTCTTCTACGCAGCATCCAGCATTCTCGAATAGTTGGTCAATGTATGTCCATGTTGGGCGGCCCATATTAGCATGTTCATGTGTTGGCTTCCGCAGGAGACCGTCGCTTATAAGCTCGTCCTTTGTTCTGCAGCAGTGTCCAGCATGTCTTGTCTGTCTCACTCTGATGGTTAGTCAGATGGGGGCAGGTGGCCATACAGCTGTTTTTTATGGGGTGCTGTTTTCACGAAGAAGATAATATTAGGATGATTTTATTCAGGATATTGCCCAATATTTTAATTTTCTGTATGGTTTTAGGATTATTTAAATATTCTTTTCCCGACCACGTTATATACAATGGATGTATGGTTGTTTTGATTTGGGCATATAAACCTTTTCTTGATTATCCCACGCCGAATCAACCCATTTTAATTTAGTGTTGTAGTTGACTCACCTATGACACGAACATGGACTTACCCAAAGGGTATATATTAACAAAGCAAAGCTACTCAAGGGAGAAATAGCAGATACATGTTCTTCCTGTACGCTGTAAAAAGGAAATCTTCCTCAAATGTACATTGACATATTACTGAATACATCTGTTCCCTACATTTTATCCCCGTGTTGAGTTATTATTTATTGACCCTTAAACAGGTCATAACATTTAGAAAAAAAGGTTCAGGTTGCTTAATTAGTCACCCAATTAATTGCTTAACTTCGTTGACCTCGTGTAAACCGGTGAAGTACAATGGGGTAGTGTAGTGTAGCTTGGAACATTTCTTTGAAATATTTTGGTCCTCGCCACAAAGGACTTGAAAAGATATTGATTATAGACACGAGCAGGATATTATCTCTCATTCTAGCAGATATTAGGGACGGATGAACTAATAAAGAAACAGAAAAAAAAAAACGTAATTTATCTTATAGATTATTTTTTATGTTCCTAATTGTGTACCATTTGTATTTCTTTTTGAATTATCTTTACGTCTTACTTCTAAGCGAATATCTTTATTTTTCAAATAACTAATTATCTGACTCAGATATTTTTTATTGATACATTTTCTTTTCTGAAGGTCTAGAGGAAAAATTACTTATTTCTATATAGATATGTTCAGAATGTATTTAAATTTCTTTCGACAAAATAACTTCTTTCTTTTCTCTCTTCTTTATTTCGAAAGAAGAACGACAAATTGTTCAAATGATTCAAATAAAGAGAAAAAAAAATCTAAACAAACATCCTGTCTAGCCAAGATATTAATTTTTTCGCTGAATGTAATGCGATATAGAGTAATACAATGCATGCCCTATTAAACCAGAAATGTAATATGAATTAAAAGTGATTCTAATCCATATATATATATATATATATATATATATATATATATATATATATATATATTATATATGAGAGAGAGAGAGAGAGAGAGAGGAGAGGGGGGAGATAATTGTTTCATGTCTACGCACATAAGTGTGTACTTTGTTCAAAAATAAATTGAGCATATATTTGTATAAATACAATACGAAATATTCATTTATGTATTCAAATAATAAAGTAAGTAAATGTAAATTCGTCGGGGTGGCCTAAAGTCGGTATCAGCCAATCAGTGAGAGTGTCTATCCGCTTTTCAATAGTGCTAAAGCAACGATATGCTTTTTGCGTCTGATGCAGAGCGCCACACCTACCATCAGCACCTTACTTTACCGCACAGAGACCTGTGTTACTTATATGTATATATGTATTAAGCCAACCCCTCCGCTACTAACAGAGTACACCAAAAGATCATTTTTTTAAACTTGAGTTTGAATCTATAGTTTTTCCTTCTTCTATATTGTTTTCCTGTGGTGTTCAGACATCAAGAGTAAAATTGCAAATGGCTGCTTCCATGGTTCTATTTATATTGTTTATCTCTGGTCAAGGGCAGATCACCCTGTTCAGACTAGACTCAGATCACTTTATTGTACTTATACAACCAAAAATCGAATATTTCTATTATTTATAGCAGTTTTAATTGTAAAGGTGGAAAGTTTAAGTATAGATTATATATTTTAATTCAAGCATAATATTAATATAAATATTTTTAAATAACCCAATCTGTCCTACTATTCACTATTTATTACTATACTACTACTACTACTACTACTATAGATATTTTTAAATAAACCAATCTGCCCCACTATTTACTATCTATTATAATACTACTACTACTATACTACTATTACTATTTAATATAAATATCTTTATATAACCCAATCTGCCCTACTGGTTAGCTCAGTCGGTAGAGTGTTCGGCTAGAAACCACAAGGTTCCTAGTTCGATACCGGTCCTCGCCAACTCAGCGTATGAGTAGCACAGAGATCTGTGCGGTAAAGTAAGGAGCTGATGATAGATGTGGCGCTCCAACTCAGATGCCAAAAAACAATCTCCTTGGTCTAGCGCTATTTAAAAGGGGATAGACTTACTGGCTGATACCGACTTTAGGCCGCCCCGACGATTTACTTACTTACCTATTACTATTTAATATAAATATTTTTAAATAACCCAATCTGCCCTACTATTCAGCTGAACTTAGAAGAGACGGATGCATGATTCCATTTCACATGATGATAACCGTTACATCGATTTTTCGGCAACAACAAACAGATTTTACCTTAAAGGAATCATTTGATTGACCTTTTATTTTGTTTTATGATGGAAAGGTCAATTTATGATAAGGTCGTTTAGACAGCAGATACCCGGGGGGTCAGAGCATGACAGCCTAAAACATATCCGCTCTTTCAACGATTCCTGGTCGATGATGCACTCCCACGTCATCATCGTTTGTGGCTATTCATCAGGCCGTTTAGAAATAACATGCATGTATCACGGGCAGGAACTGGCACAAGGCCATTTTTAAGTGAATTACTACTGGCTTCACTTCAGAATTTTTTCTATCCTATACTGAATAGAATAAAGATACAAAGTTCCAATTACTGTCGAATTATTAGACGAGACAACAAGGTTAGATACGTATTAAGTTTCGGCTCCTTGTTACCTTGTCTTACCAATTGAACGGTATATGGAACTTAGTATGATTATTCTACATCTCCCGTTCCTCCCCATTCATAAAATTTGCAGTAGGTTGCAATAAGGTTAGATCCGTATTAAGATGCGGCTACTTGTTGCCTTTTCTTACCAATTCGTTGGTAATTGTAACTTTGTATGTATTTTTTTTTTATATCATATCATACTCACCTTCACATGAAGGCTGTAACTAGCTTCTACTTAGAAGAATAAATGCGGACTGTAACCACGCACATACCCTGTATTAGCTACCAGAGAACAGAGATGTGTTGGCCAAGGTATATAGTGGAATAGCACAACCTGCTATATAAACCACTTACCAACTCTGGAATATGGGAGCAGATTCAACTTGCAATATAGCTGAATACTGATAACCTTATACGACATTCTACAGCTTTTATAACAAGTCTACCTAAGTAGTTACCCTAAAATCCAACTAAATTATCTCTGATAATATATATATATATATATAATATATATATATATATATATATATATATATATATATATATATATTATTATTATTATTATTCATTATATCTTTTTGCTTGGGGGCAATTGCAATGCGTATACACCGATACGCAGCACACGATACATGCGAAATTAACTTGTCAAGGATAAATACGTCAATACAAGTACTGACGTCACTACTAGTAGTGACGTATTTATCCTTGACAAGTTAATTTCGCATGTATCGTGTACTGCGTATCGGTGGCCCAGGGGTAGAGTCTCTGATTCTGCGTACTGTTCCCGGCTTCGACTTCTGTCGGAGGGAAATCGTAAGTATACATCGCTGATGAGACTTAATAAAGTTAAAACAGCTGTACGATGTTCTACGTAGGGCACAATATTTGCCGAAGTCTCTTGTCTTGATTACTTTCAATAATTATCGAATTTTATAGGATATACGCATTGTAATTGCCCTCAAGCCAAAAAATAAAAATAAATAATAACATACTTTACTCAACAATGCTTCTAAAGCAAATTATCAAATCTCTCTCTCGCTCTCTCTCTCTCTCTCTCTCTCTCTCTCTCTCTCTCTCTCTCTCTCACACACACACACACACACAAATATATATATATATATATATATATATATATATATATATATATATATATCAGAAAATTAGTTGGATTTTAAAAAATATTTCTCTTGCAAAAATGTAATATGAAAATGCACCATACATTTATTTATAAATGAAATACTATTTTTATATTCCTAGCGTGTGCTTTTGAATTTGCAAACATTTTTTGTAATATATATTAAAAGAATTTTATAGTATATCTTAATGTTTGTGACCTACAAACCTATATTTTGCTTCTCACTAGGGAACTACAAACCGACATATTGCTTCCCACTGGGTGAATGTGACATTATCAGTAGGGTGTCATCTTTGGTTTAGACAATCATTAAATTAAAGAATACACACATGAATAATACATAGATAAACAAAAAACACTATATTTTGCCCGAGGAATGATTTAGACACGATTTTTGTTTCTGAAATTAACATGACAGTCTTCAACACTGGGGTGAGCTCTCTCAGAGAATTTTCAAAAATAATACGATTCCATGTTGTTCCTAAATGAAATAAACGACTCTAGTTAAAATCGTGAACGAGTCTGTTTACTTATATTGTAGGCGTTTATTAGATGAGGCTTGATATGAATAATTGTAGAATAAACATCATACTCACTGTAGAATAATTTCAATTACCGTCAAATTTGCAGACAAAGCAACAAGGAAACCGTAACCCAATACGGATCTTACCTTGCTGCAAGCCTACTGCAAAATAACAGTTTATCTATAAAACACCATAAGACCACAGAAACCAAGCAGCTTATCAGAATTCAAGGAATGGAATCACCCAAATGCATGAATGGACTGTTCCTTAGTTCCATAAGTACCAGCTGTTTTGGGCACTAGTTCAGCTGTGCTTAACCAGTTGTTGTTGTCCAAACCAACAGCATACCGACTAACAGACTTCAACAAGAATATATATATATATATATATATATATATGTGTGTGTGTGTGTGTGTGTGTGTAGAGAGACAGAGAGACAGAGAGAGACAGAGAGAGAGAGAGAGAGAGAGAGAGAGTCTTTAACACTAAGACTATGGACAAAAAGTTATTATGTACGCCTGAGACAAATCTGTTTAAACTTGTCTCAATACTGGGTGGGCACATGACTAAACCAATCAATGAGATAACTGATTATAGATCACCTATAAGTGATAGACTGTCTATCACACTTATTTGAACTTCTTTACGAGTTCTTACATTTTCCTGTTATTTTTTTTCACTACACTTACTTACAAATTAAATAGGCCATCCTATTTATTATGTAACACTATAACTAAGAATCGATATCTATAATCACGACCCTCTCCCAAAACTTTTTAGCAGACTGGTTCAAAACAGAATTTATTTCGTACTAAGTAACGATTCGTATACGTATTTATCTTACTCTACTTTTGAAAGATATTTTTCTTCTGTTTCTTGAATTAAATCGCCATATTGAACAGCATCAATTGATTTTCTTACTGGTGAAATAAAACAAGACAAAAAGTTTAGTTCACAGACTTTGAATTCCCAGAATTTGCAAGTCGAAAGTGTTTTTTTCTTGTGCCAAAGGTTTTAATCTTAATTTAATTGCGAGAGACAGAGAGGAATAAAGAGAGATAGGGACATACGGAGGGAGAAAGAGAGAGAGAGACTGATATAGACGGAGAGTGAGAGACAGGGACAGAGTGTGGGACAGAGCGATCAGCAGACAGAAAGATAGGTAGAGAGAGAGAGAGAGAGAGAGAGAGAGAGAGAGAGAGAGAGAGAGAGAGAGAGAGAGAGAGAGAATAGTGTTGTTATTGCAGGTGCAGACTTTAAGAAATGGTGGAGAGAAAGAGACAGACAGACAGACGAGAAAGAGAGAGAAGAGAGAGAGAGAGGAGATAGAGAGAGAGAAAGCGAGAGAGACTGGGACAGAGAGAGAGAGAGAGAGAGAGAGAGACCGAGAGACAGAGAGAGAGAGAGAGAGAGAGAGAGAGAGAGAGAGAGGAAAGAGAAAAGAGAGATGACAGAGAGAGACTGGGACAGAGAGAGAGAGAGAGAGAGAGAGAGAGAGAGAGAGAGAGAGAGAGAGAGAGAGAGAGAGAGAGAGAGATTGTTCGTAAATAAAGATTCCGTATCAAATCAATTCCAAAAGATCAAAGGATGTTATTTTTATTTATTTATTTGTAACCACATAAAAGAATTGCAATCATTAGGTTATTTCCTTTTTTTCGTTTGGTCAGCTAAAATAAATGTTCTTGAAACTACTAGAGAAGGTCAAATAAATTGCATTAAAGCAAAACAATTCAACTAAACCTAAAGAAGAAATGTCCGTTTTCCAGGCAGCAACCCTCCATTGCACTAAGAAAGGTATCGTCTGAAACAGCCTTTGATTAACCAAGTACTTATATTCTTTTAAATAACCTGAAATCAAAAATTTTATAATGAACTTAAATATATCAATATGTACGTAACCTAGAAGTGTGTATTTTTTATACAAGTATGGTTTGGTTGAATGGTTTTATAACACATCACTCATTAAGTCCCGGGTCTGGCATATAGATGGCCACGAATAAAAATCCATATTTTCTATTTGTTTTTTTTTCCGTGGAAATTGAAAGGCGGCATTACTTTTTTGAGCGATGGTCGTGGTATGCACGTGTAAAAATTTAGAGAAAATGAGAAAATATATTTTTTATAGATGAAAAAACTACTCTACCAATCGGTGTTTTTGTGTTCCCTCTTTCTGCTGTTTTTAGCGTGATATTACTTTTGGAGCAATCCAACCGAAGTTGTGTTATGCAGGAATTAAAATTCCTAGCCCATGACCCCATGCTCCACAAAGCGGATATGGGATATGGTAGAATAATCATACTAGTTCCAATTCCCGTCGAATTGGTATGAAAAGGCAGCAAGCAGTCGTAACCATTATGATTCTTGTTTGATGCAAAGACTACTGCAAAATGGCAGGATATTTATGAAGCCTCAGAACATCATACAAACCAAGCAGCCAATCAGACTCAAAGAATGGAATCACCCAAATGCATGAGTGGACTATTCTGAATTCCCATAAGTACCAGTTGTCTTGACACTGGTTCAGTTGTGCTTGGCCAGTTGCTGTTGTTCAAACCAATTGTAGACTGACTGACTGACTTCAATAGTATAGTGCAATGGTTCTCAATATTCTTTTAACTATTGGCCCCCTTTTAATTCTATTTTACACTGGTGGACCCGGCTAGCCATTTTTTATAGTTAAATACATTTTACTTGCTTGGGTTCCAAAAATGTTATATCATTCCCGGGGGTCCATAAGGACTCCGGTTGATAACCACTGGGTTAATGCTATATACAGGATAGCAAGAATGAGATTCAGACGAAAGGATATAAGAATAGAACAAGAAAGAACTGTATCTTTTTGAAGACGGCTGAAATTCTCGTATTGAAAAATAAAGAATAAAAGACTGTGATTAAAGAAAATGAATTCCGTTTGGCAATAACGGTTCCTTCAAAGTAACGTAGAGAAAATAAGAAGACAAATGATTTTTTTTAGACATTACGAATTGATACAACTGGCATTATTGTTATGGATTAAGCCATTTCTAGTTGGTCTGATAACCAAGAAAATTCTGTGGTTCCGACCAGTCACTTTGAAGAATTGCAACCGCTTGCCATTATCGTAAGTTCAGCTCGATGTTATTGGGCCGGGGAGACTGCCAACTGATATAATCACCGTCTCAGACCTTGTAATTATTGCCAGAAGATCGAACTCCCCCTTATTCGACTACCCTCAAATAATGGCAGCTAACACCTCCAACTTTTCTTTCTTTCTTTTAGTCATTTGAAACTTTTTTTTTCTTTCACTTTTGTTTCTTATTTCGTTTTCTAGTCGTTTCGCTGGTTGATTTTACTTACTTTTAGTTTCTCCATTTCACTTCTTTTATGTTCTCTTTTTTATTTTCTTTCTTTTGTTTTTTGTATTTCTTTTGCTTACTTTCTTTCTTTCTGTTATTTTCTGAATTTCCTTTCTTTATTTTTGTATTTTATTTTCTGCCTTTTCCTTCTTTCTTTCTTTCTTTTATTTTCTGTTTTGCCTTTTCTTTCTTTCTTTTTTTGTATTTTTTTTTCTTTCTTCTGTCTTTATTCTATCCCCCCTCTCTCTTCCCCCTGTCCCATCTCTCTCCCCCTCTTTATTTTATGTCTTTCTTCTTCCTTTCTTTCTTTCTATCTGTTATTTTCTGACTTTCCCTTCTTTCTTTCTTTTATCTATTTTCTGTTTTTCCTTTTCTTTCTTTCTTTTTGTCCTTTATTTTTTGTATCTTCTCTCTCTCTCTCTCTCTCTCTCTCTCTCTCTCTCTCTCCTTCTCTCACTATGCCTTTTACTTTCTTTTATGTCTTTCTTTCTTTTCTATTATTTTCTGTCTTTCCCTTTCATTCTCTCTTTATTCTATCTTCTTATCCCTCCCTCCCTCTCTCTCCTCTCTCTCTCTCTCTCTCTCTCTCTCTCTCTTTCATTTTCTGCCTTTCACTTTCTTTCTTTTTTATTTCTGTCTTGTTTCTTTTTCTTTCTGTCTTTCTTTCTTTCTTTCTTTCTTTCTGTTATTTTCTGCCTTTCCCTGTCTGTCTTTATTTCTTTCCTTCTTTCTTTTTGTCTTATTTTCAACCTTTCCCGTTCTTTCTTTCTTTTTTTCTACATCCTTCTTTCTTTCTTTCTTCTTTCTTTCTTTCTTTTGTCTCTTCTATTTCTTTCGCCTTCCCATTTTTACTACACTTACCCTCCCACCCTACTTTCCTTTTTTATTTCTGTTATTTTCTTTTTTCTTTTTTGAATTTAATCTTCTCAAATTTCTCTTTCTTTTCCTTCCTTTCTTCATTTCTTCCTTTCATTCTCACATTTCCTCCAATCTAAAACTACGAGAACCTGTAATTACAAACATCTCTGAAGTTCTTGCATGCACTAAGAGCATTTTAATGAACGCTGTACTTAAATTTTCTAAGCATCACAATTTCACAGGCGTTAGTGCAATTTACACTCGTCTGGTTAAAAGATACCAAATTTAGGCAGAGTCCATCATATGCTACCCAACAAAGAAAAGCTGACACAAAGTTACATAGAGGAAAATATTTACCCAACCCGTTCACCCCGGGGGAATGTAACACGTTCGCAAATTGGGACATCCATCGATGATCAACCTCACAATTCAGTATATTGCGAGGAATTTATTCTTAAAATTCGTATGGTGTTCTTAGTGTAATATTTTGTAATATATATATATACCAACCCCTCCGTACGAACAGGATGTGACACAAGGTCAATT
>CM042149.1:68456400-68488900 GCA_023376005.1 Doryteuthis pealeii | reverse complement strand
ACCTGATAATCACGAATCGAAGGGCATTCGCATGAGATTCCGCGAGATTTCACTGCCTTCCGGTGTGGAAAGCGTAACCCTCTTGACTGATTATCGCGGCCGTATCTGTCAAACTCAATTACACCTTGGCTTGCGGATACAATTATTGATTGGAGTTCGATTTATTTTAATTTCAATTTCGTCGCTTTCTATGGCTGTCTTAAGGCTAGCCTTATGTGTAAACACAATGACTCGAATAAGAGAAGAAAATTCTCATATTCAACTCAGACTGTTCGGGCGTGTATGGCTTAAATTTACCTGTTAACCGTTTAGGTATGTGAGTTTGTATTGTATAATTGATTTCTACATTGAATTATTATTTTTTTAATTAAATATTATATATATATATATATATATATATGTGTGTGTGTGTGTGTGTGTGTGCGTGTGTGTTTGTGTGTGTTATGTATCATAGCTTGATACAGTATGCTTAATGCTATGGTATACCACCTTAATATAGAATCAGGAATGTTAAGTTTTGAGGAGATAGATACACTAGCAGAAAGCTATAGAATAGATATGTAGATAGAGAGATATAGAAGTATACAAATAATGAGCATTACATGCTTTTTATTTTTCAAATATATATATATATATATATATATATATATATATGTGTGTGTGTGTGTGTGTGTGTGTGTGTGTGTGTGTGTGTGATAGTAT
The DNA here is from genome assembly GCA_023376005.1 of Doryteuthis pealeii. Lineage (NCBI taxonomy): Eukaryota > Metazoa > Mollusca > Cephalopoda > Myopsida > Loliginidae > Doryteuthis > Doryteuthis pealeii. The sequence goes on along the minus strand of CM042149.1, from coordinate 68,488,198 downwards.
TAGGCAAAATACTTAATCTTATAGTACACCATGAATAGAATTGGTTGTGTTAAGTCTGGGCTAGAAATACAGAAATAGATAGATAGTATATATATATATATATATATATATATATATATATATATATATATATATTAATTTTGGTGCGGTACCAAGTTTCTTGGTACAAGGTGATTCTATGCAGGTCCTAAGTAGATAGATATAGAATAATAGAAAAAAGGACGAATACTAAAATAGATGGATATATAGATATTTGCGTTCAGTTTCGAATGGTTTATTTAAATGTATATCGACCAATTATTGGTTATTTACACCCGAAATATAATTCATTCGTAAATGTTTGATTATAATAATCAATACTTATATTTTCAAAATTATATTGCAACAAGAGTTTTATTCATATTTTTATATATGTCATAATAATTTGTTTGCACGCAGTTATATGGTATCAATTATTCCTATTAATACTAATGATTTCCAGAAAATATATAGGACCCATAGATGCGGCCCTATCTGGTAATACACGTCCCAAGTCATAGATTTTAGCCTTCTTTAGTATTTCTTGTCGCGCTGAACCGTCTCTTTTGAATTTACCTCAAGAACAATTCCCTTATTCATCCACGGGTATACGGTTGTCATTGCTAACAATGACTTAAAGTTTAAGCTGTGTTAATTATTTATGTTACTGTCACCGTTGGCCACATTGAACCTGCATCTAAGATAACTTGTATTTAGAATATTAACTCAATGCTATATCCATGTACCATAGGCAATTGGATTATTGATATTGGACAATTTGATTTTTAATAAATAATTTATTTAGAATATTTATTTATACTTATGTTGATTTTTTTTTTTTTACCATGACTCTTAAAAAAAATCTAATCTAGCCTTTTAATTATAATATTTATCCATCTTTATATTTTACTAAGTAGTTAATTAGAAAAATAGGAGATACTTTGAAAGTTTTTTTTCCAATTTTCCCTGTCTATTATCTTAACTTATAAACAGATTTTTCATTCCATATATTAGTTTTCATTGTTCTCTAGTCTTATTATCATATATTTTTTTGTATGCGCCCAGGTGCATATTGAATAATTGATTAATTGCAATAAAATGATACTAGACTCATTCCCAGAACTGCAGAACTCTAGCCCTATCTCTTATAGAGTTGGGGCCAGAATAAAGACACAGGAGAGGAAATTATTTAAACAAATATATTATCAAGGAACACTTTTAATATACGCTCCTACATTTGGGGCGCTGGGGGTTGTCGTCAGTGATGTATTCTGCAAGGTTCATTTGGGAAGTTTCGGGTCTTCCAACATCAGACTTCCCTCGCCGTGCTGACCCTATCAGAGGTGAACAAAGCTCTGGTACAACCACCCACAATGGACGCTAAAAGATGTTTTACTTTTATTTTGGGGGACGGTTGTACTATAACTGTAATAAGAATGTTCTCTGGGGGGCTCAGTTAAGTCCGACGATTTTACTCTCCCAGCAATGCTGCACTCTTCCACCAATACTATCAAAAGGTCTTGTCTCTCGTCCACTCGTCACCACAGCCAAAACGCTACTGCAAGCTTTCTTCCCGGTTTCTTAGAGCTGGTCAAATAACTACACAATTACAGTGTTCATCCGGGCTCCTTCCTCTGACCAACACGTGCGACACTAATCAGCACGCGTCAATCTTTCACATCCTGGCCACTCTGGATAGTTTAGCCATTCCCATGCGTCGGGTCCACGACTAACGATCAGGAGAATGCGAGTTCAATCTCCCCACTCGCCTCTGATCCATTCTGATTGTCGTGACTTCGACTACTACGTTCGTGGTTTCTCTCGCCACACGAGCAGGTACTCGCGAGGTTGTCTATCAAATGCCTGAGCTTACCGCTGAAATATTAACTCTCGCTTAAGAGCAGTACCTGCTGCTATTTATAGTTGGAAGATTTCGTCCGTGCGTGGTAAATTACCATAACAGATAGTGAATAAATCGAGGTAATGAAGTGGTGTGAACACTTGAAATTGACTTGTATTGATATAGAGAGATGAGATCTTCTGAAAAGTGGTCCTTATAGACAAATGAAAGTGAATATAATCTTGGAGGATGAATAAAAGCCTAGTGGTCCACAATGGGTACATTTACTAGTCTGCATTAAAAAAATACCTCCATAACACGAGAATACATTTACCTGGATCATATAGACTAGTTGCGAGATATAGAAAACTATTTAGCCATGTCGTTGAATAATGAAATATAAGAGTAGACGAAGGAATAAAAAACACATCTGTTGTCTTGAAAAGGAAAATAATAAGTATTTTATTTCACAAAAAAGAAGAGCTACTCAAGGTAGATAACCGTTTGGGTTGTTGAACTTGATATACAATTCTAACATAAAAAAAACACATCTTGGGAACCTTCTTTATCGGGAGTCTCCACGGACGTTTGAACCCAACCTTTTATTACAGTTCTAAGAGACAGTTATCTCTAGGCTGCAAGTTCAATCCTGGTCAAGGGTGACAGAAACAGAGAATATTAATTAACACAGTTTAACACTTGTACCCAGTCATGGCTAGCGGAATGAGAACGCGAGTTTAACAGTCTCAATTCAGTTTCATTTTCCCTACTTTTTACCCGTGAGAACAGTTGAATGTGTAGAATAAACATCATACTAACCTTCACAGGAAGGTTGTGACTAGCGTCCAGTCACCAGACAAAAAAGACAGTAACTGAATACACTCTGTAACAACTGAGAGGACATGGTCAAGTGTGATGTGGACTATGAGAGTATTCATGGGAGCCTCATCACCTTCATCATACCTTTCCTAAATAGAATAGCGCTATGCGAGATGCAAACTGACTCGTCCAGGATTTGAACTCGTCTCACCGTGTTCCTTTCCGACAAATAACCATTACACAAAGCCTCCACACGATAGAAAAATATCGCAAGCCTTGTACATGGTTTTCCAAGTTGGTATATTTTGGGATCTTGGTTTAGTCATTAATTACTAAGACAACAAATAAAATTCCTCGGGCATAGAACGCTGTGATTTGTGACTCAAACTTACAAATCCGAAACCTAATAATCGTGATCTCCTCAGCTCCCACCATAACCTTCCTTGTAATTTCAAAATAATTTCAAGACATTAAAGGTGCGTTTGCATTCATACTTTACCGATTCTTTTCGCGTGTAAATTGCATTAAATTCTTCAAATTTAATTATATTTTCTTAATTTAATATTCTATTGAATTATTTGGGGTTGGATGAAAATTAGATTTGGTTACAAGGAGAGCTTCAAGTAAAAGGTCTGAGACAGACAATTTTATAGATACATAGATAGATAGATAATTTTTCTTGCAGACTAATTAATAGTTATTTTACATAGAACATTGTCTATAAAGCAATTATATTCAACAAATATATTTTATGATATACACACACATACAAAGAGACACATAAATACACACATGACTTGGTCAAATAATCAAGAACATGAACTTTACACAGAATTATAACAACAAAAAAAAAACTTGTATCAGATGTCATGAAATTATGTCGCATTCATTTGAATATATTTGTGAAAATCGTAATTAAAGTTGAAAACTCCAGCGGAAAAGAAGATTAAAACTGACACATCATTAAATTGGTTTTGGTTGGTGGAAAATTCACACGTTTATTTTTTTTTTCTACTTTAATTGTTTAGCTGATATTAATGCCTTCAAGGGGAATCGAAAATTCTATTAGTATCACTTTATCCAGATTGATTTGGTATGTTGGATTACTTACAGAAATACTAACATACAAACATATAGACATAGAGTCATACAAACACACCCAAGATACGAAGCAGTTAGCATTCATATACACACCTCACACACATTGGCAAGCACACACAGCAGATGTGCGTGATTCGGGTACATGTGTGTGATTGATTTTGTATGTTGGATTACTTACAGAAACACTAACACACAAACATACAGACGTACAGACATGGAAACACGCCATGGATACCAAGCAGTTAGCATTCATATACACGCCTCTCACACACACATAGCATTAATATATACACCTCAAACACACTGGCAGCCACATACAGCAGATGTGCGTGATTCAGGTTCATTCGTCTGATTGATTTTGTATGTTGGATTACTTACATATACAATGACATACAAACTCACTCTAGATACCAAGCAGTTAGCATCCATATACAAACCACACACACACATGGCATTCATATACACACCTCGCACACACATAGCATTCATATACACACCTCGCACACACATTGCATTCATATACACACCTCGCACACACATTGCATTCATATACACACCTCGCACACACATAGCATTCATATACACACCACACACACGGGAAAGCACCACCCTTATCTGACACACACCCTTCAGGCACTATACATTGACTCGTACATTACACCCGTATACACACAGCAGACGAGCGTGACTCAGGTATATTCATGTGATTCACATACACCTCAGACCCATACATACCAAATACATACACGAACATATTCACAACATAATCAAATACACGCATGTCTACACACCCTTAAAAATGGTCCAGACGGAATCAAATGGTTAGCAAGATAGTCTCGCAGATCAATTACAGCTAAAACGTGAGCTCGATCCTCACTGGATGGGACATCACTTCTCCTCCATGGGGAATGGATTGAGTAAACAATGAGGATCGTCTATTGTTGAATGCTGAAATCTTGAGTGTATTTAATGTATACTATGACCATTTATGTAATGTGACATAAGCACTAATATAATTTCATGTTAAGCCCTAGAAACTATATGATTCTCCCAACCCCTTTGCCCTTATGGCAAACCAGTGACCCTTTTTATAACATATGTGCTAAAAGGCGGTGGCTGAGGATCTTAGTGTCCTGAGTATGTCGTTAAACTACATCCAATGGTGAAGTTCCAATTCTGGCGCCCAGGGTAGTGTAGACTACCTCTTCACCGTCTTTAATCCCTGGTTCACTTTGACTCGGAATGGTAGTACGTTATAGGGTCCCATCTACGGATTAAATTTTTAAAAAAGAGTTTTAAGTAAAATGTCAAATCCAATCAACAACATTTTAAAATTTTAAACATATATTTATTTTAGTATTATCTGCGTTATTCGGACTATTGTCCTCATCTTAATTGTTATCTGTACAACGTTTCAGCTGATATACCCTCTTTATAAACTATAAGTTAGGTTTGGTTCTAATTCTTTTTTAATGGTATATCAACCTTAATGCCAAAGCCATAATTGAGCGACAACAATAGGGTTCCGTTTATCCCATAGCTGGTTAAGCTAGGAGTTCGGACTAAAAGTGTGTAATTTTGTTGGTATGAAAGAACAGATGATTTATGAAGAGAAATAACAAAACTTTGTCGATTTAATGAGTTATTACTTTCTGATTTGAAATAAATTTAAAAAAACAGTGTAAAATATAGTTGCCAGATGTTTTAACAACCACTAAAAAATGTCTGATAAATTTATTACAATATCACCTTCTAAAGCAGCTTTTGATAATCTAATCTTATTCAAGTCTTTGGTATTCAATACATTTTACCAGAAACCATATATAATTTCAGTTTTAGACAAATAGACACCTAATCCCCATTATTAATAGGTATATAGAATACTTTATGACTATTTGGAGCTGTGTTTTGTCCATTTTAGCTATGTCACACATCACTCATCTTTGAATGAGCCTCACCAACGCATAAATTATTACATACATCTGAATTAGTTTCTCTGATTCTATAAGAAGCGGCTCTTCTTTATCTATGGCATGGTTTTGGTATACGCTCGTTAGCGAGGGAGGGTGTCCCCTTTTTACTAGCGCTAGACCAGGGCGATAGTTTTTGTGTCTGAATTAAAATGTCACACATAATAGCAGCTGCACAATTTACTCTACAGAGCCGAGTGATACTACTTATGCACTGGGTTGATCAGGGCCGTTATCGAACTCGGAAACTTGTGGTTTTCAAGACGGATCCACTACCGACTGATCTCAACATATAAATAATCTATTAAACATAGCCTTACAGCAAGTAACTACAATTATTATTTTGATTTTTATGTTAGCCTCATTCTTATATATATATATATATATATATATATATATATATATATATATATATAATATATATATCTTATTATAATGGAGATTGTGTGTTTTTCTGTCTGTAACCGAAACTAAATCACTACTCAAGTCACAATTCCCTTAGTAATTGACGCCACATTCACCATGAATTTATCCTTATTTAAACCTCAATTATTATAAAATTGTTTTACATTATTTATACTGTTAACCATATCTACATACTAATAACATGCAATTGTATTTATATATACAACAAAATAGCGGTTCACAGTGTGAACGGGAAGGCTAATTTGGATATTGATATTAAAAATGTAATTTTAATAAATATATGCTTAGTATTATTGGTTTCTAACTGTTTGGTTTTATTTTAATGAATATAAGCAAAAATCTCTTCAATGAATCTTAAATGAAATCCATTAACAAGAAAAGATAACTGTCATTTTATTCTTTACTTCCTCTTTTAACTAAATACTTAAATTAGAAAAATAACAATGAAAGACGAGAGCGATGGAAGAGTAAATTTCAGTTGTTCTATTTTTCAATTATATCCCCACTGTTTCAAATCTTTTTATCTGCATTCTTATTTAGTTTCATTAGTCTTTCTAATTTAATACGATATTTCATTACATTAAAACTTAAATACTTGCACCCGGAGGGTGCATATATTTGCTAGTATATATATATATATATATATATATATATATATATATATATATATATATATATATATATATATATTATTGTTAGATCTAACAATAATATTATTAGTATTATTACTGCTGTATATTTTTAATATATTGAACACTTTTGGATTATTTACTGACGCCACTACGACGGAAAAGTTAAAGAGACAATTGGATATTATATACATATATATATATATATATATATATATATATGTATGTGTGTGTGTGTGTGTGTGTGTGTGTGTGTGTGTGTGTGTGTACATATATATGATTGTTCAAAACGAGAAAAATATTCTGTACACATGCCATGTTAGGTTATCTGGTAAGTTAATGTTTATTCAAAATCGATACATGTCCCAAGTCTAAATCCATAATAGTTTTAAATTGACGTAAATAGGTACATTTTACGTGCAACCAAATATCGTAATTTAACAGTCTCTTAAATTTGATATTTTTTTTTTAGATTGAAAAATATTAAACATTAATCTTTACGAACTGAAATAATATTTTTATTTTTATATCAGTTTACTACTCTATTGAAAAAACAATGATCAAAATTAAAAACAAAATGAATAGAGGAAATATTGTTTCTGCTCTTTGTTTTTGTTCTTCATACAAGTGCCACGACACTTATCCGTGCTTGGAGTAAATTTATCTCTCTACTTTAAAACACGTTAACCCATCAACGTGTGACAGAATCCCTGATATTCTCCTATTAGCTCGTCCGAGTTATCTTTCAAAAGAAATTGTTTTTTCATCGATATTCCAATACAAATACAGATCATTTGTCACGCACACTTAATCCAATCCGTTGAGTTTCGTGAGTCCTCCATCCGGATTTTTAAAGAAAAAAGCCAATAGCACTTAAAAAAAATGAACCAATTTCCAGCAATCTTTTTTTTATCAACCACGCGATAACATCCATTGGATTTTAATGATTAAAGAAGTCCAAACAAACATTTGAAGTAGTATTTGATACCCAAACAAGTATATATATATATATATATATATATATATATATATATATATATATATATATATATATATATCTGAAAGACAGGAGTGTAAGAATCTTTAAATATATTTTACCTTTCAATATATTTTACCTAATAACTCTATTTTTTCCGTTATATTCACTACATATATATATATATACATATATATATATGTGTACATATACATATATATATATGTGTACATATACATATATATATATATATATGTGTGTGTGTGTGTGTGTGTATACAAATATACACACGTCTATATATGTATATATATACATGTGTGTGTGTATCTGTGTATATACAAATATATACAGATCTCTCTCTCTCTCTCTCTATATATATATATATATATATATATATATATATATATATATACACACATACGTTTATATACATACACACACAACTATTCATACGCATATACATATGAATATATATATATACTTATATATACGTAGATATAGATATATACACACATACGTATGTATATATATATATATATATATATATATATATATACATACTTATATATGCACACACACACACACACACATATATATATATATATATATATATATATATATATATATATATACATAACTAAAGGAATGCTAATATAATAAATAATGAATGAATAAAAAAGAAATAAATAGATTTTTGAATTTCATTTAACGAAAGTACAAGATTTCTAAAAACAGAACTAAATTATTCTCTCTTGTGTGTATGTGTATGTGAATTACCAATCCATAATAATTAAAATGAGCGGGGAACAATGTATCTAAAATATAGAGCAATTATAACAATATCTAAATACATAAAAAGTAACATCAATATAAATAACTCACAACACCCACACAAAAATTAAAACATAAATCTGAATTAGTTTCTTTTCAATACAAACATTATTACAGTGATGAGGAAGTGAAATTTGTAGTGATGAAATGGCTCAAAGACCAGTGAACTGAATTTTACGAGACGGGGATACACGCTCTCATTCGAAGGTGGTGCATTGCTATTGAGAGAAACTGTGACTATGTGGCGAAGTAGGAATTTGATCCACAGAGGGCCAGTTTCATTTCGATGAATGATACATGTTCCTGTGTTGGTACTTATAGAAGTCAGTTTACTATTGGTTTGAATAACAACAACTGGCCAAGCACAACTGAACCAGTGTCAAGACAACTGGTACTTATGGGAATTCAGAATAGTCCACTCATGCATTTGGGTGATTCCATTCCTTGAGTCCTGATTGGCTGCTTGGTTTCTATGTTGTTCTGAGGTTTAATAAATAACCTGCCACTTTGCAGTAGTATTTGCAGTGACTCAGGTTCGTATTAATTTATGAGTGTTTGCTGCCTTGTATTACCAATTTGATGGTAATTGGAACAAGTATGATTATTCTACTGTAATTAAACCTGTCCTAAACAAAATGGCATTACTCTTTGACTCACCCTCAGGCGTTGCTTTATAGCCTTTAAATCATTGCAGGATATGATAATCAAAGCAAATGTTATGAATCCGTGTTAGAGCAATAAAAAGAACATTTCCTGAATAAATTCAGGAAGTGACTTGCCTTGTTTTTTCAGACTTTATTCTATAATGTGAATGATGTACAGTAGTCTGTGTATTGACAGACTGAATCGGCTTTGAAGTCGCTAATTTTCATTCAGTTCCAAGGATCAATTACGCAGAATTCTCCCAGAAACTGTTCAGTATGGTGTGACTGACATAGAACAGGTATTATTGAAATAGAGTCAAGTCTGGTACAAGATCAAAAGTGTGGGTTAAAGATTAACAGAAAATAAGGACCCGTAAAGAAGTGTTGGGGTAGTTAATTATTACTATATGATATTGTTTCTGTACCGTTCTTACCTTCTCCGATGTTATTTCTTATTTGTTATTTACCTCTGATGTTATTTCAACCAAGTGTATCACATATTGTTACTTACCTGCAAAATAAAGAAAAATAATTATTAGTGAATTGTATTTAATTAAACAACAACAATAATAATAATAATAATAAAACTTGCAAAACAACAAAAAAGAAAAAAAGAATTACACAAACACCTTTAAATTATATGCATGGTTATTTAATAATACCTTTCCCAACTCAGTGACTCACAAATCAATGCCCCAGGGTTTAAGTCCCTAAGAAGAATGTTTGGTCTGGTTTGGTTCGATACAGAAATAAAAAGGGAGAAATTATGTTAAAAGTATAGTGTGTGTTTTCCAATCCAGGGAGGATCGGTCGTCCTTAAAAATTAGCATACAAAGTAAAAAAGGTTAAGTAAAGTCGGGGAGTGGCCTATTGTCGGTATCAGCTGGACAGTGAAGGGGCCTATCCCCTTTTTCTCTATATATAAGATTGCTGCATGCTATCTTGAAAAAATCATGGAAGCAACACACCACGAGAAAACAACTGCACACCCATTTGTCTCGTATCACAAAGATCATCCGAATAAGACGAACTAGACATGCTAGACACTGCTACAGAAGCGAAGACGAACTCATAAGTGTCGTTCTTCTGTGGAAGCCAACACATGTGCATACCGGAGTGGTTCGTCTAAAAAGACAAACACTGACCAGCTTTGCGCGTGGACGGGATGCTGCGCAGAGGACCTCCATGTTCAATAAGGGATAGGAATTTCGCTAGAGATTGTCATGGATAACCACCCTATTGACGTGACATGATGATATACATATATTTATTTATGAAAAGGGGTGTGACTAACGAAGAATGCAAAAGAATCGAGCAAGTCGCAATTCTGTAGTGTCAGTTAAAATTCAAAACAGACCCAGCGATCCTACCGCTCACTGGAAATCTATGATAGTGTATTTTGTTTACATACTACGGTGAATCTGGAGTAGGTATACTTTGTCTATATCAGTTTTACATATATATCTTTACAAATGGCACTGTCTTCAACTATTTCTAGGCAGCGAGGAAGTTACAAAAATGTGAATACAAGCTGTCAAAAGACAGTTATATATATGCAAGGGAGAGTGGATTTGCTGAGGTGAAGCACAGTCCCAACCGAAATTCCCATTCTACCGCACAGACCAGATTACCCAATCTGTGCCCTCATTGGCTGAGCTAACGAGTGTAGTATAATCATACTAGTTCCAATTACCGTCGAATTGGTACGAGAAGGCAACAAGTAGTCGTAACAGAATACGAATCTATCTTCCTGCAATACAACTTCAGAATGTCAGGATATTTATGAAGCCTCATAACATTATAGAAACCAAGCAGCCAATCAGGACTCAAGGAATGGAATCACCCAAATACATGAATGGGCTATTCTTGATTTCCATAAATACCAACAGTCTTTGGCACTGGTTCAGTTGTGCTTAGCTAGTTGCTGTTGTTCAAACCAACAGTACACTAACCCACTTCAGCAACGGGTGTAAAGTTTTTAAGTGCCATCCTTAGCTAGTTGAACTTAAAGAAAGTCCTATGTCCGTCCTCGATGAACGCTACAGTAATTATGACCAGTCGGGTCGGTTAAATATTGTATCAGCCTCAGAGTACTGCCAGTGATTGGCCAAGAAATAGATCACATGATCTCGCCTAGTTTATAAATTATGGGCGAGGATCTAGCACACGCCTTATATACCAGAATTTCTCAACAACGGGGACTGTTACTGAACCATGAACATTGTGTTTGCCTCGGTGGATGCTCTAACGACTGAGCTAGACCGGTCAAGTACTAAGTTGTAATTAGATTGTCTGTGATACAAGGCTTAAAAATTTCAGTTAGAAATGAATTACTTGGTAAGACAAGGTAACAAGCGGTTGTAACTTAATACAAACCCGTCTTGTCGCAATTCTACTGCAGAATGACAGGGTATTTATAAAACTTCACAATTTCATTGAAACCAAGCAGCCAATCATAACTCAAGGAATGGAATCACCCAAATGCATGAATGGATCATTATTGATTTCTATAAATACCAACTGTCTTGGACACTGCCTCAGTTGTGCTTAATTTGTTGCGGCTATATGCCGAGTCGTGATGTCACACTCATGTATTCACTTCTTATTTTTTGAATAAAGAATTTGGAGTGAGTACATGAGTGTGCTCACTTCATATATAAGTGTGCTTAATTTGTTGCTGTTATTCAAACCAACGGTAGATTAACTTCCAAAGAGATAGTAGGGGAAGACGAAGAAATTTCTAAATCAACCGTCTAAGCTTTTATGTAAGTATTACAGTGGGTAGGGTCAGAAGAATTTATAAGAGAATTGTTATTCAAAGTTGTTTTTTTAAACAAAATGTTACTGCTGTTCATAGATATTTGAGGAAAAATGTATGTAAATTTTATTTTAACAATGCAACTTTATATTTTGGCCTAGAATCGTGAAACCGTTTTATTTTATATATAAGCGAAATTCTATTCATATATGTTCATATTTCTGGGATAATTTGATAAAAAGAAATTCTTATTGATTCAATTGAAAAAAGAGAATTCTTCATTTATCGAGTCTTATGCAGATTTACATATAGCGGTGTCGAGTATGGACGATCATAAATACAAATACAGAGAACAGACGATATTTTATGTATTTTTCCTGACAGAGGGATTTTTTCAAACTTATATCCTCGAAATGAAAGATGTAGACAAAGTAATAAAAAAAAATGTATAAATAAAATAATGTTTTCAAAATGGTAAAAGTCGTTCTTATATTTTAGTAAGTTAAATGACTAAAATCTGTTGTTTTTTTTTTTTTTTTTTTTTTTTTTTTTACTGTATTTGTTAAATTCCCCTTGTCCCGCCTAACAATTTCTTTTCTTCTTGGTTCCGACATATTTTTTTTTCTTTTTTTTTTTGGTTTGTTTTTTAATAACTTTTCCTCCATTTTTCCCCTTTCCACTCTGTTTCAGTTATCGATTCTTTTATTTCTTCCTCGACAGACATTTTAATCATTTTAATCATTTTTCTTCTTTTTATCCTTTTCGATTTTAGTAGTTGTTGATAAATTCATACTATCAATTTTTTCTCCATTTTCTTTATTATTCGAGTTATTTTTTTTTCATTTACCTCTTTCATCATCACATTGCATCAAACTGATAAATATTTTGTTTATTTTCTATTTTTTTCATTCTTCTACTTCATCCTTAGTTTTTTTTCTTTTTTGTCTTCTTTTTTCTTATCTTGATCTTTTTTTTTGTCTTCTTCATCTTGTTATTTTTTTTTGTTTTCTACTTCTTCAACTTGCTCTTTTCTTTCTCGTCTTATTCTCTTTGTCTTCATCTTCTTCTCCTTCCTCATCTTTTTCTCTTCTTCTGCTTCCTCATCTTATTCTTTTTTATCTTCTACTTCTTCCTCGTATTGTTCTTTTTTTTTTAGTTGTTCTCCTTCTTCCTACCCTTGTTCTTTTTCTTCTTCTCCTTCTTCTTGTTCATCTCATTCTTCTTCTTCTTCTTCTTCTTCTTCTTCTTCTTCTTCTTTGTCCTCTTCTTATTCTTTGGTCTTCTTCTCCTTCCTCATCTTATTCTTTTTTATCTTCTACTTCTTCCTCGTATTGTTCTTTTTTTTACTTCTCCTCCTTCCTGCCCTTGTTCTTTTTCTTCTTCTTCTCCTTCTTCTTCATCTCAATCTTTTTTGTCTCCTTCTTGCTTGTCTTATTCTTTTTCATCTTCTACTTCCTCCTAGTCTTGTTCTTTTTTCTTCTTCTCCATCTTCTTCCTCATCTTTTTAATTTTCTTCTTCTTTTTCCTCATCTTGTTATTTTCCCCTTCTTTTCCTCCTTGTTATTTTTCCCTTCTTTTTCCTCATCTTGTTATTTTCCCCTTCTTTCCTCATTTGTTATTTTCCCCTTCTTGTTTTTTCTTCTTCTTTTTCCTCATCTTGTTATTTTCCCTTCTTTTTCCTCATCTTGTTATTTTCGTCTTCTTTTTCCTCATCTTGTTATTTTTCTTCTTTTTCCTCAACTTGTTATTTTTCGTCTTCTTTTTCCTCATCTTGTTATTTTTCTTTTTTCCTCATCTTGTTATTTTCTTCTATCTTGTTATTTTTCTTTTTCCTCTCTTTTTCCTCATCTTGTTATTTTCCCCTTCTTTTTCCTCATCTTGTTATTTTCCCCTTCTTTTCCTCATCTTGTATTTCTTCTTTTTCCTCATCTTGTTATTTTCTTCCCTTGTTATTTTCCTTCTTTTTCCTCATCTTGTTATTTTCCTTCTTTTTCCTCATCTTGTTATTTTCCCCTCTTTTCCTCATCTTGTTATTTTTCATCTTGTTATTTTCCCCTTCTTTTCCTCATCTTGTTATTTTCCCCTTCTTTTTTCCCCTCATCTTGTTATTTTCCCCTTCTTTTTCTTCATCTTGTTATTTTCCCCTCTTTTCCTCATCTTGTTATTTTCCCCTTCTTTTTCCTCTTGTTATTTTCATCTTGTTATTTTCCCCTTCATCTTGTTCTTTTCTTTTTCCTCATCTTGTTATTGTTATTATTATTATACTAGTACTACCACATCTTTGACAATCACCTTACTTTTTTGTTTAATTATATCTTTTGTCCGTTTCATTGCGCTTGTTTTGGTCTTAATATTTCTTCATTCTTTCATCCGATTTTTCTCTTCAATTTCCATCTCTTTCCATTCCTTCCCTTCTATAAAATGGAATTTAATCATTCTGTCGACTCTGTATAGGAATCCTTGCAAGTTTTGCCCAAGGCAAATTAAATCGAGGCTGACGGCCGACTCAACTTTTAAAACGGAAAAAGCCCAGATTAGAAACCTTTGAAATATTCACTCTTCTTTTTCGGAGCGAATATTTTTTTCTCATGAGCTCACTGGACCGGAGGCGTTCCACTTCAATGAAATTACTGAATTGAAGCAATATTTATAACCTTTAGTTTCTCAGATTTTTCGAGAAAACGCCTAGATTTAATGCCGTCAGAAAAGATTGTAATACACCTGTTTAAAATCTGAAGATCCGCAGATTGGTATAGATTGGTTTATAAATAATAATAATAATAATAATAATAATAATAATAATAATAATAATAATAATAATAATAATAATAAACTAGCACAACAAGAATACAAAACTAGACACGACTGGGTTGGGAAGGTGATCCACTGGGAATTATGCAAAAAATTAAATTTTGACCTTGCAAAAAAATGGTATATGCATAAACCAGAATCTGTTCTTGAGAACGAAATGCATAACATTCTCTGGGACTTTGAAATAAAAACGGATCACCTTATCCCAGCAAGAAGACCAGATCTAGCGTTGATAAACAAAAAAGAAAGAACTTGTCAACTGGTGGATTTTGCAGTGCCAGCAAATCACAGGGTGAAGCTGAAGGAAAATGAAAAAATGGACAAATATCTAGACCTTGCCAGAGAACTGAAAAAGTTATGGAATATGAAAGTGAAGGTGATACCAATTGTAGTTGGTGCACTTGGAACAGTCTAAAAAGGATTGGAAAGTTTGGAAAGTTTGGAAATCAGAGGAAGGATTGAAACCATTCAGAACACTGCACTGCTGCAATCTGCCAGAATACTCAGAGGAGTCCTGGAGACCTGAGGAGACTTGCTGTCACTCAGATCCAGTGAAAGACCATCAGCTAACACTGGTGTGAAAACTCAAAAGGAGTGAATAATAATAATAATAATAATGCGATTCAGTGTCTGTCTGTAACCGAAACTATATCACTGTTTACATCACAATACACTCAGGAGTTTATGTATGTTTATCAATGGGATGTTATTTATAGTCAAAATCATTAACACATAGAATAAATCATATCTATTTACGACGTCCTTATGATATTTCCATGTTTCCAACAAGTCGTATCATCTTCTCAGTTTTATCTTCAATACAGTCACTGTCTTGTTCTTTTCACGATTACGTAGTTGTTTGAATACCAACTAATGACTGCAGTTTTGTGTAATTATCTCTTAAGAGTTTTTTTTTCTTGCACATAGACTCATCGAATTCAAATACTTTGGAAACATATCTATTTGACCCTAACAGGTGTAACCGCTCCTTGTCAGATTAGTCCTGATCTTAATGATAGTGAAGGTGTAATATTGTAGTCTGATAGTAAAAGTAATAAATAAATGCAGGAGATGATATTAGAAGTCAACTATATTTGATTTTTGTTCGAAATATGTACACTATTTATAGTCTTTTCAGACTAGTTCATTGTGTCAGTGAGGGGTGTTTTTCTCACTCCACAACAGAAAGGATGTTATACACTCCTTAGATTTAAATAACGGGAATCTCTTCATCAGATGCAGTCATATTAACCCCCTCTCCGCTTTTTGGAATGGTCCTTCCTCTACATGGGACATAATTAGCACAATATAGCCCAGATGACTGAAAAGTCTGTTATAGTTGATTGGTTGGTTGGTTGGTTTTTACGGTATGTTAACCCTTGTTGGGTTATGTTATGCCATTCATTACATTGTTTTATTAATTCCTGTTGGTTATTCTTTTTTTTCTTTAAATTACATTTTTAAACTCATTTTTATTACTCATTCTCTTATCTATTAAACCTATAGATGGGACCCTAACAGGTACTACTTCTCCGATCAGGTTGGACCTGAGCCTAATGGTGTTAAACGGTTTCCAGAAGTGGAACTTTATTTTAAGATCATACTCAGTACAATAAGTCCCTCAATTAGCGCCCTCTAGCACATATATGATAAAAAGGCTTTGAGGGTTGCCATAGGAGCATTAGGGTCGACACAATCATATCAGTACTAGGGCTTGACGTGACAAGCTGATTTATCAGAGGAGCCTTTCCGACCTCCCGTCCAGCCTAGGCAAGGGTCAAAGGGAACTGTTGCATGCCATGGAACGCCTCAAACACCATGATTCCATCCTTAAGCATTATGATTCCATCCTTAAGCATCAGGGATTACCAGCAATGGTGAACAGGTGGCCCCATTGGCGGATCTTACCCCTTTGAAGAGTACAGTCTGTATATTCTACAGCCTCCAGCCGACAGGGCAGTTTATTTTTGGAGTAGTAGACTATAAGATTGTGTTTAATAAGGCAACAGTATATATCAAGGTAAAATATGAGCGTGTTAAAATAAGGTAAGTAAAAAGAAGCAGAAAAATCGATCGACCATTGTTTTCAAAATTACATCGGAATTGGCGAAGTGATTTATTGAGTTAGGAGAAACCTGACGCTGGTAGCAGACGTCTAAGGAACTCATAAACGAGGAGGCTGGCGTTGAAGTGTACAAATGATTATTATTTTTACCTTCGCACCAGTGGTGTCTGTTTGTTGGCGATCCTTTGAGATCGGCTTTTCTGATTTACAGCACGTTTTTTTTTCTTTCTGTCTTCTCACTATATTGTATTCTGCAATGTTAACCACATGAAATAACTGTTTGGGGAAAAAAATAGATCCTAAAAACATAGTTAACTATTTGGAAAAATACATGTCGGACTCTGCTGGAGAAGTAAGGATGACCTCAAGAATATTTTTTTCCAATTAAAGTAATACAATTTTTTAAAAATTAATTTCTTAGTTTATTTATTTAAATACTATATAGTTTATTTATTATAACTAGCAACAGAAAACACCCTTCGGGCGTCGTAAAAATTAATTTTTGAAAGACATTGCCTGAGAGGGTGGGAGTTAAAAATTCAATGTCAGAGGGTTTGTACCATAAGCATTATTAAAATCAGCTAGAATGCCCAGAAAATTCTGAGGAGACTTGTTGTCACTCAGCCACCAGAGATGCACCAGTTAAGGGGTATGTGAAGAACTCTCATTGTGTCATATATAATAATAATAATAATAATAATAATAATAATAATAATAATCTCTCTTTTTAAAGATTCTTTTAGACTATATTGTCAAATTCTACTTTATTTTATTTATTCTTCGTATCATATTTTTTTGTTTTGTTTTCCTCTCTAGTTTCTTTTTTCTTTTTATAATTCTATATTTCATTTAGATTTAAACTTTACGGTATTCCTGAAATTTGTTTTTACTGTTCTCTTTTTTCTGTTTCCCTTCACCATTATTGCTTCTCTCACTCGCTCTCTATCAGTCTCACTCACGTTCTCGCTGTCTCTATCTGTCTGTGCGTGTGCATATCCCCCCTCTCTCTCTTTCTCTCTCTCTCTCTCTCTCTCTGTCCCAGTCTCTCTCGCTGTCCATCTCTCTCTCTTCTCTTTCTTTCTTTCTCTCTCTCTCTCTCTCTCTCTCTCTCTCTCTCTCTCTCTCTGATCCGTTTTAATACTATTTCCTGAATATGAAAATCTTTCTCGCTGTCCATCTTTCTCTCTCTCTCTCTCTGTCTCTCTCTGTCCCAGTCTCTCTCTCACTGTCCATCTCTCTCTTTCTCTCTCTCTCTCTCTCTTATCTCTCTCTCTTTCTCTCTCTCTCTCTTTCTTTCCTCTCTCTCTTTCTCTCTCTCTGATTTTTCTATTTCCTGAATATGAAAATCTTTCTGCTGTCCATCTTTCTCTCTCTCTCTCTCTCTCTCTCTCTCTCTGTCTGTCCCAGTCTCTCTCACTGTCCATCTCTCTCTCTGTCTCTCTCTTCTTCTTCTCTCTCTTCTCTCTTCTTCTCTCTCTCTTCTTCCCTCTCTGTCTGTCTCTCTCTCTCTCTCTCTCTCTCTCTCTCTCTCTGTTTTAATACTATTTCCTCAATATGAAAATCTCTCCCGATTTCCTCTCAATCAAATTCCGAGATAAACCTAATTTCATTCTTTGTTATTCAACTGCACTCAAGACCAACCGAATTTCTCATCGATTTAGTATGGTAATTTTTTGTTCTATTGCAAAAGACGATTCCATCTTTGTTATAACATTCTATATAACATCTAAAATACCGAGATACTTCAACAAACATTGTTGTCTTCCTGGAAATAATTCTACACACACAGACAGTAACTATTCCAGAACCTGAAAATCTCTATAAACAAATTGCTTCAATCAGTCACCTTTATCTCGTAAATACACTTATTAAAAACAACCATTTACTTTTTTGTAAAATCTACGGTAAAAAAGAACAATTTCCTCGTAAATTCCTACCATAAAATAAACTGAACCCTCATTTTATGTCTGTGTTTTTGCAATAAATGTTTTATTTTTATTTTACTCTTTACCTAGTAAGAATCTGCGAATGGTCTGCAAAGCTGGCTTACTAAGCATTAGGCTAGAGGGGGTGCCTAGAAACGTTGTGTATACAACAATAAAGATGAGGATAAAACAGTTCGAAATATCTAATTGTTTTGCTTGTTTCGTTTTGTTTTACCTCAGTGGGTTATCTAATGCCGATAAAGATTTTTTTAAATAAAGTAATTCTTAATGGATACTCAATTTTGTTTATTAACTCATGTTTTTCATTGCCTTGTCATAAGGGCAATAGGGTTGGGCAATCATGTAGGTGCTAGGATTTGGCGTGACCAGCCGATTGATCGGAGGCGGCCTCTCCGGCCGCACGTCTAGCCCAAGAAAGGGCCAAAGTGGAGTATTGCAAGTCATGGGCTGCTCAACACCTGGGCTGTAACCATAAGCCTATACGGATCACCATCCACGGCCTCTCCGGCGGCCGTCTAGCCAAAGAAAGGGCCAAAGTGGAGTATTGCAAGTCATGGACTGCTCAACCACATGGGTTCTAACCATAAGCATATACGGGTCACCATCCACGGCCAACAGGTGGCCCCATTGGGGAGTCTTACCCCTCTGCAGAGCTGCAGTCGGTGCATTCTAACGCCCCAACCGACAGGGCGTGCGAACTATCTAAATAATAGAAAATAAACATGCTCATAACCCTTTTAAAAATCTAAAGTCTGTATCTTTCTACGTGTGAGGATTATTGATTTGCAATTATTCCACTGACCTCTGCAGAGATTTGTAATTTTTTTTATGATGCAAAAATCAACGAATGCTTGTTCACTTGTAACAGATTATTAACGAGCTTGTCGGACGCCTCGACCTTTAGCGCATTGCTCTAACCAAATATAATGTAATATTTTCCTCGATAATCAACGCTTGTTCGATATTAATTGTAAAGAACAGCTCAGAACATTCATATTATCTAATCATTTATTCATAGTTGAGTGTGTGCGTAAAATATACTCCGTGAACTCGGGCCTAAAGGAAGCGTTCGTTATTAATTACACGGTGAAATAATGTATATGACCTTTTTTACGCTTAACTCGGAAGATTGTTTCGTATTAACAATTTGTATTCCAATGAACGTAAACGCCAGAAATCTTTTGTTTGTTAAAGAAAAATAGAAACAACAAACAAAAAAAGATTGTTAGTTTTCATTAGTTAAATTAGAAATCATTATTTGTCTATTGAAACTATAGAAATATGTTGGCCACTAGAGAGACTAACTGATATTATATTTGAATAAATAAATATATATTTTGTAGGTTGATTGGATTTTACGGCATGTCAACCCTTGTTGGGTTATTTATGCCGAAGACGTTTTGTTTTATTCGTTTATGATAGTATTCTTTTTTTTTCAAGCAAAACTTTTTAAATTCAGTTTTTTCTATTTAACACATAGATGGGTCCTACCATGTACTACCACTCCTGATGAAAGTGGACCTAAGAATAATGGTGATAAAGGGGTACTACACACTCCCTAGAGCTCCAGAATTGAAACTCTGACCATTAGATACAGTTTAACGTCATACATAAGACACCAAGACCTTCAGTCACTGCATACAAGCACATATATGATAAAAAAAAGGTTGGAGCTTGCCATAAGGGCAACAGAGTTGGGATAATCATAAAACTGCTTAACCACATTCAATGACGGAAACAATGTAAACCAATTGATTAGCGTTATCACTTCCGCACGCACACCATCTCTCTCTCTCTCTCTCTCTCTCTCTCTCTCTCTCTCTCTCTCTCTCTCTCTCTCTCACTCACTCTTTCTTTCTTTCTTATTATATTTTTCTGTGTAGTATATCCTTTTTCTTCCCTTTCTTTCTTCATAATAAAAGCGGGATGATCCATTATTTAGCTGAGGATGACAACACACATAAGAAATAAGAATTCAGCGGATAAGCAACACCAGATAATCAGTATTTACATTTTTGTATTTCCTCTTGGACGATAAAGGTTGTCTCTTTTTTTAACCAGAGGGTGTTGCTGGATGAAAGCAGTCGTTTTTTTTTTTTTAGGAAAGCCAGTATCATTATATAGATGAGGAGGAAGATAAAAATAAAGTGCTTGATGAACAACGGGTAAATGGTAATAATTGTGAAGAAAACGTCTCCTCATAGAAAAACTGCTAATTTCCAATATCTACGACAGTTGTAATTTCACACTCGTTTAAGCCATTTCCGGATTTAACCATCCCGAAAAGAAAAATCCCAATTCGGATTATTCTAGGCTCCACAGGAAGGAAAATGCTTGATGAGAAAAAGTTCATGGAAAGGGGGTCTTCAAGGATAATAAAAATCAAACCCTTAAGATTAGGGAGAGAGAAAAAAAACGGTAACCCAACCAGTTTGAAAATCAACAACCTGTATTCTAAATGTATAAAGGAACAGATGTGTATGTCTTTTAGCTTAGCATGGTGTACACCCTTATTTCCTGTTAATTTCAGCAGTATGACAGAGGTTAACTGTTCATTTTCCAGCGTTCTTGACAGGAAATGACATACCTACACATATAATGGTCTATAGCACGACCTAATCGATTCATGGGCACAGATTAATTGTTTATTTTTTCCCTTGTTTTTAGCTTTTTCAAACCAATTATTGTGAATGTCTATATTCACTCCCTGGTCGTTACATATGCAGCCTAAATACATGTTCATCTCTCCCGATAACAGTTGATTACGAAACAACCAACACTGATTTCTCTGAATTTTTGAGCAGACGCTTGATAATTCATATTATGTATATTTTTCGGACTATTGTTTGGGTAGATGTTCAATCAGCATTCTTTGCGTGTTTCTTGTCAAAATCGTTGATAGTTGATCACCGAAACAATCAAGAGTGATTTCTCTCGGGAATCTTCTTGAAGGAAATGTATTAGATTAAAAAGACTAATGAAATTAAATAAGAATACATATAAAAAGATTACACTTATCTTAATTATATTTTAATTGGTTTCTTTATAAAATCATTCTTACGATTGATTTTAATACATTGGTGACTAAAACAGCAATATAAGGAATTAATAAAAAGAAGTAATCATTACAGACAGACACCAAATCTCGATTATAATAAGATAGGATGTTATGCGATTGCGAGCTTCATAGCGTACAAACTTTAAAGAACGGAAACTGAAAAGAATATATATAAAAAAATAATTAAAAAACGTGTTCATATTTATTATATAGAATTATAAATTAAATACTTATTGATAAACTTATGCAATTCCTGAGGGTATTGGGGAGTGTAGTTTCAATTACAGACAACATCAAATCTCTATTATAATAAGATAGGATGTTATTCAATTGCGAGCTTCATAGCGTACAAACTTTAAAGAACGAAACTGAAAAGAATATATATATATAAAATAATTAAAAAATGTTCATATTTATTATATAGAATTATAAATTAAATACTCATTGCTAAACTTATGCAATTCCTGAGGTTATTGTGGGGTGTAGTTTCAATTACAGACACCGAATCTCTATTATAATAATACAGGATGTTTTTCGATTGCGAGCTTCATAGTGTACAAACTTTAAAGAACCGAAGCGGAAAAGAATATATATTTTTAAAAAAATTAAAAAACGTGTTCGTATCTATTATATAGAATTATAAATTAAATACTCATTGATAAACCTATGCAATTCCTGAGGTTATTGTGGGGGTGTAGTTTCAATTACAGACAGACACCGAATCTCTATTATAATAAGATAGGATGTTATGCGATTGCGAGCTTCATAGCGTACAAACTTTAAAGAACCGAAACTGAAAAGAATATATATATATATATAAATAATTAAAAAACGTGTTTATATTTATTTATTTTTAAAGTTTCCTAGAGTTACAAATAAGGAAGTTAGCCCCGTTCAGTTTCCCGCCTTGAGATCTGCCTTTTCTTAAAATGCAATACCTCGTTTAAAGCGATGCTATCATTGTTTGCTACATACAAAAACAGTAAAGAGTTTTTAAAAAATCTTTTAAACGGACAACTACTTTGTTTGGAAGAATACATTGTTTGTCTTTTTCGCTTTTGTTCTTTGTTGTCAAAAGAAGAACCGTTTGTCAAAGAATCTCTTAGTGCCAAGATTGCTGGCATTTATTCCTGAAAACATCACAATGGGACTTCCAGTAAAATGCACAAAAAAAAAATCTCATATAAAAAAAAAACTGACAACGAACAAATAAAGAAAGACCAAGAAATCCCGCATTTCAACACAGAGTATTTCATTGTAAGGTTTTGGGTGTTGAGGTGAATAGTCTTACGGATGTGTTATTAAAAAAAAAACACGAAATAACTTCATCACCCGCGGAGTCGCTAAGATTGGTTTGTTCTATTCAAACCTGTTGCAAAATATTGCATGTCCCTGATTGACACAAAATACAAATAAATAGGAGTGGGTTGTGGGGGAGGGTGCGGCGGCGGCGTAGAAATTGGTTCAACAAACTGGTATATTTGATGCTTGTTGTTTCCAGCGTGAGTGTTTAGTTATCTGTTTTCTTTCAATTCAGATATGACGCTAAATGAGTTCTAGGTTGTTTTTTTTTAATTTGTAGTTCGAGATAGATAGATAAATTATAGATACATACATATATACATACAAATAGATTGATAGATAATTATTCATACAGACAAGCAAACACACACACACACACACACATATATATATATATATATATATATATATATATGGATGAACAAATACATGGTTTAGGCTTTTATTTATTTACATGGGAACGATATTTACATAGGAACAATATTTACAACCAATGGTTTCCTGCTAACGCATTCGTCAGGTAAACGAAATATTTCCTTTACCTGATGAATGCGTTAACAGGAAACCATTGGTTGTAAATATTGTTCCCATGTAAATAAATAAAAGCTAAACATTCATTTGTTCATTCATTCGTCTATCAACGCTCTATCACAGATATTGAGCACTCTTCTAATAACACTGTACGTTGGATTACTACTGCTTTTTCAAATATAATAGTGATAACCATACACACTAATATATATATATATATATATATATATATATATATATATATATATAGTAAAAGGCATCGGTTGGCCTAAAGTCGGCCTCATCCATACAGCGAGCGAGTCTATCCCCTTTACATTAGCGCTCAACCAAGGAGGTTGTTTTGCATCTGAGGTGGAGCGTTACATCTACCATCGGTTCTTTACTTTACCACAGATCCCTGTGCTACTTATAAGCTGAGTTGGCGAGGGTCGGTATCGAACCAGGAACCTTGTTGTTCCAGGCTGACATTCTACCGACTGATTATATATATATATATATATATATATATATATATAGGTAAATAGATAATAAGAATCATATCATTTATATATATAATAGAGTAACGAATAAATAACATTAGAGAGAAAGAGAGAGAGAGAGAGAGAGAGAGAGAGAGAGAGAGAGAGAAGAGAAATTTTTGGGATAGTTTATTTTTCTATCACCTGCATAAATCGCGTGGTATATGTTAAGTATCTGGCCGCCATCCTTGGCCAGTTGTAAATAGTGATGTAAGGCAAATTTGCGAAAGCATTTTGAAAGGGGCACTGTATATCCCCACTTTTAAACCAAAACATTTTTTTCAGTCCGAGCCGCCACGGCTTCTGGGGCCCACATACATTTTGGACACAAAATATCAAAGTTGATCTACCCAAATAGTAATATATTTAATATAGTAAGAATGGGCTGCTTGTATTATTTAAAAATATTAATTCCTCTGAGACTGCGAGATATTATATTAATACCTGGCATAGAATCTTTGGACACAGTAACGTAAATGATATTAAAAAACTGCCAAAAGTAGAAATGGAATGAAAATAAAATTTACCCCCTCATGTAAAACCAACAGTGTAATGCTTAGTAATTAAGTCTCTCACACTATCTTGACTCTCACCGTGTGCTTTATACTTTGACCCTTGTTGCGAATCAAACTACATTTAGTACATAACGCCCTCTGTGCGAGTCAGATATTGAGAAACAAGTAGGCCAACCTCGAGTAATTGTATTGAATAGACCAGAAGAAATAGTTCAATGATGTGGCCACCAAATTAACAATGTTAGAAGACTAGGTCAGACGATTTCTGAAACGCGCGCTTTTATGGGTTATCATGTTTTGTTGTGTTGAGTTTCAATCGGAAACTTTCTGGAGAGAGAGAGAGAGAGAGAGAGAGAGAGAGAGAGAGAGAGAGAGAGAGAGAGCATTGGGTGGCGAAAATTTACCTATGAGGGAAGTGGATGTATTTACCTTTTACAAAGGTAAACTGATTACGCACAGAACACGTTACTGGCTTCTTTATATTTGATATGTCTTTAATCCATGCACGGAAAATGTTTGTACAGTTAAAGAGAATGTCTTCCTTGCATTGCAGGTTCTTTAGACAGAGGTAAATTGAGAAAGGTTGATTAGAATATTGGCAGAAAGTGGTGGGAAAGGATTATCTTATAATATACTAGAAGCGGCTACCCGGCGTTGCCCGGTTAGTGGGAGGTAAAAAAAATAGTCTCACAAATACATTATATTGAATCACGCGTTCGATCCTCGTAGTATGCCCCATTAAAATCCCTATGTAAAAACAAAAGACGTTGCGTTGATCCAGCCACTCTGGAAATAAAAATTAATGTCTACTATTTAAAATATTAAATGCAATAAAAAATCTATGCTATTATCATTTAATTTATTTTTTAAAGTATCTTCACTAATATAAATGAAACCTTCATTACTTTTGCTCAAAAACCAAGAACTGGTGATATTTAATGTGTATATATATTTACTTTGTCATTAATTGTATTATTTTAGAAGTGTCCTCCGGACACATATATACACACAACTGCCCTTTATATATGTATAAAAAGTCAACGGGGCGGCCTAAAGTCGGTATCAGCCAGTCAGTGAGGGAGTCTATCCCTTTTCACTAGCGCTAGATCAAGGAGATTGTTTTTAGCATTTGAGGTGGAGCGCCACAAGGGATGAAATAACCCAGGACTGGTTGACATAACTTTAAAATCAATCTAGCAATCACCGCTGACAGAATATATCTTAAATAAAACAACAATGCAAACATGAAAGTAAAATGAACGCGATTCCTTTACCTCTTGGCATGAAATAACCCCAGAAGGATTGATATACAAGTTAAATCAATTACTCAATCAAACGTTTAAAATGTTACGCTTTCTTTACATTCATGTCTCATTGCTAATTATTGTCGTTAATTCTTTTATTTTCGTAGTATACCACGGATATACACACATACACACCAATTGCGCATTATATCTACTAGTACAAAATAAAAAACACCCTCCGGGCGATGTAAAAATAGATTTTTGAAACATTGCCTGAGGGTGGGAGTAAAAAATTCAATGTCAGCGAGTTTGTACCCTAAGTAAGTAAAATCATCAAATTCATTAAAGGATTAAAAAATTAAACAATTTGAAATGTAAACTTTAAATATGTATTTAAAAATATAATATATTTAGATATATAATACCAGTCATGTATTTATTAAAATTGTTTTAAAAAACAATGAGGACTGTCCAATGTTGCATGTTCAAATTTTGAGTGTATTTATTCTGTTATGACGATTTTGGGTAATGTGACGTAATTTTTGTTACAGACAAAAACCGGAAGCGAATCTCCATTATTAATAGATATAGATAAGTAGAGAAGTATTGTATATATCATCGTCTGTTTCGCCATATTGGTGTTACCAGTGCATCATTACAAAATAGTATTACTATAGAGAGTTAGTTGCTTACCAAAGGCGCTAATACACTGTCCATGTGCCAGACAAACTTTAAATTAGTAAATGCCAATAAAAAGTAATTCATGATGTTAAATAAAAGAAAAATGAATCAAATAAAGACTACCTCATTTCCACTCCTTTTACATCAACTATTTTGATCAGAGAATCAGTACCAAAATCGATACACAGATTTTCTTACACTGACCTAAATTTAAAATCGAAGCGCATCACCAAGGATACGTACCGGAAGTAACACTTTTTTTTAAATTTCATTACAAAATCTTTCAACAACAATCACATTTTTTGCGTTAATTCTCAAGGTTTTCAAAACAATGTGAATGTTTCTAAAAAAACATAAATTGTGCATTATCTTTAATTCAGTTGTTTTAAATCCACACCTAGCTTTTGTCTTTCTTTTAAAATTCGTTTTACAATAGCTAATAATAATAATAATAATAATAATAATAATAATAATAATAATAATAATTAGGAATAAACTGGTGATACACTGGAATTATGCAAAAATAATTGACCATACAACAAAATGGTATATGCATAAATCAGAATCAGTTCTTGAGAATGAAACATGAAATTCTCTGGGACTTCGAGATAAAGACGGATCACCTCATCCCTGCCAGGTGACCAGACCCATTATCTATTAACAAAAAAAGAGAACTTGTCAACTGTTAGATTTTAAAATTCCAGCAGAAAAGAAATAGTTTTGAGTTAGTCAACTGTTGGTTTGAACAACAGCAACTGGCTAAGCACAACTGAAGCAGTGTCTAAGACAGTTGGTATTTATGGAGATCAAGAATAGCCCATTCAAGTATTTGGGTGATTCCATTCCTTGAGTTCAGATTGGCTGCTTGGTTTCTATGATATTGTGCAGTTTTATAAATACACTGTCATTCTGAAGTAGTGTTGCAGCAAGACAGGTTCGCATCTAAGTTACGACTACTTGCTGCCGTGTTTTACCAATTCAACGGTAATTGGAACTTAGCTTGATTATTCTATAATAGGGTTTGAGACCTAACCAGGACACAATATTGTAAAAATAACCACATATTTATAATATAATGAGAGTTAAGTGTTCCCTTTCCATAACAATACAAAAAACAGTGACACATTTAAATGTCCTATTTAAAAAAAAAATTATCTCAAAAATATCTTCAAATTTATGCCAACAAAATTATATTTGACCATGGTCTAAATATTCCAAGCATCACAAATAAATTCGGTTATTCTTTTCGTGGCATTTTAATTTAAAAAAAAGGCGTAACGGTAAACGTATTGGAAGGAATAATAGAAACGTTTGCTGAATTAATATTTTTAGAATTTTAACTAAACATAGATATTCTAAAAATCAGTAATGAACAATTAAAAAAATTGATTAATGTTTTCAGGAGTTGAAAATTACAAGTATCTCAATTTTGATATATATTTGAAAATAGTCATCATATAATTCAGAAATTATTCTTTTTATATTTTAGTAAAATCATACGCATTTATGAGGATCTCTTTATACGATGCAATTGCTCATCAAATAACCTCGATATTTCCTGTGCATGAAAATGGCAAATAATTTAGGCTTACGTTTTTGATAGGCAGAGTTATTAGTATCAAGAATTGTTTGCGTATTTAAGAATCACTATGAAGATTTACATGTGTTAATGAATGTGTGTTTATTCACGATGTTACGTGTAAATTTAGACATAATTTTCGGAAGGCAATCAAGAATAATACAACTTCAACAAATTACCAACAATGTTTTCTTAGCCTCTCGTTGGTGTTGTAATTATTTGAGAGGAAATCTATCTTGGTCAATGACCGACTGTTCATAAAGGAGGTGACTAGTGAGAGAGAGAGGGGGGCAATTGAGGAAGTAGAGAGTGAAAGATGGAAAGATATAAAAACATGGGCGAACCGAAGAAAGAAGTAACAGAGAGAGAGAGAGAGAGAGAGAGAGAGAGAGAGAGAGAGAGAGAGAGAGAGAGAGAGAGATGAGTAGAGAGTTAAAATGGAAATATAAAAATAATGGGCGAAAGAAAGAGAGAGAGAGAGAGAGAGAGAGAGAGAGAGAGAGAGAGAGAGAGAGAGAGAGAGAGAGAGAGAGAGAGAGAGAGAGAGAGAGAGAGAGAGAGAGAGAGAGTTTGTTTAAGGAAAAAATACATTATTACTGAAAACAAAAATGTTGCGAGCCTCTGTTTTTTTAGTGTGTTGGGCCCTGATGAAGGTCTATCTAAATAGACCGAAACACTCTATACCTATACATATGTGTGTGTAGAGAAAATTTAAAAAAAACATCCTGTGTTTGTTTTTCTATTGTTCTCCACATACTTTCAGATTAATTTCCTCATCTTACTTCCATATGTGTGTGTGTTAGTGCTTGTCTTAATTTGTATGGTGGCTAAATGATTATATTATTTCTTACCTATGTAGCAAATGTAAGTATATATTCTCTATATCTCTGTTTGTTTATTGGAATACATATAAACACATTGTCGAATAACACATTATGTTTCCGTAAAGATTAATGGAGATTCCATAGTTATTGATGAATATTTATTGTTTGGGCACTTCATTGTTTTCTTTAACTAAGCCATTCATTCTTCATTTCAAGAAGAAAGAAGATAAAGTTTATACTCAAAACTTAACTTCAAGAGACAATGTTTGCTGTTGGCTTATGTCGCAGAAATTTCACAAACACAGATGAAAAAAAATTTAGCAAAATAGAAGAAACAATAAGATAAATAATGGATGATGCGCTGTTTGTTCATCAGTGTCTCTTTAAACTAAGACTGGACACAGATTCTTTTAATGCAAACATCTCTCATACAAACGAAGCCTTTATTTGCATAGAAATGGGTGTATTGATTTCTGTAACAATATATTTGTTCAACTTTAGATATCTATGTTTAAACATTCAATACATACGTAGTAGTTAGTCTGGTGAGTGAGGTATCAGTGTATTTTATAACCGGCTCCAATAGCGATCTAGCTTGACATCCAATGAATAGATAATTGGTAAAATTCTAAAATATGGCGCAATACAGTCTTCCTATATACGATGAGGTTAGTCTGAAGAGAAAGGTATCAGTGTATTTTATAACCGGCTCCAATAGCGATCTAGCTTGACATCCAATGAATAGATAGTTGGTAAAATTCTAAAATATGGCGCAATACAGTCTTCTATATACGATGAGGTTAGTCTGAAGAGAAATATCAGTGTATTTTATAACCGGCTCTAATAGCGATCTGGCTTGGCACCTAATGTCTGGTTAGATAGTTGGTAAAATTCAAAATATGGCGCAATACAATCTTCCTATTTAACTGTGAATTCCCTTTAACATAATAACGCTGATATTTCAGTTATACCAAATAATATCCGTTCATATAAGTGTGTCGCAGTGTAGGTGTGGTTATTCGGATTTTTCATTCGATGCGTATAGGTATAGTGCATCATGAGAAGGGCAAAACAGCTGCGTCATGGTGGAAGGGCTGGTTTTGTATTTGAGGCAGGATAGGAAGGTTGTTTTCTTAGTGTGCTGCATTATGTCAAAAGCTGTTGCTCTGTCCAAATCAACAGTATGCTGACTGACTGACTTCAATAGGAATTTGAATACAATAATGTGGTACCTGCTAATTTATAAGAAAAAACTAGAATATCTATTTAGAATATTTATATCATATTTCATGCATATATATAAGTCGTCATTTTTTGTTTCAATAGCATCGACAAAATGTCAATATAAAATTGATTATAATTTTCTTCTCCTTTTACAATTATCAATACCTAAAATTGGTTCAAACATATTTGAATTCCATATTTTCTTGTTAGTCCTTTCTTGAATTTACCACAGGCGAAATCATAGGTTGGAGCCAGCTCAACTGACCCGGCTGAATGCCATTACATTAGCAGTAAGCTTAAGCTATAAGAGGGAGACTAAACAAAGAGGAATATTGAGTCATACGATTTCATCTATTTTCATCCATAATTGTGTATATAATACAGAAAGATGTCATAGTGGAACGACACTGTTTTTGTTCTTAATTATTCAGTACGATTCACTGCAAAGAATCCAAACACCATCAAAAGTTAACTGAAATTATTCAAATTCAAACTTACACAGAATAACAGATTCTCGTCGTCCCGAGTTCAAATCCTGGACGTGCTAATTGCATTTCACTTAGCTCTAATACCCTTGGGAAAGGTATGAATCCTACTCCCCCTCCAGCTATGGGTAAATAGTAGGGCAGACTGGGCTCTTTAATCTTGGTTAGGCAACCGGTCTAGAGAAGAAAAATCTGAATTCAAACCTGTTGAATTCCGCTTAAGAAATTGACCCTGTGTCGCATCCTGCTCATGCGGAGGGGTTAGTCCTTTCTTGAATTTACACCAGGCCGAATTCATAGGTGGGAGCCAGCTCAACTGACCCGGCTGAATTCCATAACAGTAGCAGTAAGCTTAAGCTATACCATGACTAAATAACAAAGAAATACTAGGGGGATTTAAATACTTTGCAATATTTGGTACCTGCTAGTTTGTGGCAAGAAAAAAAAAGATTTCATTTTACCACCAATGAAAATATAGAATCAGTCGTCAATCTTTGTTTCAATTGCATCGACAAAATGTCAATATGAAAATTCATAATCTTTTTTTCTTCTCCTTTTACAATTGTCAAAACCTAAAAATGGTTCGAACATATTTCTCCTTTCAGCATTAGACTATTTCTAAAATAGTGTGAATCGATTACAAATCACGAAATCAATAGAGTATTTACCTAAAATAAACTGTCTGCTCTCTATGTGGACATTGCTGGCGATATTTTGTGAAACACAGTAAATTTAATCGATCCTATTTGAAATTCGGTGGCAAAGTATTAATAAAGATGGCTGCCGGTGCTTTGGCTATTTAACGAGAACAAGTTATCATTATCTAGGGTAATCGAATACTTCAATTTGCTTAATTGGCTAGATGATAAGTGTAGAAAACTAAAGAACATTTAGTTTAATAGTATCTTATAATTGGGTAACCCCAGGAAACATTACCGTTTATTTTGTTTTTTTCAATTGGTGTTAACGTTGAGAGGTAAGTAAATAACTGACAATTCAGTAG
>CM042149.1:68446400-68453900 GCA_023376005.1 Doryteuthis pealeii | reverse complement strand
TCTGCGCATTTCCAACGCTCTCGCCATTTCCCTCATTTTTCCCCGTTCCAGCAAGTGAAAACCATTTTTTTTTATTCTTCTATATTTCACAATTTTTTAAATCCTCTTGGTCGTTCATCTTCATTCTCTTGCAAATAAAGTCTGTAAAATGAATTTGATTTAGATAATTGCATTTGGGTTTTTTTCGTTGAAGAGCTTTAAATAAAAGATTGCTTTTACTTGAAGTCACGTCCCGATTTTCCTCAGTATTATAATATAATATATATATATAATATATATATATATATATATATATATTTGAAAATGAACATCATTCTAAAATTTAGAGGAGAATATTCACCAACAATTAATTTTCAATGACAACTGTTTTTATTATCTTCATATTTCTCTCAAGCAATTTATTTATATATATATATATATATATATATATATATATATATATATATATATATATATATATATATATATATATATATATATATATATATATGGGAATCTTGACTTATGTTTAATTCGTTCCGCTCGTAACTCAATTTCCTCGTATATCAAATCAATTTTCCCATTGAAATAAACTGAAATGCCATTAATCCATTTCACCACTCAAAATAGACCATGTTTTTTTGTTAGGTTTTTGAATAGAAAAAAAATTAGCACTGTATGGAATAAAGACATGAATATATAATTAGGTGCTGCAAAAATGCTTGTTTTTTTTATAAATAATATTTTCTTTGGTGTATTACGTTTTGGAGTTATTAACATAAGCGTACCCAAAGCTGGCTCATATTTCGAAATTTAGTTCACTATACAAAGCAGAACATCTCTGTATATCTATATATCTATACATAAATCATCCACAGACACATGTTTACGTCTCATCAGTGCGGCTTGAATTTTTTAAACAGCTACCTCTAGCCGGGAGCGAAACCTGACAAATGTTCGTCTGTCAAGCACCTTACCATCACGGGCGTCGATGACTCTCATTCAGAAGCGAACAATTAATTGATACATTCTTACAGGTTGTATGTTTTTACAATCACCAGAGAACTCAAGACTGTGAACGACAGATGAGTTAATATATATATATATATATATATATATATGTGTGTGTGTGTGTGTGTGTGTGTGTGTGTGTGTGTAGTAGTAGAGTGAGAAATTTGAAAAATAAAAATTTAAATAAAATGAGTGATAAGTTAATTATTTAAACACGTGTTTTTTCAAAATTCTAACTATACTACAAACGTCGGATTCACTTCCATTTTCTCTTCACACACACACACACACACACACACATTTGAAGAATAATTAAAGTTCCAATTACCGCGGAACTGGGAAGACAAGGCAACAAACGGTTGTAACTCAAATACAAACCCGAATGCTACAAAGTCCACTGCAAAATGACAAAGTATATATAAGACTCCACATTGTCATTCAAATCAAGCAGTCAAGCAGCCATTCAGGAATGGAATCACCCAAATCACCCAGATTCATGGATGGATCATTCTTGATTCCTATTTATACCAGCTGTCTAGGACACTGCTTGATTTGAATGACATTGTGGAGTCTTATATATACTTTGTCATTTTGCAGTGGACTTTGTAGCATTCGGGTTTGTATTTGAGTTACAACCGTTTGTTGCCTTGTCTTCCCAGTTCCGCGGTAATTGGAACTTTAATTATTCTTCAACATCATATATATATATATATATATATATATATATATATATATATAAAGATGTTTACTTATTAAATCACCATACTTTTTGAGGAGGTTTTGAGATAATTTATTTAATGCATCTAAACACCTGCAAACTTATGACTGTCATTCTAATGGGATTTCAGGTAACCAAGGAAACTCTCAGATTTCATCAACTACTCCATGAATTACCAAACGCCATTTGTCTGATCGAATCTTATTTCTTCGACACCAAGACTCATTAGTTCTATCAACCAAATCCCCGTTGCCGAAATGCCGTATTGTGTAGGATGGGTAAACTTTGTTTTTGCAGGAAATGTGTCTCTAACTTGTAAAATTTATACCCGTACTACGAAGCCATTTGAAAAGAAAAAAAAGAAAAAGAAAGAATAGCTTGTGAATTGGCTGTTGCTAAATTCTATTGTCTCGACTTATAGTGTGACCACGTGACAAATGTACAACTACCGTGTTCCCCGAAAATAAAACCTAGAGGCAAAATGAGACCTACCGGCAAAATAGGCCCGACCGGCCAAAAAAGGCCTCACGTGATTTTTCAGGATGATTTTATTTGTTTGTTTTGTTTTGTTTTACGGCATATCAACCTCAATGGGTCATTTAATGCCGATAAAATTTTGAAATGAATCAATTCTTAATGGATAATACAATTTTTGTTTATAAATACATTTTTCTATTTAACCCATAGATGGGACCCCAACAGGTACCACCACTCCGGGTCAGAGTGGACCAGGGAGCAATGGCGATGAAGGGGCGCTCCACATTCCCCAAACCTCCAAAACTGGAACCTTACCATCAGATAGAGTTTAACGTCATTCCCAGGACATGTAGACTCGCAGCCACCGCCTTCTAGAATCAATATGATAAAAAGGGTTTGGGGCTTGTCATAAGGGCAATTGGTTTGAGAAAATCATATAGGTGCTAGGGCTTGACGTGACCAGCCAATTGATCGGAGGGGGCCTCTCCGACCGCCCGTCTAGCCCAAGATAGGGCCAAAGGGGATGATTTTGATATAATATCAAAATATGATTATTTTTTTAATGAATTGTCGTTAGTGAGTTTTTAAATAAAATAACATGTTAATGGTAAATGATTAATGGTAATGGTAAATAAATGTAGATCGTTTTTCGTAATTTCGGTTTATTTCCGATGTATGAAGAATAACATACCCCGAAAATAAAACCCTAGTGTTATATTTCGGATTGAAAATTAATATAATCTTTGTCTTGTTTTCGGGGAAACAAGGTATAAGATTTAAACTTACTCGCTCTTAAATTCCGTCTTCTAATCCTAATGGCTGCATTTTAACATCTTTAAATACTATATAATGATCTAGTGTTATATGTATTTACGTGACCCCTCCATCACGACTAGGATGTGAGACAAGGTCCTTTTAAGCGGGGTATAGGGACTGGAAGATTTTTTCTTTTAGTCTAACCTAGACTAACAAATCCAGTCTTACCCACTATTTAGCAATAAAAAGTAAAGTAGGCGGAGTGGGCTATTGTCGGTATCAGCCGGACAGTGAGGGAGTCTATCACCTTTTCGCTAGTGATATACCAGGGAAATGACTTTTGTTGGGGTGGAGCGCCACACCTACTTTCAGCTTAGTACACAGGCTGGATTAACAATCTGTGCTACTCATACGCTGAATTTGGCTATTTCTAGTCAGGTGCTCTGAGACTGAGCTAAAATAAACTGGGATTCTTGTTTACCCCAAACGCAAAAGAAAAACAAACAGCCTCGTCCGTGATTTGAAGACAGTTTACCGATTCCATTTCCTACAACAATAACCGTTACAGTAGAGTGCCTAATCTGGTATTGTATGACGGAAAATTCTTGTATTATTGTATCTGGGGAACCCGGTATGGTGTAATGTTATGTGAGCTTGTCTAACAGACCATTGTTAGCGAGCTTAATTCGAAAAATACCTACTTGCAGTACTTACACTATTCATAGGCTATCCATAAATTATGTAACAAGGGATCGAACTAGCTTTTAGTAGTAATAGTCCAGAGTGGAGCTGAGAGTAATGGTGATGAAGGGGTACTCCACACACACCAGAGCTTCAAATTTGGAATTTCACAATCAGATAGAGTTTAACGGCATACCCATGACAATAAGATACTCAGCTACCGCCTTCCTGTACATATATGATAAAAAGACGCGTGGTGTAATGGTTAAAGTCATGGGAAATGGACTCGTCGCCCCGAGTTCAAATCCTGGATGTGGTAATTGCATTTCACTTTGCGCTAATACCCTTGGGAAAGGTATAAATCCTACTCTCCCTCCAGCTATGGGTAAATAGTAGGGTAGACTGGACTCTTTAACCATGGCTAGGTAATCAATCTAGGAGAAGGAAAACTCTGAATCTAAACCTGTTAAACTCCGCCTAAGAAATTGACCTTGTGTCACATCCTGCTCGTGCGGAGGGGTTTGGTAAATATATATGTGATAAAAAGACATATAGCAAGGATAGAACTGACTTTTAGTAGTGGGCTTGTATTATTGTATCTGGGGAACCCGGTATGGTGTAATCTTTTGTGAGCTTGTCTAACAGACCATTGTTAGCGAGTTTCATTCTAAACTGGTGCTTGTGCTAAACTAAGCTAAGCTTGGTACACGACTACTGTTATCACATTAGCCTTTATAACACAAAACTTTCTATGCACAAAGAGCTTTTAACACAAAGCTAACAAAGGTTTCCGCAACGTTCATTTTACGAACAACTGTTGTGATTTGTGTGAAGTTAATAAAGCGTAATAATTGTTTTTTAAAAAAAGCACTGTCTTTTACAACACACAAAGGGCTTATGTTTTAGCTCTGCACAAAGAGAACTATTCTGAGCGTGGATTCAGTGGAAAATTATACTCCATAAAATTTTATATATTCCCAACTATTTTCAATCTATAAATTTATGGCATTTTCAGTGAAGTTATGGTCATTTGATGAGGTATATTGTTATACGACGTCCAATAAGTTGCTGCAAGAGAAATAGGTGCAACTTTACATAGCAATAATGGAGATTCGCTTCCGGTTTTTATCTTTAACAAAAATTACGTCACTGCTTACGTCACATTACCTAAAATCGTCATAACATAGAATAAATACACTCAAAATTTGAACAAGCAACATTAGACAGTCCTCATTGTTTTTTAAAACAAGTTTTAATAGATACATGACTGGTATTGTATATCTATATATAGTTTGTTTTATTTTAATACATATTTAAAGTTTACATTTCAATTTTTTAAATTTTTCAATCCTTTAATGAATTTGATGATTTTACTTACTTAGGGTACAAACTCGGTGACATTGAATTTTTTACTCCCACCCCTCAGGCAATATATATCAAAAATCTATTTTTACATCGCCCGTAGGGTGTTTTTTATTTTGTACTAGTAGGAAATATACAGATATGAGCGATGTGATAATTTCACTTCTGAATTCTTGTGTTGTTATATAATATCAAATATTCGTATCTTATTCAAATGATTTGCACATAGTTGTATGTTTGCATCTGTTCCTATCTAATGCTATGGTAGAGCCTCGGACTAGGAACCTCGAGGTTCTGGGTTCGATACCGGTCCTCGCCAACTCAGCATATGAGTAGCACAGGGATCTGCGCAGTAAAGCGAGGAGCTGATGGTAGTTGTTGCGCTTCACCTCAGACGCTAAAACAATCTCCTTGGTCTAGCGCTATTAGTGTAATTTCTACACTTTCTAACCATTACACCGCGTGACGTGCGCATTTTAATGTATGTATGTATGTATGTATGTATTGTTCCTAAGCCCCAGCTAACCGACTTGTTGATATTCAAGGGACTTGCTTTTGCTGAACGACACGAAAAATTCACATTTGATTCGTGGGGGTAAATTTAGGCTTTCTAACGGATCGCTGTTGATAGGTAGTGGATAACTTGTTGCATCTGTCGAAGTCACGTGATGTAATGGGTATCGTCTCTGGAATTGCACCGGACAACTAAAGTTCAAATCCTGAAAGGGTTGCTTGTGTTTTAACTTTTCACTAATACCCTTGCAAATAAAGCATAAATCATCCATTTCTTATCCCAGCCATGGATACATAATAAGACATGTCCGATTGTTTTTAGCCCGGGTAAAGTAACCCATCTGAAAGAAGGAAACACACTGTACTGCAGCACAATCCCAAGACATGTTGTGTGGCTGTGGCCCTATGTTTTTTAATAATAATAATAATAATAATAATAATAATAATCCTTATGTAGCAAAACTAGCACAACGGGAATACAAAACTAGGCACGATTGGGTTGGGAAGGTGATTCACCCGGGAATTATGCAAAAAATTAAATTTTGACCATACAACAAAATGGTATATGCATAAACCAGAATCTGTTATTGAGAATGAAATGCATAACATTCTCTGGGACTTTGAGATAAAAATGGATCGCCTTATCCTAGCAAGAAGACTAGACCTAATATTGATTAACAAAAAAGAAAGAACTTGTCAACTGGTGGATTTTGCAGTTCCAGCAGATCACAGGGTGAAGATGAAGGAAAACGAAAAGATGGACAAATAACCTGGACCTTGCCAGAGAACTGAAAAAGCTATGAAATATGAAAGTCAAAGTGATACCAATTGTAGTTGGCGCACTTGGAACGGTCCCAAAATGTTTGGAAAAAAGACTGGAAAATCTGGAAATCAGAGGAAGGATTGAAACCATTGTTTCAATCTGAAGAATGCTGTTTTTTGAAGGGAGCGGTACATTCATATAAAAGTGACACCTTGCATGGTGAGCTGGCATGAGATTCGATAGCGGAATATCCTGTATTGGCCATGAACGAGACGATCTGAGATACATAATCTGCATGTATTCACATCCTGACATTGGAACAACCATAAAATAGCACTATGCGTCTGGAACTCTTACAAGAGAAGCGGCATATTTAACAGTGGTTCATTTTCATGTATGACAGTATTCCATTTCACTGAGCATTTGAGTGGCCTCGAAACAGGCCAGATGTGAATCCTTGAAAATATTTATTCGAATTTGTCAAGTTGCATAAAATCAGTCATATAGTGGTGAGACATAAATAAATGTCATAAAATAGGTATTTATGAATGGAAACCCCGCTGACTTTTGCAAAAGCTTCGTTCTAAACCAGTGATTCCAAACGTGGGGCCTATATTGATGCAATGTGAAAAATATAGTAATATCAATATTTTTTTTATTTTACTCTATATGGGTAAACATTATAAATTTAGAGGGTAATTTGTAATTACTACCTAGCTGAGCACAACAGTTTGTGCAATCTAGTCAAGTGTTCACCTCCTAATGTTATCGTGCATCTGACACCAGCTATATACGTGGCTTCTGACTTGTTTAACCTTGCAGTTCTTCATCTGTTGCCACCCCCCGCAATTATACACATTATAAAATGGATGTTATTTGATTAAATTTGAAGTTAAATACTTTAGTTTTATTTGCAAGATACAGTTTCTTATGTTATACTTCTTCAAATCTGATATTGTCATATCATACTAAACAAATTAACGGGTGGAGGACGTGAAGAAATTTGTGATAAAAAAAGTAGGGGGTGGTATTAAAATGGTTGGGAAACATTCTTCTAAGCCGACATATATCTAAACAAGAGCAAATCATAGACCATTCTAACTAATAGAAATACACCTAAATTATATGTTGAGAATTATTAAGATGAATATGTAATTTTCTCTTTTGTTTTTATCTAGAAGCGACGACCGGAATCGGCTGGGTAGAGGGGAGATCCATTATTTCTGAATCGCCAGTTGGA
>CM042149.1:68438900-68441400 GCA_023376005.1 Doryteuthis pealeii | reverse complement strand
AATCAATCCAGAGCAATGGTTACCAGGAAGTAATAACAATGATGAAGTAACCCATGCTCCCCAGCTATCTAGAACTAAGGCTTCATCATTAGATGCAGTTTTGTTTCATAACGCTTAGTACCACTTTTGTTTTGGTGGGACAACTTACCCTTTGGCAAGAGGATACAGTCAGCGTATTCTAAATGCCTTCGATGGAACAGATTTACGTCCCATAGATTTATTAAGAAATTACACTAAAGAATTCACGTAATCTATCTTCCTATACATATATAAAGGGCAGTTGTGTGCATTTATTTATGTGTGCATGTCCGGAGGAAACTACGAAAAATAAAACAATTAACTACTAAGTAAGTATATATACACATTTAATATCACCAGATATTGCATGTTGTGCAAAATAATGAAGATTTGATTTATATTTATGAAGATATATTTTAGGATTTGAATAATAAGAGAAGGGAAATCATTGGTGGTGTTCGTGATTATATCATCAATTAAGGAAGACCAAAAAAATCAATGGATCTGCGAGACTAACTTTTTTTCTCAGCCCTCGACCCAGGCAACCCAGGGTAGCCGTCCCTAATATTAATTTAAAGCTGGCCAAACAGTCTATGTAGATACGTTAATGATTCGACGTCAATCGGATTAGATTGGAGTTAAATTACACAGTAACAGTTTACCATCTGACCTGTGCTGATAGCGGGATTTTAATACTTTTTATTATCCTATATTCATTTTCGTATTAATAATATCGACTAATTCAGTTTGATTGCTGTTTATATATTTGAATATAACTGTCGGGTGTTTATTCGGAAGCTAATTGGATGCATAGTTATTTGCTTCGTATATTTACTTCTTTATGAAAAAAAAACCCAGTCAAATTCTTATACTATGATTTCATATAATGATATCTTAAATGTCTCATTAAATTGAGCCAGGTCTGAGCCAACCATAAGAAAGAAATGATGTGACTATTTCGAATGTATATTTTATAGCAATTATTTTATATAGCTATTTAGTCAAAAAGTCTGTTCTATTGTCTGAATTTTCATAAAGCTAAAACTTTTAGACCGTTTTGAAGAAAGTCCTTCAAAAATAATGTAAGGTTAGTAAGGTTTTAAAGTCAACAAAGCTTGGGATTTCCTTCACAGGAAATCTTCTGAATCCAGGTAAATTTTGTCTAGAAGGAAATAAGTTTGTTTATAAACAGAATTGTTAGAGGTTATTTAATCCACGGGAGTAGACTGTCCTCGTTCCGTTAACTATGACTGGGTACAATTGTTAAGCAGTTTTAAATATTCTATGTTACTTTCGCCCTTGACCATGATTGAACCTGCAGCCTAGTTCCCGAGTTCGTGAAGGTCCCGAGTCCGAAAGAAAGCTGGAGGACATATCAGCGGAAACGTTGTGCAGGCAGCAATGAAGATGACGAAAATAGTCCTCATCTAAAAAAAAGTTCAGGAAAATATTGAAGTCAGTAAGTCTACTGTTGGTTTGAAAAACAGCAGATAACTAAGTACAACTTAAGCAGTGTCCAAGACAGTTGGTATATATAGAGAGAAATCAAGAATGACCCATTCATGAATTGGGGATTTGGGGGATTCCATTCCTTGAGTTCTGATTGGCTGCTTGACTGCTTGATTGAATGACATTGTGGAGTCTTATATATATCCTGTCATTCTGCAGTAGACATTGTGACTATTCGGGTCTTTATTTAAGTTACAATCGCTTGTTGCCTTGTCTTCCCAGTTCGACGGTAATTGGAAATTTAATTATTCTTCAGAGGTGTTATTAAAATTTTGGTCACATTTTAGACGTTTAGTCCTTCCGTTGGTAAATCAACAATTATGGAAGACCAAAAAAATCAATGGATCTGCGAGACTAACTATTTTATACAACCCTCTACGCAGGGTAGCCGCTTCTAATATTAATTCAAAGATGGCCAAATAGTCTATTAAACTATTTGTTTTTTCTTTGTTTTTTTTATTTTTTTTTCTTGATAAGCGTCACCTTGGCGACAAAGACAAAACAATACTTTAGACAAATAATAAACAGTATTGATAATGATAATTTATACAAACATAAACAGTCTTGATAATGGTTTGGAAAAGAATCAAAAGTACTTGGTTTACTAATAATAACTGTTTCGGACAACAGATTAACACCTTTCAAGATTAAAAAAAAATTGTTTGTAAACTTGAAAAAAAAAAGAAAAAAGAAGCTTCTTTGAAACAAAAGGATTCTATCTTGTTTAAACAAATCTGATATATATATATATATATATATATATATATATATATATATATATGTGTGTGTGTGTGTGTGTGTGTGTGTGTGTGTGTGTGTGTGTGTGTATTTGCGCAGCATTCTTTTATTTATGCATGTTGAATTAATTTCCAATGAAGTACACACATTTTAAAATGCCTATAGCACCGTTCCCATCAATTCTCCTCTTTCAGCCTCCACATCCATTAATATAATTTGAAAAACCGGAACACAT
>CM042149.1:68418900-68436400 GCA_023376005.1 Doryteuthis pealeii | reverse complement strand
CTTTCTATTATCAAAGATATATATATATATCTATATTATGAGAGGCATCATGGATTTCCGCAAGGATGAACGAGTTGGGTAAATTCACACATATGCATGCATACATATATAAACATATACATACACGTGCACACATCTATATACGCATATTAGCAGCAATCATATGTATAATTTTATTGAGAAATCAATTAAAACAAAATTGAAATAATCGTTTTAAATGCGATCCTATTTGGTTTTGTTAGTCTTTCTAAATTAATATTATATATTGTTACTACAAAATTAAATGCTCACATCCGGAGGGCGCATTATTTTCACTAGTTATTATAATAGAGATAGTGTGCCTGCCTGTAACCGAACTACGTCACCATTGATTTTCTAATTCCCTTAGTTATTTACCGTATATTCTCAATGTTATTTAATCTTAATTAGCATCATATTTACTAACGACGTCTCTATTTTATTTATTAATAATGTACGTTAAAAGAGTTGTATTTGCCCCAAACATCATATTAGTTCAGTCGGTAGAGCGTTTGGCTAGAAACCACAAGTTTCCTAGTTCGTTACCGGCCCTCGCTAACTCAGCGTATGAGTAACACAGTCATCTCTGCGGTAGAGTAAGGAGCTGGCGGTAAGTGTGGCTCTCCATCTCAGATGCAAAGACAATTTCCTTTGTCTACCGCTTGTGAAAAGGAGATAGACTCCCTCGCTGATTGGCTGATACCGACTTTAGGCCACCACGACGACTATAATTAATATTGTGCATTACCTTAATTTTATTCGTGTCTTTCTATGATAGTGAACTTTGCATCACGGTTGTAAACGTGACATTTTGGGCGGAAATGTTCTTCACCAAATATTAGTTGGTTGTAATCCATAGATTTGATTATTTGCCTGAAGTTATTCAGTCTAAATTAAAATGGTCATTCAGACATTCAACTATATTGATTTTGGCAGCGTGTGCCGTCTATTAAATGAATTTCATTTTGGCTTCCGCAATTATATTCATGGTAAATTCCAAATGTGTTTTTTTTTTCTTTTTTTTTTAGCCAAAAAGAAAATGAAGATGAATGCTAATGTGAAAAAAATTACAAGAAAAAGTATTCGACGCGACTACAAGATAGCAAGCATAAAATACAGAAAAATATCAAAATTTGAACACTTCGTGTTTTTTCAAAAAGAAAGGAAACATCTCCACACTCAACGGCACGCCTCTCAAGCCAGTAGAACAATTCACGTACCTAGGTAGTAATATCTTATCCACAAAGAGCGATATTAATACACGAATAGCAAAGGCATGGTCGGCCACAAACAAATTATCAGTCATATGGAGGTCCGATCTCCCTGACAAGCTGAAGCGACGGTTCTTCCAGGCTGTGGTTGTATCAGTGCAGCTATATGGCTGCACCACTTGGACCCTAACGAAGCGTCTTGAGAATAAGCTAGATGGAAGCTGCACAAGAATGCTGCGTACAGTTTTGAACAAGTCGTGGAAAAGCAGCACCCCACGAGGAGGCAGCTGTACGTTCACTTGCCCCCCATCTCACAAACTATCCGAGTGAGACGAACAAGGCATGCGGGACACTTCTGGAGAAGCAAGGACGAGCTTATAAGCGACGTTCTCCTGTGGAAGCCAACACAGGGACATGCAGGTGTGGGGTGCCCGGTAAGGACCTACATTGACCAAATATGCGAGGATGCTGGTTGCTCCGCAGAGGACCTCCGGGTGCAATAAATGATAAGGAAGGTTGGCAAGAGATTGTCATGGATATCCGTGCTAATTGCGTGACATGATGATGATGATGATGATGATATATATATTATATATATATATATATATATATATATATATATATATATGTGTGCTGGTTGATGTTGAGTCCACGTATGCTTGTTTATAAATAAATATAGTTATCTATCAATATATTGTTCTTGTGAACGTTTCCAGCTATATTTGAAGCTTAGGTAATATATAAAGAGGAAAAAATATATACATACATATAATCAACATTTAAATCATATATATATATATATATATATATTATATATATATATATATATATATATATATATATAAAGATTTGAATTTGTATTCACTATAATTTTAACTGTTCGGCTCTAGCTGTACGTGGCAAGAATATTTTGTTTCAACAAAAATTAATTCCACATTGGAGACGGACCACCGTTTGGAAAAATCCTATTAGCCATAAGGTTAATAGGTTTTTTGATGAACAGGTAGATCATTCAATCTCTCAGTCAGTTGAAGAATGTGCAGTCCACCACTTAAACTGGGTGTTACAATATGGGAAAATATCTAAAAATTCAAAACACTAAATTCAGCTTGAATATGACAATATACGCGCAAATACAAAAAAAAAAACGCATTCAAGTAAACCTACAACACGAGAATATAGTTATATAAAAATACCATCATTTAAAGAAAACATTCATTTAAAAAGAAATGTCATAACTAGACTGCTTCAGTTCCAGTGATCTTTTGAAAAAGAGATATTATCTCGAAAATTCAAGAATTAAATACAAGTTAACACACAACATCATTGTTACCGTATTATTATTTTTTCTTTACACCTGCATTGTGATAGCCTTCTAAATCAACCTCCTAACCAATATATATATATATATATATATATATATATATATATATATATATATATATAATATATAGCAAAATGCAAGATGCAAAAAATAGAGC
Organism: Doryteuthis pealeii; assembly: GCA_023376005.1. Taxonomy (NCBI): domain Eukaryota; kingdom Metazoa; phylum Mollusca; class Cephalopoda; order Myopsida; family Loliginidae; genus Doryteuthis; species Doryteuthis pealeii. Next base: position 68,433,690 of record CM042149.1, on the reverse strand, counting down.
GGCCTGGCATCTGAACGGTAAGCAAGGCACGGAGAGGGGTGAGACAGAGAGTAGAGTAGCGTCGACCTAAAAGAGAGTCAGAAAGAGAGAGAAAAGCTAGCAGCCCCAGAAAGCATGACATTTTGTGTGCATCCAGTGCACCAAAGACGGTCACTCAAGAATCGGCCTGTAGAGTCACTTGTGCAGATGCAGATAAAATTGTTATTTTTATTTTGGACACTATGCCATCGTCCTTAATGGACGGAAAGGATCCAATAATAATAAAAACGATAATAATAATAATAATAATAATAATAATAATAATAATATATATATGTATGTTCCTACAACCTCCCCCTACCAATTGTTACTACCTCCCACTTCCAATTCTTACACTATTGCTCGTCCTCCTTAAAAACGAGACACGGAACATACCATCGGTTTCCTACCTGATGATGGCAAATCGTATTGCCGAAAGCGCTCGTAATGTATCCTTTGGTAGACTGCTCCACCAGTTCTAGCCTGACACCAAAAAGATGGCCAGAAAATTAGAAAGGATCGAACAAAAACTCGTCCGACAAGAATTGTCTGTACAGTTTAACACAACATGCCTAAAAGAAAAAATGCTGCAAAATACACTTATAATATTATATATATATATATATATATATATATATATATATATATATATATATATATAATGATAGTGAATGAAAAAATGAGAAAAGTATTTGCATGGAAAGGTGCCCAATGCTAATAAAGCAGAGCAGATTCATAATTAATGGTGATATTATGGTTTCACACTCATAACTTAAAGTTTTCTTGGTAGTCCAATCATCAGATGAGATCAGTGGTTGAGATGTCAAAAACCAGTCGTGAATTTCACAAATATGAGAGTGAAATCAAATATCACCATTAATTATATATACTAGCAAATATTATGCACCCTTCGGGCTGCAAGTATTTAGGTTTTGATGTAATAAAATAGTATATCAAATTAGAAACATTTAGAAAATGATAAACTGAGGGGTATATCGAAAAATAGAACAGCTTAAAGTCTAACACTCTTCCATCATTTTCCATCACTCCCGTCTTTCATTTTTCCCTAATTTATCTATTTAGTTAGATTATGAAGTATTAATAAAATTACAGTTCTTTCGTCTTGTTTATAGATTTTCTTTTTAGATTTATCCCCGGGATTTTTGCTCAGATTCGTTAAGAGAAAACAAACAATTAGAAATCAATAATACTAAGCATATATATTAAAAATCAATTCTTAATATCAATATGCAAATTAGCCTTCTCGTTCACACTGTAAACCGCCATTTTGTTAAATATATAAATATACTTGCATGTTATTAGTATGTAGATCCAACAGTATTAATAAAGTTATTAACAATTTTATCAACAATTGAGTTAAATAAAAATAAATTCATGGTAATGTGATGTCAATAACTAAGGGAATGTGATACTGAGTAGTGATTTTAGTTTCGGTTACAGATAGACAAATACACAATCTCCATTATAATAAGATATATATATATATATATATATATATATATATATATATATATATGCATATTTGTTTGTTCTTTGTTACAGGTCAAAATAATTTGTTTTTATGCCAAATATAAACAAAACTATATCGGATTTTATGCTTTCGTAATTTGTATCCATCATTTATATAAACAATTATTTTCATGATGAATACATATCCACGAGAAACACTTTGAATAGAATCTTAAACGATAATGCAAATTAAATATTTAGTCGATTCTTATATAGATTCTTACTTATCCCACACGTGCAAACAAGCTTCTCCTCGACACACGACAGTTTTCAAATCAATCGGCCGCTTACGTAATTAATTAACCCAGCACTGTTTCACTAGTTTGCTATTCTCCCCTATGCAAGTTTGAGCATGCGCATTTGGACATGCGTACATGTGCGCATGTCTGGGAGTAATGGGAAGGGTGCCCCTTGTACATGATAATCACTATGTTTCAATAGAGGTTCTCTTCTGGACTGTGCGGAATCAATCTACCACTTGTGGTCTGATCAATCGTGCAATTCAGAATAAAGACAGACCCGTTCCTGCCATGTGTGACGTCTCTCTCTCTCTCTCTCTCTCTCTCTCTCTCTCTCTCTCTCTCTCTCTCTACAGAGTTTCGGTCACCGTGTTGGCTTCTACCTCGCCATCCGTCAAACACTTTATCACTTTCTTCCATCGATTCGTCCGACCATTAGGGGTGGCCATCAATCCACCCGTTTGTCGATTGACCAGATAATCAATAACCCTGACAATTCATTCATATCAGCTTGTCATTAATTCTCCACGCAACGCGCCCCATTGATGCTGAATCCACTTGCTGTATTTTCGTTGGCGTTTTTATGCCTTCCTTCTTCTTTTTTCACCTTTCTTTCAAATTTACTTTTATTTCATTATTTTCTCTCCCTAGTCCCTCCTCCCTCTCTCTCTCTCATATATATATATATTATTATCTTCTATTAATTTATTTATTTATTTATATCTTAACTAGTATTTTCTTTATACATCATTATACTCTAATGTTTAAATTAAAATCTTTTATTTACTTGTCTTTTTATATTTTAAATATACTTTCGTTTTTTCTGTCATGTCACCTTTTGTCTGTCTGGACACCCTAGAAATCAACTTTGAGATGTATCTCTTTTTTCATTCACTTCCTGTTTCTATGGTTACACTCCCCACACTGTTAAAAAATATATATAATTTTTTATTATTTTTGTTTTGGTTGAATTTACATATATTCAGCTTTTGGGTTTTTTTGTGATATGCTTGTTCATAAGTGAATTGTGACCCATCTGATGAGGCAAAAATTGGGGAGCCGGTTTTAAATCAACTTAGATTTTATGGCCCCAATTTTTGTCGAAATAAATTATATGGGATTACTGTATTGAGTTCTTCCTTTATTTGATACTAGCAAATATATGCACCTCCGGGTGCAAATATTTAAGTTTACTCTAATAAAATATAGATTAAATCAGAAAGGCTAATGAAAGTAAATAAGAATGCAGATAAAAAGATTTGAAACGGAGGGGGTATAATCGGAAAAAAAGAACAACTGAAACTTACTCTTCATCACTTCCGTTTTCAATGCTAAATTTCCTAATTTAACTATTTAGTTAAAATAGGATGTAAAGAATAAAATTACAGTTATTTCTTCTTGTTAATGAATTTCTTTTAGGATTTATTGAAGAGATTTTTACTCATATTCATTAAGATAAAACCAATTAATTAGAAATCAATTAATACAAGCACATTTATTAAAATCAGTTTTTTTAATATCAATATGCAAATTAGCTTTACGTTTACTCTGAAAACTGGTATTTTTTGTATATATAAATACAATTGCATGTTATTAGGTAAGGCCAACAGTATTAATAATGTCAAACAGTTTTATTATTAATTGAGGTTTAAATAGAAATAGAATCATGGAGAATGTGACGTAAATAACTAAGGGAATTGTGACTTGAGTAGTAATATAGTTTCGGTTACAGACAGAAAAACAACACAATCTCCATTATAATAAGATATTAATATATATATATATATATATATATCACTCTTTTATAGCTATTGATTGTCTGCATGTTCATGTATTTTAAGAAATAGGAATGTTCCCCTTCTTTCAAATTTCGTTTTATTTCATTATTTTATTTCTCTTCTCCACCTCCATCTCTCTCTCTCTCTCTTTCCTCTCTCCTCCTCTCTCTCTCTCTCTCTCTCTCTCTATATATATATATATATATAATATATATATATATATATATATATCACTCTTTTCTTGCTACCTGATTGTCTGGATGTTCGGTATTTAAGAAATAGGAATTTCCCCTCCTTTCAAATTTACTTTCATTTGCATTATTTTCTTTCACTTCCCCCTCTCTATCTCATTATATATATATATATATATATATATATATATTATATATAATATATATTATATATACCTGTTTGTCTGCATGCTCATATATTTTAAGAAATAGAAATTGGTTTGGAAATCGCATAGTCGAGAAAATCATGTCCAAGGTACCCTAATAAACACACACACACACACACACACACACACACACACATATATATAATATATAATATATATAATATATATTATATATTAATATTATATATAAATATATATATATATATATATATATACACGTGGTGGTACGGCTTGAAAATGGTGTACATGCTTCTTGGTATGACTTTTAAAGATACAGTGTTTGAGAAATATTCTATTTTTCAAGAAGCAGGCAGAAATGAGCAGGGTTTTATATTCCTCATGTTTCTGTAGTCGGCCATGTTGTACGGTTATTGTTATCATTGCAAGTATCTTCTTTCTATTGAGTGAATTTTCAAAGACAGGATATTAGTTAAGAGTAAGGAAGTGAATCCGACAGTATATGAAGATAAAATGATATGAGAACACACACACACACACACACATATATATATATATATGATACCACCCCTTACCTGTGCGGTAAAGTGGAGAGTTGATGGTGGATGTGGCGCCCCAGCTCAAATACAAAAACAATCTCCCAGTTCTAGATCTAGTGAAAAATAATAGTGTCTTGTATATGATATTAAACTGCATCTGATTGTGTGTCTACAATTATGGATATTTAGGGAATCTGAATTACCCTTTCATTTCCATTACTCCCAGGTCCACGCTGTCATGGAATTGTAGTTCCTTTTAGTGTGTGATCTAAGAGTCAAATACATTTGTTTAAAAATATTCGTATATTATAGGACTGTTTGTAAAAGTGACAAAAACACTCAAAATAAAAATACGATCATACACTGAATGCGAATCCCTAACCTCCAGGTTTAAGATATCTCATAACTGATTGAAGTGCCGTTAAAATCAATCAACCGATCATTATTCAAAAAGGTAACAATATATACATATCCGCTTTTTTTTGCTATTAATTACTTCTTCCTCTGTTACTATTAATTAATTTTAATTAATTTCAATTAATTCAATTAATTAATTCATTAAATTATATTAGCAATTTTAATTAATTTAAATAAATTCAATTAATTCATTTATTAATTTATTTAAATTATCAATTTAAAAGTGACCGATTTAACTCAGGCGGTGGAGTACCCGTCTAGGAATGAAAAGGTTCTGGTTTTGATACCGCTACCCTCTTTAACTCAGCGCATAAGTAGCACATATGAATAATATGATCTGCGCAGTAAAGTAGTGAGCCAACGGTAGGTGTGGCGCTTCTCCTCATAAAAAAATCGGCTTGATCTAGCGCTTGCAAAAAAGGGATAGACTCCCTTACTGCTCGCCTGATACCGACATTAGACGACCCTGCCAATAACTTAATTTCAGGAGAGATTTCTGTTTATTGCATCTTCTCGGCTTTCTGATATTTCTTTCTCTCGGGAATTTATAGCCTTTTTCTTTTTATACCTTTTTTTTTATTAACCTTATTATTATTTATAATAACTAGCAAATATATGCACCCTCCGGGTGCAAGTATTTAAGTTTTGATATAATGAAATATCATATTAAATTAGAAAGGCTAATGAAACTGACTAAGAATGCAGATAAAAAGATCTGAAACAGAGGGGTATAATCGAAAAATAGAACAACTTTGAAACTAACTTTCCATCATTTCCATTACACCCCTCTTTCATTGGTAAATTTTCTTAATTTAACTATTTAGTAAAAATAGGAAGTAAAGGATAATATTACGTTATTTTCTTCTTGTAAATAAATTTCTTTAATTTATCCACGAGATTTTTGTTTATATTTTCTTAAGATAAACCAAATAATTAGAAATCAATAATACCAAGCACATATTTATTAAAATCAAATTTTAAATATCAATATGCAAATTAGCTTTCCGTTCAAACTGTAAACCGCTATTTTTGTTTATATATAAAATACAATTGCATGTTATTAGTACGTAGATATGGCCAACAGTATTAATAAGCGTAAAAATTTTATTAATAACTGAAGGCATTTAAAAGAATGAAATCATGGAGAATTTGACGTAAATAATTAAGCGGAATTGTGACTTAGTAGTAAATAGTTTCGGTTACAGACAGAAAAAAGACAATAATCTCCATTATAATAAGATATATGAATTTTATATATTTATAATATATATATTTATAATATATTAATATATATATATATATATTCTCTTTTATCCGTATCCATGCTGTTTTGCGTTGCTTCTTTATGTGGTTTTATCTCATTCTGACCTTTTAGAATTATGCTATTTCTTTCATATTTTCTCTCTTTATCTATTTCTGTATTCATTGATATTCTATTTGATTATCATTATTACTATTATTACTATTATTATTATTATCTTTATTATTATTATCATTATCCTCATTATTATTATTATCCTCATTATTATTATGAGTTTTTTTACATCAGTGTTAGCTGATCGTATTTCACTGGTTTCTGAGTGACAACACGTTTCCTCAGGTCTCCAGGACTCTTCTGAGTATTCTAGCCGATTGCAGCAGTGGGGCTGTCTGGATGGTCTCAATTCTTCCTTTGATTTCCAGATCCTCCAGTCTTTTTTCCATGTTTATTGGGACCGTTAGAATTGCCCCGACTACAATTGGTATCACGTTCACTCTCATATTCCACAGCCTTTTCAATTCTCTGACAAGGTCCACGTAATTATTCATCTTTTCATTTTCCTCCAGCTTCACCCTTTGATCTGCTGGAACTGCAAAATCCATCAGTTGACTCGTTCTCTTTTTTTTTGTTCGTTAAACAACCCTAGGTCTAGTCTCCTAGCTGGGACAGGGTGATTATTTCACTCCATTCGAATTTTTCACACCTGAAGAAGCCGGTGGTTCACTGGAGGCTGAGTGACAACAAGTCTCCTCAGGTCTCCAGGACTCTTCTGAGCATTCCAGCCGATTGCAATAATGCTGTAGTCTGGATGGTCTCGATTCTTCCTCCAATTTTTAATTCACCCAGACTCCTTTCCAACCGCTTGAGGATTGTTCCATGGGCCCCAATCACAATCGGCACGACCTTCACCCTCATGTTCCACAGTTTTCTCAGTTCTCTGGCAAGGTCCAAGTATTTGTCGACCTTTTCGTTTTCTTTCATTTTCACTCTGTGATCGGGCTGGACGACAAAGTCCACGAGATGACACGTCTTTCTCTTCTTGTCAATCAAAACGAGATCTGGTCTCCTGGCCGGGATTAGGTGATCCGTCTGTACCTCAAAGTCCCAGAGAATTGTGTGTGTCGCATTCTCCAGGACAGATTCAGGTTTGTGCATTTAGTTGAATGGTGAAAAATATTATTATTATTATTATTATTATTATTATTATTATTAGAAGTAGTAGTAGTAGTAGTAGTAGTAGTAGTAGTATTACTATTATTATTATTATCATCATGATTATTATTATTGCCAAGTACAATTTTTTAAAGCGTTTATGCTATTTCTTTCGTATTTTCTTTATTTACCTCCTTCTGTATTTATTAATTTTATAAGTCCACTCTTCCATTCGATTATTAATATTATTATCAATAATACTAATAACAACAACAACATCAATTATTTTATTATTATTATTATTATTATTATTATTTTTATTATTATTAATTATTATCATTATTGCCAAAGTACAATTTTTTAAAGCATTGACAATCCAATCAGTCCTCACAGCCATTCTTCTCCATCATATTAAGCCGACCTAATCTTTGAATCGATATGGCCCCCGATCCGTTTCATTTTTCATCACGTGTTAACTACGCTTCATCTATCTGTGGTATCTCTTTGACCAACCATATCTGTGTAAACGGCTTGACTTGAAATAGCGCCATTATTTCTACCTTCAAACTGGTCAGCTCATCCCAAATACACGACAGCTCAAAGACAGAAATTCTTCAAGATTCTAAGTAATGAATTTCTCTTCTCTTCTCAGTGCTGCAATCTTTGTCGCTAGTGACAGTGAACAATACGGAGCACCCACCCACCCGAAATCAAATAAAAGTCAATCAATCATAATTGAATCCAGATTGTGTTCATCTGAATTTAACTCACTACTCCCCGCTGATCGATATAAACAAATAATGATTTTTTTTGTGTGTGCAACCGGTTTCCAAACACAACACCCAAGACCAATTTATTTCATTTATTTTGATTAATTCTAAGGAGACTCGAGTAAATATAGTTAAGTTTATGTAGAATGAACATCATACTCACGGTAGAGGCAACAAGGAAGTCGTAACCCAATACAGACCTTACCTTGCATACTGCAAAATGACTGGTTATTTATAAAAAAAACCATAACACTACAGAAACCAAGTAGCCAATCAGAGCTCAAATGCATGAATAGAGTATTCCCGAGTTCCATAAGTAGCAGCTGTTTTGGGCACTAGTTGGATTCTGTGCGATGTGATGGGTGTTTGTAAGTACATTTATGAGATTTTTTTTTAATTCACTGATACTTCTAAAAACAACTGTTTTACTAAGGTTTCAGAAGTAATAAAAGTATTTTTTTAGGGCCATGATAAATCAAACAAGAGACACTTTCAGGGAGTATATCACTTCAAGATCAAATTTTTTAAAGTAATATGGACTAAAGTTGCATCTTGTCTTTATGTATTAAATATATTTGGGGGACTCGAGTTGCTCTCTGAAAGTTGATATTAATTTTATATATTAATATATGTGTGGGTGTGTGTGTGTGAGAGAGTATGTATTTTAGTGTGTGTTTTATTAAAAAAGATTGATGCTGAATAAGGAATATCTAGTGTTGTTCCTTTAATAAATATGTACCAATCAAAAAAGATGACAATTTTCTAAAAAGTGACACAACCTTGTCTACAGAGCCATAAGAAATACCATTCCATTTTTCATGCATGAAGCATTTTGTTATGGACTCTTCTAGGGATGTAGAAATAGAAAATTTGATTTTATTCGGCATCAATTATTAAAATAAAGCACATGCACACACATATAATATAATATATATATATATATATATATATATATATATATATATATATATATATATATATACATAGCCAGTTGCTAAAACCAACAGTATCAAACCAACAGTATACAGACTGACTTCAACAGTTTACTTACTATAAGAGGACTGGGGGGATTATGGATGAGGGGAAGAATAGTAACCATAGAGACCACAGTAGTGTTATGATCAGCTAGCATACTTAGAAGAATCTTGGAGATATGACGTGATTTGTTGACACTCGGAAATATTATTCTAATTTTACCGACCTTTTTGATATTTTAGAAAGAAATTGTTTTTCCTAAAATTATATAATTTCAGTTCTCATCTAACTTCGCTCTCCAATCCCCGCGTAGAAAGGAGCGATTAGAACGTCTTACGCTTTTATCTGATGTTCACATTTGAAAAGCTATTTCTGCTTCCTGCAAGATTCCAACGACCTCAAGTTCTCGCTAATGAGATTTCTGTTTTGATGAGATTCCCGGCCTGATGTAACAAAACAAAAAAACAAAAAAAACAAAAAAAAACAAGAATTGTCCAAATGACAGTATGCAGTTATAAAGTTCCATAAATGGTTTGGTTTGGTTTGTTTTGTTTTACGGCATATCAACCTCAGTGGGTCATTTAATGCCGATAAAGTTTTGAAATAAATCAATTCTTAATGGATAATACAATTTTGTATATAAATACATTTTTTCTATTTAACCCATAGATGGGACCCTAACAGGTACTACCACTCCGGGTCACAGTGGAACAGGGAGCAATGGTGATGAAGGGGTGCTCCACATTCCCCAAACCTCCAGAACTGGAACCTCACCATCAGATAGAGTTTAACGTCATTCCCAGGACATGTAGACCCGCAGCCACCGCCTTCTAGCACCCATATGATAAAAAGGGTTTGGGGCTTGCCATAATGACAATAGGGTTGGGAAAATCATATAGGTGCTAGGGCTTGACGTGACCAGCCGATTGATCGGAGGGGGCCTGTCCGACCGCCCGTCTAGCCCAAGATAGGGCCAAAGTGGAGTATTGCATGTCATGAACTGCTCATCTACCTGGGTTCTATCCTTAAGCATCACGGGTCACCACCCACGGCCAACAGGTGGCCCCATTGGAGGAGTCTTACCCCTCTGCAGAGGTGCAGTCGGTGCATTCTAACGCCCCAGCCGACAGGGCGGTTCCATAAATGGTCTTCAATATTCGGGATTGCAAATGAATAAGGCAATCTCGTTTGAAAGGAACGTACTCTGCTGGGAATAAATTAACAATAGATTCAAGTTACCTCTTTCACTAATAAGAACCTCTTAGCTCAGTGGTAGAGCGTCCGACTAGAAACCACAAGGTTCCTAATTTGATACCGGTCCTCGCCAACTCAGTAGCACAGGGATCTAATAGAGATAATGTGCCTGTCTGCAACCGAAACTACGTCACCACTGACTTTCCAATTCCCTTAGTTATTTACCGTATATTCTCAATGATTATTTAATCTTAATTAGCATCATATTTACTAACGACGTCTCTATTTTATTTATTAATAATGTACTTAACAGTGTTGGATTAAAACATCGTATTAGCTCAGTCAGTAGAGCGTTCGGTTAGAAACAACAAGGTTCTTAGTTCGATACCGGCCCTCGCCAACTCAGCGTATGAGTAGCACAGGATCTGTGCGGTAAAGTAAGGAGCTGATGGTAGGTGTGGCGCTCCATCTCAGACGCAAAAACAATCTTCCTTGGTCTAGCGCTAGTGAAAAGGGGATAGACCCCCTAGCCGTCTGGTTGATACCGACATTAGGCCGACTCAACGACTTTACTTGCTTACTAAAAAGCAATAGCATATGTGATTTACAGTGTGGTATGTTACCTTGTATACATACTGAAAACTTTAACTATACATTAATGGCATTTCATTCTTTGCTTCCATTTCATAGAACACATCTTTACTACCTGCTACATGGCCGACTTGTCTGGTGAGTTGGGTGTGTGGACACTTAGTGTTGAGATTTTTCAATATATAAGGTGTGTGCTAGATCCTCACTCTTACTTATAGACTAGGCGAAGTAATGGCGATCTATTTATTGGCCAATCACTGGCAGTACTCTGAGGCTGATACAATACTTAACCGACCCTGCTGGTCATAATTACTGTGACATTCATGGACGACGGACATCGGATTAAATCACTGGACCTTTACCAATACGTAGGATAGGACTTATACGCTTACCAAAGGATTCCATAACATAGGACTTTCTTTAAGCCCTTTTCAACTGGCCAATACATATATTATAATATTATAAATATATATATATAATATATATATATATATATATATATATATATATATGCGTTTTCAAATACATTATATATTACTAATATATATATATATACATATATATATATATGTGTGTGTGTCTTGTGTGTTTGTGTGTGGGGGAGCTATCAACAGACAACATTTCCCCTATCCCAAACCCTAATGAAGGTTGCAAAAACCGAAAGGTTCGAACGTTGACTTCACCATCAAGAAAAAATAAACTCATATTTTGGAATACTTCGTGTATCTTTTTTAAAATTTTTCTACCTACTGTCGTATTTAATTTTACTCCCATATCCGAGTGTGTAATAATGTACATTAGTATGTAGCATATATTTTTTACTTGATAATTCCGAATAACGTACGTTGTTCGCACTCAGCTAAAATGAAAGAAACCCACGTATTCCATTAGATGTTGTGGTACTTAACAGATGTTTCTTGTTTCTCAAACACAACCAGCAGCAACGACAACCAATTCGACCACTTTTCACCGTTCGTTCCCATCCAATTTGTGTTAATGTAATTTGATTTTAATCAAATCCAATTTATTATTTTCTCACTACGAACACGGTTTATTATTTATATTACAGACATTTCCAGGGATTGCTGCCCTTCACTGCCTGGCCAAGATCTGTTTATTTATTTATTTATTTATTTTAGGGAAAAAAGTTTTATTTCTCAATTTGTTTCTCATTTTATTTAGAGATTTTCTAATCATCCCAAGCCGTGAATCGAATGTACGTAAATTGGATTGGACGGAAGTTAGAACGAACTGCAAGCAAATCTTAACAGAACCAATGCAAGACATTTAAACTTAGCAATCTCCTTAACTGACTATTACTGTTTAAATGACGTGGCCAAGAGGATTTAGCAAGGATAAATATAGAGATCTGCATCATGCAAGACTAACCTTTTATTATTGGGGCGAAATGTTTGTTACATGTTTTCCTTTAAATTCTTTGGGAATTTGTTTTTTTGTGTAAAAAAATTTTGTGTAATTTCGTTACAGAATTTTAATACTCTCTTTTAATACTATCATTAGTCATTTCTTTTCCAGCAATGTCCAGCATGTCTTTAATATTATTAATCGTCATTTTCTTTTTCTCCAATGTCCAGCATGTCTTTTAATACTGTTATTCGTCATTTTTTTTCCAGCAATGCCCCAGCATTGTCTTTTAATACTGTTATTTCGTCATTTCTTTTTAAGTTGTCCAGCATGTCTTTTAATGTCATAGCATGTCTTTTAATTACTGTTATTCGTCATTTCTTTCCACCAATGCCAGCATGTCTTTTATACTGTTATTCGTCATTTCTTTAAATGTCCAATACTGTTATTCGTCATTCTTTTCTCAATGTCAGCATGTCTTTTTATACTATTATTTTCGTCATTTCTTCTCAAGCAATATCCGGTATGTCTTTTAATCTGTTATTCGTCATTCTTTTCACAATGTCCAGTATGTCTTTAATACTGTTAATCGTCATTTCTTTTCACCCAATGTCCAGAATGTATTTTCATACTAATAATCGTCATTTTTTTTTCCACCAATGTTCATAATGTCTTTTAATACTATTATTCGTCATTTTTTTTCCACCAAAGTCCAGCATATATTTTAATACTATTAATCGTCATTTCTTTTCTAGCAATGTCCAGCATCTCTTTTAATACTATTATTCATCATTTCTTTTACAGCAATGTCCAGCATGTATTTTAATACTATTAATCGTCATTTCTTTTGCACCAATATCCACAATGCCCTTAAACACTATTATGCGTCATTTCTTTTCCACCAATGTCCAGTATGTCTTTTAATACTATTATTCGTCATTTCTTTTACAGCAATATCCAGTATGTCTTGTTTATCTCACTAGGATTGTTTATGTGATAGGGGGCAAGTGACAATACAACTGCTTTCCTGACTACGATAGTTGTACACACCGAAACTAGCAGGTAACGATGTATATATTACCCATTCAACCAATCAAAATCGACAACAACAAATATAAACAGTTAAAGCAGTCCTCGAGCTTTTCTCCCTTCAAAGATGCAGGTAGATAAAAGCTTCCATTTTTCTGACAGTTAGAGCCTAACTTTTGTAGACAGCTTTACTTAATCTCTTTCATGTTCACTGCTGTTCGATGGAAGACATTTGAAATAATAATTACACACCTAACATATTCAGATAAGAACGTTCTAAAACCCTTACAATGAATTAATGAAGTGTTGTTCTAATTATTAATATTACTATCTGAAGAACCACATCTTATTTCCTTTTTACATATTTCTTTTTAGTCTTGTATATTTTCTTAGTTCCTCTCACTACAAGGTTTCTCCTCTTTTTTCTTCATAGTTAATCAGTCTTGTCAGTTGATATCTTATACAGTTGGTACAGCTTATTTATTTATACTAGCAAATATATGCACCCTCCGGGTGCAAGTATTTTAGTTAAATTTTATAATAAAATATCATATTAAATTAGAAAGGCTAATGAAACTGAATAAGAATGTAGATAAAAAGATTTTGAACAGAGGGGGTATGATTGAAAAATAGAACAACTTTGAAACTAACTCTTCCATCATTTTCCGTTACTCCCGTCTTTCATTGGTAAATTTTCCTAATTAAACTGTTTAGTTAAAATAGGAAGTAAAGAAGGATATTACAGTTATTTCTTCTTGTTAAGGATTTCTTTTAAGATTTATTGAAGAGATTTTTGCTCATATTCAATAAGATAAAACCAAACAATTAAGAAATCAATAATACTAATCATATATTTTATTAAAATCAAATTTTTAAGATCAATATGCAAATTAGCCTTCCCATTCATACTGTAAACCTCTATTTTGTTGTATATATAAATACAATTGCATGTGATTAGTATGTAGATATGGTCAACAGTGTAAGTAATGAAAAACAATTTTATTAATAATTGAGTTTAAATATAAATAATATCATGAAGAATGTGATGTAAATAACGAAGGGAATTGTGACTCGATTAGTAATATAGTTTCGGTTACAGACAGAAAAACACACACTCTCCATTATAATAAGACTAGTAAATATATGCACCCTCCGGGTGCAAGTATTTAAGTTTTGATATAATAAAATATCATATTAAATTAGAAAGGCTAATGAAACTGACTAAGAATGCAGATAAAAAGATCTGCAACAGAGGGGGTATAATCGAAAAATAGAACAACTTTGAAACTAACTATTCCATCATTTTCCATTACTCCCCTCTTTCATTGGTAAATTTTCCTAATTTAAGTATTTAGTTAAAATAGGAAGTAAAGGATAATATTAAAGTTATTTTTTTTGTAAATAAATTTCTTTTAAGATTATCCACGAGATTTTGTTTATATTTCTTGAGATAAAACCAATTAGAAATCAATAATACCAAGCACATATTTTATTAAAATAAATTTTAAATATCAATATGCAAATAGCCTTCTCGTTCAAACTGTAAACCACTATTTTGTTGTATATATAAATACAAT
>CM042149.1:68408900-68411400 GCA_023376005.1 Doryteuthis pealeii | reverse complement strand
TATATATATCCAGCAGCAACAACGAAACGGGACTGCGTACCGTCTTAGCGTTTCGATTTGAAAAGCAAACTAAGGCGAAAAATCAGTTGTGCGTGCCACCCAGCAACGATCGCAAAGAGCGAGGAGAAAATGAAACATTTAGCCACTGTTTAGTGATTATAGGTTTTCGAGTTGGAAAAGGAAAAAGACGCCTATGTTTTGTTTTCCAATTCCTCAACTTCACATCAAGTTTCGTTTTGTTTCGCCATTCCCAGCTTTCCAATTCCTCAACTTCACATCTGACTAAATCAAAACGTTCGTTTCGTTTTCCCATTCCCAGATTTGGTGTTACAGTTTTTCTGGTATTCGGACAAAGCCTCACCTAACAGGAGATTGAAATTGAAATTGAGATAGAGACAGAGACAGAGACACAAAGTGAGAGAGAGAGAGAGAGAGAGAGAGAGAGACAGAGAGAGAGAGAGAGAAGAGAGAGAGAGAGACGAGGGAAAGATAACGTTGCAATCTCTTCAGTGTTATGCATAGGAAAACTGAAATTCGTATTGAGAGAGAGGGGGAGAGAGAGATAAAGTGAGAGAGACAGAGAGACAGAGACAGTGAGACAGAGACAAGGAGAGAGAAAGAAATAAAGAGAAAGAGAAAGAAAGAAAGAAAGAAAAAGAGAAGAGAAAGAAAGAGAGAGAAAGAAAGAAAGAAAGAGAGAGAAAGTAAAAGAAAGAGTGAGAAAAGAAAGGGAAAAAAAGAGTGAAAGAAAGAAGAAAAGAGAGAGAAAGAAAGAAAGAAAAGAAAGAGAGATAGAAAGAGAGAGAGAGAGAAGAGAGATAGAGAGATAGAGAGAGAGAGAGAGAGAGAGAGAGAGGGGGGCGGGAAAATAACGTTTGCAATCTTATCAGTGTTATGTGTAGGAAAATTGAAATTGATATTGAGACAAAGTGAGAGAAAGACAGAGAGAGAGATAGAGGTGGGGGAAGAGACAGAAAGCGAGAGACAGTGAGACAGAGACGAGAGAGAGAGAGAGAGAGAGAGAGAGAAGGGAGAGAGGGAGAGAGGAGAGTAGGAAAAATACCGTTTGCAATCTCTTCAGTGTTACGCGTAGGAAAATTGCTTTGTGTATCAATTATGAGAAGGAAAACCTGAATCGACACGCATGCAAGGACATAATAGATTGTAACAGTTATAGACATCAGTTTTAAGATTCCATATATCAAAACAATATATACATGCGAATAGCATATTTAGGGTTGCGAGGACTTGGTGACTATCACTTTCTCGCCTATGTGATTTTCTAATCATATATATATATATATATATATATATATAATATATATATATAATGGGGTTCACGTATTCTTATTTGTTTGTATATCTGGGAAGTATATATACTTATCTAGCGTTCGGCTAGAAACCACAAGGTTCCTAGTTCGATACAGGTCCTCACAAACTCAGCGTATGAGTAGCACAGGGATCTGTGCGGTAAAGTAAGGAGCTTGTGGTAGGCGTGGCGCTCCACCTCAGACGCTAAAATAATCTCCTTGGTCTAGCGCAAGTGAAAAGGGGATAGATTCCCTCGCTAATTGGCTGATACCGACTTTAGGCCGCTCCGACGATTTTATATTATATATTCTAGCAAAAATAATCTCCACGCGGTGTAAAAATACATTTTTGAAAGATATTGCCTTAGGGAGGTGGGAAAATGTTTTTAAATTACTTACTTAAAAAGCATCATATTCATTCCACTCCACTGAGATATTTGCTTTGTTTTATAACAGTAGGAAACCCCAAAACATTTCTAAAAATTTCTGGTTTAATCATTCGTCTTCAGGGTCTAAGGATGGACGTTCAATAGAACGCTTAGCATTTGGTAATTGTCCGTATAATATCTTCTTTGGAAGCCTGTTCTCGTTCATTCGGACAACGTGACTAGTCAACGTAAGCTGAACCTTTGCTAGTAAAGTTTCAATGCCTGCAATGTTGTAACATTTTTTTAGTATTGCACTATTTTTCACTATTATCCCATTTCAAACCGCGAATTGCACGAAGACAGCGCATGTGAAAGGCGTCAAGTTTATGTGCTTGCAGTAAAGTGTCTAATTTTCGGCACCATATAGTAGAGTTGAAAGCATGACTGATCTGTAGGTGACAATTTTTATATATATCATCACCATCATCATCATCATGTCGCGCTATTAGCACGGATGTCAATGATAATCTCTCTCCAGCCGTCCCTATCACTCATTGTTCTCAGGAGGTCCTATACGCAGTATCCAGTATTCGTACAGAGTTGGTTAATGTACTTCTTTGCTGTATGTAATGTACAGGCTTCCACAGGAGGACGTCACTCATGATTTCATCCTTGCTTCTCCAGCAGTGTCCTGTGTGTATTGTCCATCTTACTCGGATGGTTTGGGTGATTTGGGACAGGAGGCTGTTTTCTCGTGGGGTGTTATTTCCACGTTTTGTTTAGGATCACAGTGATGGATAAAAATATCCAATAGGGTTGTAA
>CM042149.1:68378900-68401400 GCA_023376005.1 Doryteuthis pealeii | reverse complement strand
GAAATTCTTGGTAAACCTCTGGTCAAGAATCCTTAGTATTGTAAATTCCTTTGTCAATGGTTGCAAATGGACTATGAAAGTATCAGTGTTAAAATAGTCAATCTGGTCAGGTTTATGGCTGTTGATTAGCGAAGAATAAACCACATGACCTCGCCTAGTCTATTGATTTAGGTGGGGAATTGTAGCACACCTTATAAATATCCTAGGGCACCTCATGTGGTGTAATGGTTAGCAAGCTAGATTCGCAAACCATTGTGAGGGAGTTCGATTCTCACTGGGTGCCCCATACTTCTGGCCTTGTGCTACATCTAAGCTAAGCTTAGTAAATAACTATATTTCACGTGCTGTAATGGTTAGCAAGATAGATTAACAGATCATTGTTAGTGAGTTCGGTTCTCACCGGTGCCCCATACTTCTGGCCTTTTGACACATCTAAGCTAAGCTTAGTAAATAACTATATACAAATATCGCAGGGCACCTCACGTGGTGTAATGGTTAGCAAGCTCGCTTCGCAAACCATTGTTAGCGAGTTCGATTCTCATTGGGAGCCCCATACTTCTGGCCTTGTGCCATATCTAAGCTAAGCTTAGTAAATAACTATATACAAATATTCCAACACAGTCTATTTTCTTCTGTCCGTGTTTCTATTCCCTAATTTTTTTCCACTTGCTATTATTTTTCATTTTGTTAAACAACGTAATAGTCCCCACTTCTAACTCAATATATTTCTCTTTCTTTTCTATCACATTTCTTTTTCCTCGATGATTTTTTAGATTATTTTATCTTGCCTCCCAGTAATCTAAAGATCTAGCTACCTTGTGTAGGGTAACGGTCAGAACAGTGAGTTCGATTCTCACTATGTTCATCATACTCCTAGCAGTCTACTGCCACAAGGTTTGGTTTGTTTCTACGTTTACCGCATATCAACCATTTTCGGGTTGTTTAATACCGAAACTAATCACTTTGATTAAAGTTTCTATGTTTCAAGTTCTTAAAATCTTCAATATGTTTTAGTGCTTTGTTTTTTTCATAAATGATATTTTCTTTGGCGTAATAAGTTTGGAAAGTTAAATGTTTTTGTTTTTTTAATGTATCAACATAAGCGTATCTGAAGCTCACTCGTACATCAACCTTTAAATTTCAGCAAAAAGCAAAAAATCATCCGTGACAGTTTCTAACTCGTAAGCGCTTAAGTTAGGGCGTTCATAAGTTAAGGTACCACCGCCACACAATCTCTCTCTCTCTCTCTCTCTCTCTCTCTCTCTCTATATATATATATATATATATATATATATATATATATATATGTAAAAATAATATCCCATGATTTGCACTAGCGAAAAGGGGATATACTCCCTTGATTTACGGCTGATAATGACAAAAGGTCTCTCCGAAAACATTACTAGTTATTCTCTTTAATGATTCTATGTATCATACAAACAGTTTGGAAAGCTCTCGTGTATGTGACTGCCACTGATGTGCTATGCTCCATACAGCTTGCTAAAACCTATGAATAGAAAAAAAACTCATCTAAACCTCGTTTAAATGTAAAAAAGCAAGTTCTAATCTTACTGAAATATTATATAAAGGCCTAGGGGAACAAATATATATTTATTATTATTGCCTATATGTAAACGAAAAATGATATCGAGGTATTTTATCTGTCCGAGGTAAGGCATTAAACTGCATCTAATGGTGAATCTCTTGGGAGTGTTGAGTACCACTTCATCGTTATTACTCCCAGTTCACTCTGACCCGGAGTGGTCGTACCTGTTAGGGTCATATCTATGGTTTAAATAGAAAAAAAATAAAGTTTAAATAATTGAATATAAAAAATTTGGATACTCATCAAGCATGAAGAGAACAAAACGACTTTAGCATAAAATAACCCAACAAGGTTTAACATGCCGTTACATCCAACGAACCAAGCCAAACCGAGGTATTTTACATATTCCTGGTATGATATTTGTATACTGTAGTTAAATGCATTTTGGGTCTGGACATAGCGAGCGTTCACTTTAAGTCGATGAACTAATTTTAGTCTGAGCTGTGCTCCCGAAGATAGAATCAGCGGCAAATATTACACAGGATTAGAAGCAAGTGCGTGTTTGTGCAGATTATTGTACATTTTAGAGTATTTAGGCAGTAAAGCCGCGTGGGAGACGGTGACTTGCTCAATAAAAGTTATCAAGAAAAGCGAATTCCCCATAATTTACTGTGCGCACGAATACGAGAATATGGCGCCTGCCAGTAAACAGATTAACTCTACAATGTCAAAGGATAAGGATTAATTGTCAGATGTCTTACTATAAAATTGCAATTTTCTTATGCGGTTAAGGATATTTAATGCATGTGAAAAAGCGAGTAGATATACAAGGAGAAAGGTGTTCCTTCAAAGTGTTTCCAACATATAGGGCTTTTGGTTTGGTTTAGTTTGGTTTGGTTTTACGGCATATCAATCTCAGTGCATCATTTAATGCCGATAAAGTTTTGAAATAAATCAATTCTTAATGGATAATACAATTTTTTTATAAATACATTTTTCTATTTAACCCATAGATGGGACCCTAACAGGTACTACCACTCCAGATCAGAGTGGACCAGGGAGCAATGGTGATGAAAGGGTGCTCCACATTCCCCAAACCTCCAAAACTGGAACCTCACCATCAGATAGAGTTTAACGTCATTCCCAGGACATGTACACCCGCAGCCACCGCCTTCTAGCACCCATATGATAAAAAGGGGTTGGGGCTTGCCATAAGGGCAATAGGGTTGGGAAAATCATATAGGTGCTAGGGCTTGACATGACCAGCCGATTGATCGGAGGGGGGCTCTCCGGCCGCCCGTCTAGCCCAAGATAGGGCTAAAGTGGAGTATTGCATGTCATGAACTGCTCATCCACCTGGGCTCTATCCTTAAGCATCACGGGTCACCACCCACGGCCAACAGAGGTGCAGTCGGTGCATTCTAACGCCCCAGTCGATAGGGCGGAGGGCTTTTGGTTTGGTGAATTTTACGGCATTTTAACCCTACTTGGGTTATTTAATGCCGAATAGGTTTTGTTCTATTTCTCTGAATTTTTTTTAGATGAGGCTTGATGATTAGTATTATCTGTATTATTCTGACTATGATGAAGGTTTCCCAGGTTCGACAAGAAATACCTGAAGATGGCCGGAGAATACATCGACCGAAACGTTGTACAGATAACAATGAAGATGAGCACAATAGTCCTAATAATGCAGGTTTTGTTCTATTTATGCTTGGTGGGTATTCATTTTTTCAAATCTCAATTTTCATCACATTTTTTAAAATTCATTTTTCTTCTAATTAACCTATAGATCATAACCTAACAGGTATTACCACTCCGGGTCAGAGTATATCAGGATATAATAGTGATGAATGGGTAGTCCACATTCCTCAGAGTTCATCTTTTGGCTAAGTATTATAGTATCAACCGATTATTTTCGGTTGGTACGACTACCTTGGTCTTTTCTTTTTTCCAGTTTTTTTTTTCCACCCAGGTGATGTTTGGTAGTATATTTTTACAATCAAACTATTTGCTGTTTTTTTTCTTACCGCAAAGGTTTACAAACAAGTTTTATATATATATATATATATATATATATATATATATATATATATATATAGAGTAGAAGTTAGAAGGCAGTATCATATACTCATTTTGACATAATTGAGTAGCAAATAGAAATAGGTTTCTATTAGAGTGTTTATGTCTAATCTGTTATATCAAAGACTTTATCTTTCGGAAATTAAACAATCGATTAATAGTTAATATACATTGCATTAGTCTCCCCAACACAAAGAAAAAATCACCATATTTGTAAAGGTCTGCGAGATGAGCATGCCAAACCTCTACACAGTTTGATCATCTGGACTCGATGTTACCATATTCGTTCAATTTCCGATTTCTTTCAAAGTTTCACCTGATATTCATAAGACGGGCAGAATGGCGATATTAGAATCATTTTTCAGAGGGGAAAGAAATTTATCAGTTTTCTAAAATTATTTCCCGCAAAGAATGGCTACATTACTTTATATCTAACTCACTCCTACCGAATTTTCGTCAATCCTATTTTACCTTATCTAATTATCTCCCCTGAAAACGTACGAGCCTCCTTGTTAATTTGCAGCCTCGCAATCATTCCGTTAACAGCGCTTTACAGAAACTTTTTTTTTTCATACTTATATCTCTATAAAAGTAATTGATGGCTGGCGAGCGGAATGAAATGTATAAATTTGGGAACATATTCTCATATAATATACTTTAAAAAGAAAAAAGATACGTATTTCATTGTAAATATAAAAAAAGGTGTATATTGTCGCCAGAGAAATCAGAATATTCAAATACTTTCTCTTTTTTTCATGAGGAATATGAGGTAATTCTTATATAACAAATTATCCTTATCAAAGCGATTCATTTTACGAACTCTATCCGAGACGGAAAGTCTAAGTCCCAAGAAGATTTACATGTATAATACGGATTGATCAATCCTGTATCAATCTGCAGGCCTCTGTGGTGGGAGGTCAAACAAGTAAATCTGCACCCCCGCGGGATTACAGTAGGCGAGAGATCATCTATTATGTCACACCAGCTTACCCTACCATTGAAAGCGTCTGCAGCACATACTACACGGGTGGATTGCATGTCGTGAAATATGGTTGGGATTATTTCTTTAATTGTTTGTCAACCTGTCTAGGGTTATGTTATGCATAGAGATTAAAGAATCACGTAAATTGTATGTTCATATCTGCAGTCTATATTTAATTGTTTCTTAAGATTTATTTTTTGGAAGCGCGCGGTCGAATTGTTAGATTCGTAAGAAATGGACTCATCGACCCGAGTTCAAATCCTGGACGAAGCTACTGTTTATATAGCGCTACTACACTTATAAAAGGTATGAATCCAACTAACCCCCCTTCAGCTATGAGTAAATAGTAGCACAGACTGGGCTGTTTAACGTTGGTTAGGCAACCAGTCTAGGAGAAGGAAAACTTTGAATTCAAACCTGTTAAACTCCGCTTGGGGTAGTCACTACCAGAATAGTCTCAGTCCTAATTAGTGATCTATTTCACAAAATTAATTTATAATTTGTATGTAGTTAACGTTAACTACGAATCCTTTTAAACATATCTATTTGGATTGGACCCTAATGGGTATTAAAATCCCAAATCACAGTGGATCTGGGAGTAATGAAAGTCATTAGTACACTCCACAGGTGTCAAGATCACGAGCTTCAATATCAGATGCAGTTTAGTCTCATACTCATTTTTGAGAATGCCATAACCCTCTGTAAAAAATACAGTCAGCGTAATCTAGGCTCTACCAACAGCACAAATAATGTGATTCAAAATGTTTGATTTCAATGAACATAGACATGAGCCAATTGCCAATATCTAACTATTCCGGCGACGTATTCAGAATTTACCGTAAACTTAATAAATAGCATTTTACTTATACGGAAATATTCCCTTTATTTTTTATTTTTGTTTTAAAACATTGTGTTTATGTTTAAGTTAGAAAAACTGAAGATCATATATGCCTATGTATTCTGATTGGCGCAACATGTTCATACTATTATCATAAGCATTTTATTTCTTCTCATGTGATAAGCTGTGACATATTCAAATTTTTTTATATACCATGATCTGAGGCGGTAGATCCACCCAAAAACAACTCAAATTAAATGGTTGATTTTTTGGCTTTATTTATTTAGAAATTGTTAAATTAGGTTAGAGAGAGTAAGAGAACATTTGGACAAGGGATACAATTTCCTATTAGTTTTCTTCCAGTCTGGTTTATAAACCAAGTCACCCTCTCAAATTTCAGTTATTTGCAATTGCTTAATGGTTCAAATTACATACCTACATTATATATGGATAAAATTATATGAACAAACACAGATGTTCTTTGACTTAATTTAATTATTCAACTTTACATTGCCGATATTGCAATATTTCGTGTTTTTTTTAAAATGTTATTTAGGAAAACAATTGTAACCGTTTTATGATGTTATTGAAGAATTTTTTTCTTGAGAAAATCGAAATATTGCAATATCAGCAATGTAAAGTTGAAGAAATAAATTCAGTTAGACAACATGTGTTTTTTTCATATAATCTTATCCATATATACTGTCGTATTCATTTCCTTACTTTTAACTAATGTACCTTCTTTATCTACACATTTCTGCGGTCTAGTTTTTAAACCCAATCACAACTTTAAATCCTTAAAAAATGATTGTTATAATTCCAAACGGTAAA
The DNA here is from genome assembly GCA_023376005.1 of Doryteuthis pealeii. Taxonomy (NCBI): domain Eukaryota; kingdom Metazoa; phylum Mollusca; class Cephalopoda; order Myopsida; family Loliginidae; genus Doryteuthis; species Doryteuthis pealeii. The sequence goes on along the minus strand of CM042149.1, from coordinate 68,395,121 downwards.
AATCGTTATCAGATTTAACAATATATGCAATGATAATAGTAATAAACAGTAGTAATTCATATATATCTCAGACAACTACAACACATTATTAACTATGGTCGAAGGCGATATATGCACCCAAACGAAACCCCAACTGGTTGATTGTAAATCTATTTTTATTTATTTAGAATTTGGGTTACACAGAGAGAGAAAGATATATATATATATATATATATATATATATATATATATATATATATATATATATATATATATATAGCGAGAGAGAGAGAGAGAGAGAGAGAGATAGATATAGATATAGATATAGATAGATATATATATATAGATATAGAGAGAGATATAGATATATAGAGAGATATATATGTAGAGAGATATAGATATAGATAGAGATATAGATAGAGATATAGATTTATATATATATATAGAGAGAGAGATAGATATAGATATAGAGACAAAGATAGAGAGAGATAGAGATAGAGATATAGAGATAGAGATAGATATAGAGATATAGAGCGATATAGATATAGATAGTGAGATATAGATATAGAGAGAGATAGAGAGAGAGAGAGAGATAGATAGAGAGGTAGATATATATATATATATATATATATATATATATATATATATAGAGAGAGAGAGAGAGAGAGAGATAGATAGATAGATAGATAGATAGATAGATAATTTTTGAACAAGAGACACAGTTTCCACCTTGGACTTCGTATGATTATTTCGACCGTATTTAAAGACCGCCTGGGTGACAGCGCTCTCTATCATGCTGCATTGCTAGGGGCCATCTATATTCTCTGATGGTCATGACTTCTCAGTTGTTTCGTTTCCGCCTCTAACAGCTACCCTTTAGTTCACACGACTTCGTCAAGTTCATGTGTATCATTTTCATTTGACCAAGCCTCGTGATGTCATTTCAAATACATCACACAGCTGGGTGTTATTCCCGATGCCAAAGCGTCCAAACATGCAACATTCGTTGGCTTAGTCATGTCGCTGGATATAGAACAACGAGGAAAAAGAGTACAATTCAGTAAATTCCCGGAGTCAATTTAGAAAAATAGAAGAGAAATTACCTGAAGGAATCCTGGAACTGGGTTAGTTGAAATATGCCTTGTCTTTATTAGTAGGAATTATTGAAAAGTCGATAGTGAGGTCACGTGAAGAGTTTCGATTCTACGTCGGTAAATTTGGAGATTTAAGGGTGTAGCTGATAGCCTGAAGGACAATTGATATGTATCCTGCTAACGTTACTTAGGTATTCGACTGTGAAGTGAAATCGGTTCTCACTGAGCACACATTATTGTAACGCTGTGCCGCACAACAATGCATTTACCAAACATATAAAAGACTTGTACAACTGATGGTAGACTCGTTTTCCAAACTGTTTAATGTGAGGAAATTCTTTCAAACTAAATGCCCCACTGCCTCGAACTAAAAACAGGATTATATATATATATATATATATATATATATATATATATATATAATTGTGTGTGTGTGTGTGTTGAGTGGTGTTTTTATATTGCTTTCATGGTTATTTTTGATTGTGATAGTATCGTCTTCAAATTCTCTGGACCCGGCAACATTAGCCTTATTGCAAATGAAGCAACCCAGTGGAAAGTTAAGTTTTTCTTTTCTTAATGTGGATATAAACATGTTTGTCAGCAAAAAAAAATGAGATACTGACTTCACAAAATAAAAGTTATAAACATAAAGTGAAAAAATAAAACACTAAGAAATATTTAATAATAATAATAATAATAATAATAATAATAATAATAATAATAATAATAATAATAAATAAATAAAACAATAACTAATATAGACTCTTTTTAAATATAAACTATAATTCAAGTTTTTCATTTTTTATTATCTTAAGTTTAAATTTAATCTATTTCTGTCAGATATCGGTGCTGCTATTATACAGGAATTTAAAAAATAGATTTTGATAAAATGTATCTTGGAATATTATTTTTAGTTGAATATTTTGTATAATGAATTTCTATGGTTACAGTTTATATACATGTACACCCCCCCACATATATATATATATATATATATATATATATATATATATATATTCAGATCTTAGCCCTGAAGAGCATTAAGCGAAACTAATGGTAGGTTCGTCTGACTCATTAGATTTATCTTTATTATTTGCTCTACTTAGGTATTGAGCACTTTTTACTTATTAGCTTATTCTCTCTAGCGGTTATATGAATATATATATATATATATATATATATATATATATATATATATATATAATATATAATATATAATATATCTTATATACATATATATACATATAAATTGTTTTTTACTTTTGGCCAAATACTGTACCAATAGATTACTTTTTGTTGGTACGACTATCTTGGTCTTTTCTTTTCTCAAAAAATTTTTTTTTTCTCCCGGTTGATGTTAGGTAGTATATTCTTACAATCAAACTATTTTCTGTTTTTTTTCTCACTGCGAGGATTTACAAACACGCTTGGTATATTAATATATATATATATATATATATATATATATATATATATATATATATATAATATATATATATATATATATATATATATATATATACAATCATATGAAATCATTTGGATTGAAACCATGGTAGACCCTCAACCCTTTTTCTCTATTAATATTACTAATATTATACATATGTTTGTGTGTGTTTTGTGATTTCTGGTTTCAAAAACCATAGGTTATTATACAGAGTGACTAAGCTTCGTCCAGATATTGATTATTCGCTATTAGAAAATAAGATACCCATCCATCATATAACCAAACAGAACAATGACTTTGGACATTTGAACCGTAACAAATCACTTAACTCCATTTTCACTTCCTGTAAATTATAATCACCAAACACATTAAAGTTTATTTATACACGTTAGTCTATTCATTACAGACAGACACCCCTCCTCTCATCAGATGACCCCCCCCAGGAGCAAAAGAGATTCACCTATGACTTCAGCTTAAAACCATAGATATGTTTCGTGATTAGTACTCTGTCTTTATAAATAAAATATTAATATCACTTTCGAAGCAAATTAAAATTGAGATGATAAATCGTGTTTTTAATTATAGTAATTCTTGACACACTGTTGCTAGGATCTTATTTGTTGTTCAATTGGTTTGATGGAATGTACATATAGTTATTTTTTCCACTTGCAAAAACTAAGATACACTAAGCATAAATTTACGTATCCGGAGGTGGTCCGTGATATTAGATTTGGAGGATCAAAAGCAGCTTATGAGACTATAATTATTAGATGATGTTTTCCGAACTATATGTCCATCATCGTTATCTCGGATATACAACCACAGAGTCAACCCAACCGGAGTTCTCTCTATGATGTTTCTCATGAGTAGAAACTTAGGGAGCATAGACTCCATGTGAAATACAACACTGGAGTGTGCCAGTCACCTTATTCTATCAGCGATTGTTCGTCTATTAACTGACTCATTTAGAGTCTCGCCGGAGCGCACAGGTATCTGAGAGACAACCCGGACTTTAGAGCTGAGATATCGTGGCTTGACACTCAGAACTGAAGTTAAATTGTCCTCATAGTTTTATACTATATTGTTAAAACCCGTTTTATATTTACAATAACCCTTTCTCAGTATATTTTGTACTACAAGGTCTATATTTCTTAGCAATATTGCGACTAGTGGAGATAAATAATTCATACACTAATATTTTTTCATTAATCTCGTACTGAGAATATGATGAAACGCAGATCAATAGGACAGAGAAATAGCAATGATTCACTCATTGTATCGGATCTACCTTTTGATTGCAATGCCACTAGTCAACTGACGAGAATACCAAGCTTAAGTAAGCTCATACAGGCATAGAAGAGCGAAGAAAGCGCAATCCAGGATTCAAGGAAGGAATCACGCAAATAACGAAAAAGTGAATAAGGAGCTGAGGTGCCGTTGACATTGTCCCTAAATTAAATCTCGAAATAGACGGACTATGGGTCATTGAGGTTCACAGTTATATTGCCTATCACTGTTAATGTTGCTAATTGTCTGTGTAAGCCACTATAGCAACTTGATACTGAGACTTGACCTAACAGATACGAGAATGGTAAAAATGGGTTAAGATAAGACTTGCGTTACTGGTTAGATCAAATAATGCCATACAGATTTTTCACCTTCAATAATTGTTTTAATTCACTATATTTCAGATATATGTTCACCCAGTTCCCTTAGTAAAATTCTCCTAGTCTGATTTGCGTGATTTAAACCAAATGAACGTGAGAATCATATTGACATCAATTACCTAAACAATCAGCGAGTGACAATTTATATTCAATGCCTAAGAATAAATAGCGAATTCGAGAAGACTTCTTTAAAAACGCGGAGTTAACGCACTGTTATATCCCATATGCAATTGGCTATCACTTAAACGCTTTTATTGAGAAAAACGGATTAAGAAATCACTATAACGAGAGTCTATCGAGACGACGTAAAGGCTTCACACCGTTTATTGATTACAGCTCACCCACGTTACATATAGTAATATCACTTGTAGCACAAGACATGACTAGCTGCGGTTTGGATGCGGAGTTGAACCCGCAGTATTGTGGCTGTTTGAACAACAGAACTTGACACTAAAATCGCGGACTCACTAATTATTTATAGCACTTTATAGTATACAATATATGACCCTTATTAATTTTCTGCTTTATTATTTTTTGACTGAACTTTATACTTAGTAGATATTTATACCCAACCCCTCTACAGTATGTGACACAAGGTTAAAGTTATTCTTTAGCCGTGAAATATAACCTGTTGAGATAAAATTCAATATTTCATAATCAATAACTTTAATTCACATATTCAGTATTTTCTACTTCTTTTTAGAATTTCTTAGTCTTTTATTTTCTGGTTTTGTATTTTTAAAAATCTTTACTTAGATTCTACGAACGTCTGACAAAACGAAAATCCATGATATATTGAATAGTAATTATAATCTATATCTTGGTTATTTAATATTATTTCTAATAATCACCTACTTTCACATCTATCATTTCAGTTCAGCTGTCCACAGACCTAAAAAAAAAAAAAAAACTGTTTCGAATTTTTGGTCATTCACATCTGACCTTTGCTAATTGTACTGAATGTACAGTACGTGTTTTGTTAATACATGCTCTCACCTCAGTACGACTGAGAGATAAGCAAGATTTAACTCATGTAACAAGATATTCCTCTCTTTTTCATAATATGAGCTAATTCTTGATATGAGCTAAGTTATCGCCTGAGAACCTTTACGAACTAGATTTCTCCGGGGACGATTTAGAAAGAAAAAAAATTGAAGAGAGAGCGATAGCGGCACACAACAAAGAACAGAGAGAAGAGGACATGAGCGCGGGAAAGAAAATAATCACCATAGGACCACGCAATAAAAGAGCGACATACATCAAAAATGATACCACGTATTTCGAGAGGAAGTAATGAAGACAGAAATTATATACTAACCTCACTCACATATATCATCATGGGATTACAGAGCTAACACAAATAAAGGCGGATTATATGTTTCGCTACAAAATATAATTGCATTCTTTATTAAGAGAGGCTGCAGCTGTGTTATGGGTGAGAGACATGAATACAAAATATGCAGGCAAAAAAATGCCAAGATCACAGAAATTTTAAAAATAAGATAAAAAATATGGAACACAGGTAAAATATATTATCCAATAAAGATAAGATGTAAAATCAGTGTACATTGTTAGAAAGAGTCAGGCAAACAATGGCGAAGAGAAGAGAAGTTACAAAGAGAGAGAGAGAGGTATTGAGAGAGAGGAATTCCGGAATGTATATATATAATTAATATATTATAATTATATTAATTAATATATAAATATATATATATATTATACCATTCACTATTTATTACCCATTAAAATTAAAATCAGCTAGGTAGATATATAGTACTAATAATAAGTATTAAATAAATAGAGCGGGCTGGCCTAAAAAATTTCATCTATAGTATGATGAGCAAATAATAAAGTATATATAATAAATATTATATAGAGTCAGACGAACTACCATTAGTTATACTTTACCTTAATGCTCTTCTATAGGGCTAGATTACATGACAATTATACCTATATAATTATAATATATATAAATATATATATATATACTCAAATTCCCTATATATATATATAATATATATATATATATTAAATTAATATTAATATTAACCAATTCCTATAAATTTAATTAATATATAATAGTGGGTAGGAGTATTGTACATTAGTATAATATTATAAATACTGTTAACCATGAAATATTCTAATTATATACAAATATTCACTAAAATAATATTCCTAAAGATAACATTTTAATCATAACCATCTATTTAATTAAAATTCCTGTATATATATAAAATTAGTCAAGCATCACGAATAATCTCGTACAATATGAATAAATATATAGTTATATTTATCAAAATTCCACTATTATTTAATAAATACTATATTAATAGAATTATAATATAATAAATATACCAAGTCACTATATACTATTAGATAAAATTAATATTATAAGTTATTCCAATATTCCTAATTTAATATAAATATATAAAGAGTCTATAATATATTATATAGTTTAATTGTTATATTCCAATTATTTTACATATTATTATTTATTAATTATATTTATATAATTATATATATTTTATTATTTATAATATAATTATTAATTATTAATTATTAAATTTATTATTATAATATTTCTATTATAGTTGGAGTTTTTAATTTTTTCACTTATGCCTATTAATAACTCTCTTATATTATGTGAAGTCACAGTAATCTCTTTATTTATTATTTGACTGAACAAAACAGTTTATAATTAAATCACAATTAAGTAAGAATATAACTTTAACTTTCTACACCCTGGGTTGCTTCATTTGCAATAAGGCTAATGTAATGCCGGTGTCCCAGAGCCATAATTATGATGTATATATATTTATCCTAATTCAATAAATAACTCAATGAAGCAATATATAAACACCAACTATCTAATACAACATCAACACACTAATATATTATTAATATATATATATTAAATATATATAGTTACCAAAATTTACCTATTACTCTAAGTCGACATATCCTTCCAAAAATTTGATCGTGACTAATATAAAGCCATTATCAAATAATACATCACATTGTTTGGTATTTACCCGTTACTTTTGCTACATCGAGGCAGTGGGGCATTTAGTTTGAAAAGAATATTCTCACATTAACACACCACACAACACGACATTATAATTATGTAGATAATAACTAGTAGTCTATACCAATCTAGGTAATTGAGTAAAGTAAAGTCTTTATCATAAACATAGTGTGTTTTTGAGTGAATATACTGGCCATTGTTTTAGCCGACAATTTTGTTTGGAGCGGGATGATGTCGACTAGTCAGATTTGTATAGTCCAATAACATAAATTGTTTGATAAATTAATCAGTCAATAATGTAAGAAGTAACCAGAGATTTTGAATTATAGGCTAAACTAGATGTTTTCACCGAAGGGTAAAGAGCTTAAAACACACACCGATAAAAAATAGGTTAACAAAGCCCTTGTGTCGATAGAATGGTACATATCAGGGATGACACAATTTATTCAGTATTGTTCGCTTTTTAGCACTTACATTTGAAACCAATGAGTACTATCAAGCTATCGACCCTTAACACTCCAGAAATCTTTAAGACGTTAAGATTAAAGTAAACTTCTACTCACGTGATAATTCACTATCGTAACTTTTTCAACATTATGTTATATCCTAGGACCTTAACAATAAGACGAACACATAATCCTCAAGCGCAATTAATTTATATCAACTAACCAAGTTATATATGCAAGGAATTCTATCAGGTATAATATTTCTCTTTACTATATATTTATATTTCTATAAAATATTGACTCCGGTGAAGTATTAACAGAAGATAGTAGAGAAGCATGAGAGAGAGACGAGATTGTAGTACGAGAACGTATATACAGTTGTAATTACACGTAATATGAGAGAGTTGAGGGAGGTTAATTAGACTATATATACGACAAGCGACATGTAGTATAGAGAGAAAGCGAACGCGAGACGGATATAATATATGATATATAGAGTATATATACATATAGTATTATATTAGTAGACGCTTATTAATGGCATCGGAGAGAGAATTATAACAATCACCAGACGAGTGAAATAGCGACAGAAGATATGACTAGAGGATATAAGATTGATACAATATAAAAAGGAGGAAGGCTCTGGAGTATCTACAAAATTAGAAAATGATTAACACATTAAATCTGACGAATGACGTAGTGAACTTAAAAGGGGTAGCTGTTAGGAGAGACGAGAGAGAAGAAGACGAAGAGACGACGATGAGGAGGAGATGCTAAGCACGAGAGAGAGAGAGAGAAAGCAAGGCCTAGAAAATTAATTAAAAAGCTACGAATAAAAATGTTTTAAAAAGCTAGAGTTTATGTGTGTCTGTATGAAAGTGTGTGTTCCATGCAGTCTTGTGTGTGTGTGTTAGAGGAAGGAAAGGGAAATATGGAGGAGGAAATGAAAAGAAAATAAGCAAATATATAAATATATCTAAGAATTAAAATGGAAGCAAAAATTTGCGTGTAAAGAAAGAAAAAGTTTAAAAAACTGAAATTGCATTTGGAAAATTGTGAAAAAAGCCAAATTTAAGAGATTAACATTGAATGTTGAAGAGGAAAAATGAAAGAACGTGAAAATCAAGGTAGGAAAGACATAATTACTGAATTAAAGAAATACTAGGGCAAGTCAAAATGTAATGCCATTTTGTTTAGGACAGGTATAATTACCAACATGGCAATTAATGTCTTTACATTTTTGGGAACCATCGGATAGATTACTTAACCAAATTTGTTTTGAATATAGATATTATATTACAAGGGTGACTCAAATTCATTACTACTTAAAAGTAGGTGCCATATCCTTCTTAATACCCCATACTTGTCACTTTGTGTGACATCCTACACGTTGTGATCCGGTTGGATAAATACGAGTGTGAGTCGAAAATGAATGCCATTTTGTTTAGGACATTTATAATAACCAACATAGGAACATGTATCATACATAAAAATAAAGCTGGTCCTCTATGGATCACATCACTACTCCTCCATATAGGTAAGTCAAAAATTAATGCCATTTTGTTTAGCACATGTATAATTACCAATACAGGGACATGTATCATACATAAAAATGAAGTTGGTCCTCTGTGGATCACATTCCTATTCCTCCACATAAGTCACCGTTTCTCTAATATAATGTTCCACCTTCGAATGAGAGCATGTATCCCTGCACGTGAGATTATATTAACTATTCTTTGGACAGCATTACCGAATCCTCCATACTTCCCAGATTGAGCACCTTCAAACTATCCTTTCCTCAGTCCCATGAAAGAGGGTTTGAGAGGGAAAAATTATTCCAGTAATGAGGATGTGAAATCTGTAGTGCGGAAGTGGCTCAAAGGACAGTCAACAGAATTTTACTGAGCAGGGATACATGCTCTCATTCTAAGGTGGAACATTGCTATTGAGAGAAACGGTGACTATGTGGAGGAGTATGGATGTGATTCACAGAGGACCAGCTTCATTATGATGTATGATATATGATATATGATCCTGTGTTGGTAATCATACCTGTCCTAAACAAAATGGCATTACTTTTTAACTTATCCTCGTTTGAATGTACTTGAAAATAGAAGTGCACACTTAACGATATTAAGAATAGGGTCATGTGACGTATAAAATATCAAAACGTGTGAAAAAGAGATAAATTATAAAAAGAAACAACGAAATCAAATGAAGAAAAATGGAAGTTAAACACTTTTATCTGACACATATATAAAGAAAAGAAAATTTAAAAAAAGAAGTTACATAAAGTCACTTGGTACGGGTATCTGTATTTATGAGATGAGGCTTGATATGAATAATTCTGATATTTGGGACTGTTGTCCTCATCGTTATGTTATATATAAAAATAATTTTTCAGGTGTTTCTTTTTTTTACCTCAGAATAAAGTCGTCATCAAAAGATAACCTTGAGTTCAAACGTGGTTTCGGAGTATTAATATCATTACCACTATTTAAGGCATCCCCACAGCAAAGAATGCCACCAGCCTTATTGACAGAAATGTGATTAATATATTAGTTAGATCTAATTTTATAGAAAATTCTATTAAATGATAGATATAGAAAAAATTAAAATGGAAGAAAAATGGAAGAAAAATGATATATTCTAAAATGAAAATTTTCAAAATAATTCCCGGGAACCACGTTTGAACTCAAGGTTATCGTCTGATGATGACTTTATTCTAAGGGAAATAAAAAAAACACCTGAACAAGGCCAGATGATATAGCAGCCGCAACGTTGTGTTTATATATATATATATATATATATATTATATATATATATATATATATATATATATATATATATATATACCACAATAAAGATGTCTTATGACTACAAAAACATATGTCATTCAGATTTGAAATCTTGCATATACTTTAATATGTATATAATTAAGAAACACACAACATTTACGCATTGATTTTTGCTGATTAAGTGATTTAATTAATCAAATAATAAAAGAAATCTAAAGAGTTTTGCAACTCTTCATAATTCTTTATAAGTTAGTACAGAAACACTCATTGTCATTTAATCCACTCATTCTATCAAGGAATGGGTCCAGGTGAATATAGCTCGCCGTAGGTTGCCTTCAGTTTTAGATCTTTTGACACTAAGTGCCCGGCCTGGGTGAAGATTAAAATTTAGTATCTGCACCTTGACCGAGAAGCCTTAAAATTTTCTCGCTTGATTCCAGAGGGTCATCTCCCCTGGAAGCACCTGACCCCTCGCCTAAAAAGGACAAGATTGGGTTTATTACCCGATGTTATAGGCCACTCCGAAATGTGAATGGCAAAACAGTCCGAATTTTGAAAAATATTCACATTGTTAATGAAAATATTCACATGGTTAATGTTCGAATAAAAATATGGACGTGGATAAAAAGTCTGAATGAAAATCAGAACTAAACCATAATATAAAGTCGATGGGGTGGTCTAAAGTGGTATCAGCCAGACAGTGAGGGAGTATATCCCCTTTTCACAAGAGCCATACCAAGGAGATTGTTTTTCCATCTGAGGTGGAGCGCCACACGTATCAGTTCCTTACTTTACCGCACATACACTGAGTTTGCAAGGTCGGTATCTAACCAATAACCTTGTGGTTCCTAGGTGGACGTTCTACCGACTGAGCTACGGTATTAAATCAAATAAAAGAATAAACATACAAATGAATGAACGATAGATTGATTGAAACTGGGAGGAAAAAGTCAAGAATAAACAGATAAGCATTTTAAAATACAAATGAATATGAAAATAACAACAGAAGCAAAAGCGATGATAAGAGATATGAAAACAAGAAGAAGAAAAAAGGAGAAAAAAGCGAATTTCATTGACATGTACTCTGACACGCATGCGAATATAACTTTAGGCATGATGACGTATTTAATCGTCAGATCCTAAAACTTCCGGTTGGGAATCACATGTCATATCCGTGCTTAGGAACTGCTTTCAATTCAACAGTTCAACTCATCTTTTCATTTTTATTTATTATGTTCAGCTATTTATTATTCATTTCACCGATTTCTGTATTCTTTGTCCCGTTTTCTAATACATTCACTATTTCTCTCATTTGTTTATCTTCTTCTTCTTCTTCTTCTTCTTCTTCTTCTTCTTATTATTATTATTATTATTATTATTATTATTATTATTATTATTATTATTCAGTTTTCAAACCTTGATCTATATTTTATTCATAATTTTTTAAAATCCCGAATTGGATGTTTTCTATACTTAAAAACGGTGAATATTCCATGCTGGTTGTATATGTAAACCAGCCCGTTTAAGAAGGGTGTTGTGAATGCAGCAAATTGCTTAGAATAATACAAAAATATCTCTAAGTTTTCAAAAAAATAAGAATTTTCTTCACATTAAGTACCAGATTACAAAACAGTGATTTTCGAAAAAAAGGATTATATTGAAGTTTTGCCCATGGAATATGTTATATCTAAATATCATCATCATCATCATGTCGCGCTTTCAGCGCGGATATCCATGACAACTCTCTCCATCCGTCCCTATCGCTCATCATTCTCGGGAGGTCCTCTATGCAGCATCCTGTATCCGCACAGAGCTGATCAATGTACGTCATGTGTCCATATGCTGGTTTCCACAGGAGGACGTCGCTTATGAGTTCGTCCTTGCTTCTCCAGCAGTGTCCCGCGTGTCTTGTCCGTCTTACTCGGATGGTTTGGGTGATATGTGGTAGGTGGCCGTACAGCTGCTTTCTCGTAGGGTGCTATTTCCACGTCTTGTTCATGATCACCCGCAGCATTCTTGTGCAGCTCCCATCTAGTTTATTCTCTAGTCGCTTAGTTAGGGTCCAGGTGGTGCAGCCATACAGCAGCACCGACACGACAACGGGCTGGAAGAACTGTCTCTTTAGCTTGTTTGTGAGATTGGACCTCCATATGATAGAATTTGTACTTGACAAAATGGGCTAAGTGCTACTGAAGTCAGAGTTGGTATATACCCAAATTGTTCACCATGGGTAGGATGTGTCACAAATATGGGGCATCCAGTAATGATCAAACTCGCTATTTAGTTGTAAAGGATCTTCGACTGATTATTTGACTAACCATCAAGCCAAATGGGACATTCCCCTTTCGGGGTCGCCTAAGACATCGGGCAATAAACCAAATCCTGTCCTTTTTAGCCGAGCGGTCTGGTGCTTCCAGGGGAGACGACCTTCTGGAATCAAGCGAGAAACTTTTAAGGCTTCTCGGTCAAGGCGCAGATACTAAATTTTAATCTTCACCCAGGCCGGGCACTTACTGTCAAAAGATCTAAAACTGAAGGCAACCTACGGCGAGCTATATTCACCTGGACATATTCCTTGATAGAATGAGTGTATTAAATGACAACGAGTGTTTCTGTACTAACTTATAAAGAATTATGAAGAGTTCCAAAACTCTTTAGATTTTTATCGATTAATTAAGTAAATCGCTTAATCAGCAAAGATCAATACGTAAATTGTGTGTGTTTCCTAAATATATACATATCAAAGTATATGCAAGATTTCAAATCTGAATGACATATGTTTCGAAGTCATAAGACGACACGCACATACCATAAATATGATTTTATATATATATATATATATATATATATATATATATATATATATATATATATATAAGTAAGTCGTAAAGTCGACGGGGCGGCCTAAAGTCGGTATCAGCCAGTCAGCGAGGGAGTCTATCCCCTTTTCAATAGCGCTAGACCAAGGAGATTGTTTTAGCATCTGAGGTGGAGCGCCACACCTACCATCAGCTCCTTTACCGCACAGATCCCTGTGCTACTCATACGCTGAGTTGGCGGGGACCGGTATCGAACTAGGAACCTTGTGGTTTCTAGCCGAACGCTCTACCGACTGAGCTAAAAGGAAATAACAACTGGAAAAATATTAAGTTGATCCCAATATTAATAGTTGATAAAAGTATTACCCGTATAAGTCAGTGTTATAACAAATATAAAGTTCTAAATTCATTATTAGAGTGGATTTAGAATTACAGTGTGTTTTGAAATAACCTACTAAGATCCGTATGGTGAAACACGAGTAGGTCATTTGAATACACACTGTAATACTATATATATATATATATATATATATATATATATATATATATTATTTAAGAATGGAAATGAGTAACCTACTCGAGTTTCATCGATAGATTCTTCAGGGTTACTTTTAAATTAATCGAGTTTACGATTAATCTTTGGTGTTATAAACATGCCCGTTGGAACGGGACTTAAATTTAAAGTCCCGTTCCAAAGGGCATGTTTATAACACCAAAGATTAATCGTAAACTCGATTAATTTAAAAGTAACCCTGAAGAATCTATCGATGAAACTCGAGTAGGTTACTCATTTCCAGTCTTAAATAAATTTATGCTCTACATTGTATTGAGCACTTTGTATTTGTTTTTTTCTCAACCTTAACCTCTGGATATTGTGCGCTTCCAACGATCGTTCTTATACCCACCGGTAAGTTAATACTTATACATATATATATATATATATATATATATATATATATATATTATATATATATATATATACTAATAATGATACAGAAGTTAATTTAGAATGGTGAGTAACCAACTAATTCGAACTGAGAAATCTACATCTTGGAGTGTCTAATGATAGGCAGTATCGAATTGTGATCAAATCGATCCACCGTTTTTCGGGGTGTGCGTTATACCGACACTCAATTACGTTGCTCGGTGCAGTAAAGTAATTTCGAGCGAAGCGTAGAACCCGAAATAATCGATCATCGATTAGTGACACCCTGCAAAATTTCATTCGTTCTTCATCTCTTCATCATTTTTTTTTCTTTCTTTAAAACTTTTTTTTTCTTCCTTACTCCTATTCTTTTTATTTTTCCTTTTTCTTTTCTTTCTTTTAATTTGAGATTTTAACGTTGCGGCTGCTGCTGCTGATGAAGAAGAAGATAATGATTGTGAAGTTGGTAATTGTAGGAAGTGGGTAGGTTGGGATAGCGGTGGTAGTGTCTGGAAATGAAGATAGTGGTAGGGATGTCTTTTGTTAGTCTCTCACAACCTGGATCGAAGTTTTGATTTTTTTTTTCTTTCGACATTCGAAAATCCAGGCAGTAGAAGTTAACTTGGCCGCTACTAAGTCAATTTACAGTTTAGTTTCGTCTTTATCTGGGGACCAACCATGAGAGTGAAATAAATAATGAAATATTATTAAATTCTAAGTATTTATTGCTATCTTTTTGGCCTCTTTCATAATTATATATATATATATATATATATATATATATATATATATATATATATATATATAGAGTAAATTAGCTACGATATGATGCTAGTAAAGTTTTAAAGGAGGTAAATCTTTTTTGAATTCGTTGACCGTATCCTAAACTGCTTGTCTATCCAAGGCTAACGAAGTCAGTTAGCCCTATTAGTTATCCATAGGTGAGTGAGAAAAGTCATATTTAATAAGATAAATATATAGGTTTTACATATCTATTTATTGGGTGACAAAGGAACATTCACAACCATATTGGTTTCATGCGGTGCATTCATCAGGTGAAGATGTCATTTGAAACATCTTCACCTGATGAATGCACCGCATGAATGTACCGCTTGAAACCAATATGGTTGTGAATGTACCTTTGTCAACCAATAAATAGATATGTAAAACCTATATATTTATCTTATTATATTATATAACAGCTCTATTTTATATTGAGCACTCTACCAATTAATACTGCCTTTGGTACACCATTCCAGCAAAAGCTGAAATAGTGACCAGCTCACACTACAGTATATATATATATATATATATATATATATATATATATATATATATATATATATATATATTATATAAAATATTGCATGGAAGTAATTCAGTGACACTGGGATTTGATACATTTCGACATTCATCAGAGTGAAAATGTTTTATGAAATATCCGATTCAATGATCAGTACCCAGCGTCACAGAATATATATATATATATATATATATATATATATATATATATATATATATATATATATATATATAAATGGTATTTGCGGAAAAGGTGACTTATCGGTGATACAGTTCAGAATGGTTAGTTGATGCAAGATTCACAATGATAAGGCAGCGATATAATAAAAATAAAGTGCTCAATACGTTGGTAGAGCAAATTTATTATGATAAAGGTACACGGTTATAACCAACTCGAGTTTCACCATAAGGATCTTCAGGATCGCAAAAACATACACATGAGCAATCAACTGCAATTAATCAATATCTTGATTAATCCAGTGGATTTAACCCTGAAGATCCTTATGGATCTCCTACCGTGTACCTTTATCATAATATATATATATATATATATATTAATATATATATATATATATATATATATATATATATATATATATAGAGAGAGAGAGAGAGAGAGAGAGAGAGAATATGTATTCTTATATACATATAGAATAGCTCTCTCCTTGATTTGAGCTCTCCATTAATAACACTGCAAAGTGAGCTAGTGATAAATATAT
>CM042149.1:68361400-68373900 GCA_023376005.1 Doryteuthis pealeii | reverse complement strand
TTTAAGCACATTTAATTAGACGAAAAATAAGAGGAAATGAGAATGGATAGGTATCTTGGTAGATAAAAGGGAAATAAATTACTTCACATGCAAAGTGGGTGCTGAAACATTCTCGGCCTAACAAAGGAAGGAATAACAATTTTTAGAGGTGAATTTTTAAGTTACAATTCTGGAGCACTGAGGAGTGTGGAGTACCCCTTCATCGCCATTCTCCCACGTTCACTCTTACCTGGAGTGGTAGAACCTGCTGCTGTGTACTGGCATCAAATTCTATATGTTATATAGCGGCTTCTTCTTCACATTGCTAGATCGCTTATCAGTATACGTAGCGGGTATGGTCACAGTACCCAAAGCGATGTATGTTAGTAGTCAGCTACGACCGACTACTGTACTTCAATAATAACAGATACGTATGTACAAAAGAGGACCCTTCTTTATTTCCTTCGGTGTGTGGGTGGTGAAGGCACAGAGCTTAGAATGAGTGCACGAGGGGTGGTTGCTGACGAGAGACGTGAAGTGTCCTTTTCCGCTCCGGCTGGCGTCTGAGTCCGTCGGCTTGACCCTCTGGCTTTTTGTATTGACGACACGCCTACACATCTTCATCTTTTTGATCTGATAACGGACATTTGTTATATATTTCTTCTATCTTCACCCTGCTTCCTTGACCAGAAACTATCTCTTCCGCTTTCTCTTTCTTTTTAAATATATATTTTTATCTTTCTCTTTGTCTCTCAACCGGAAGTTCCATCTTCCGGGCGAGGACAATACAACACCTGCCCCATTGATGGGTTGAATAGAAACAATGTTAAGAATAACGGACCACCATTCACGAACAACAGGTGGCCCCATTGGGTGAAAACGTCTTACCATTCTGTACTGGTGCAGTCGCCGTGTTCTACAGCTAAAACTCTATGTAGTACTGTGCTATTACATACCTACAATGACATCGCTAATTGGTGAGAGTGAGAGTTCTTCAGGGATAGAGAGAGATATTAGAGAGAGACAGATTAGAGACTTATTTGGTGAGGAGATCTTACTTGCTTCTTGCTGATCCTTCTACCATCTCCTTTGGCTGCCCTCTTGTTTTCTAGTTGGGTTGTCTTCTAAGTGAGTTGAGTTCTTCTAAGGGATTCTTTTGGGCTTTGCTTGTGTTTAATTGAATAAACTACCAGACATTTTTTGTTACTTGATCAAGTTTTTATTTTTATCTTTATGCCCATCCCAACGCGCGGGAGATTCGGCTTGGGTCGTCAAAGAGTTGTTTTTGGTCGGTTAATGGATTTTATAACTTTTTAAGAAACTTGACTAAAGAAACCCTTTCGGCTGGTGCTGTAGAACACGCCATCTAAACATCTGCAGAGAAGTATTATGGGACCAACTGTGAGTGGCGAATCGTGATGCTTATTCACGGAATCCTCGTGGCTTAGCAGTTCATGGCATGCAACACTCCACTTTGGCCCATACTTAGGTTAGACAGGCGATTGGAGAGGCCCCCTCTGGTCAATCGGATGGTCACATCAAGCCTTAGTACCTATATGATTGTCCCGACCCGTTTTATCATGCATATGCAAAAAGACAGTTGCTTAGGATTTAAGTGCCCTGGGTAGGACGTTAAACTGCCTGTAGCAGTAAGGTTCCAATTCTGGAGTTCTGGGGAGTACCACTTACTTACTTCCCGGAGTGGTAGTACCTGTTAGAGACCTGTGTATGGGTTAACTGAGTTAAGAATGATTGTTTAAAAAATGTGAATACCCAACAAGAATAAATAAAACAAAAAACGTTTCAGCGTAAAATAACCCAAAGGTTAACATGTCTTAAAATCCAACACACCAGCCAACCAACCTCACACACAACCATTTTGATAAACGAATATTGCCAATCAGGATTCAACGAATAGAATCACCCAAATACATGAATGGACTATTCTTGAGTTACATAAATACCAGCTGTTTTGGGAACCAGTGAGGAGTGCTTAGTTGCTGTTGTTCAAACCAACAGCATACTCAGCTCACAACACAGTTGGATGCTAATCACCGAAACACATTCCTATAGTTGTTTGGTTTTGTTTTACGGCATACCAATCTTTAAAGGGTTAAATTTAAAGCCGAATCAAGTCGTTTTGATGAACAAAATACCCGGGTTTGTTACAGTACATAGTGTTGCTTGAATGATCACCTAATTAAGCCGCCCTGTCGGCTGGGGCGTTAGAATGCATCGGCTGCACTTCGGCAGGGGGGGTAAAACTCCCCCAATGAGGCCACCTGTTGGTCGTAGGTGGCGACCCGTGATGCTTAAGGATAGAACTCAGGTGGATGAGCAGTTCATGACTTGCAATACTCCACTTTGGCCCTATCTTGGGCTAGACGGGCGGTCGGAGAGGCCCCTCCGATCAATCGGCTGGTCACGTCAAGCCCAGCACCTATATGATTTTCCTAACCCTATTGCCCTTATGGCAAACCCCAACCCCTTTTTATCATATGGGTGCTAGAAGGTGGTGGCTGAGGGTCTACAAGACCTGGGAATGACGTTAAACTCTATCTGATGGTGAAGTTCCAGTTTTGGAGGTTTGGGGAATGTGTAGCACCCCTTCATCACCATTGCTCCCTGGTCCCCTCTGACCCGGAGAGGTAGTACCTGTTAGGGTCTCATCTATGGGTTGAATAGAAAAACATGTTTATAAACAAAATTGTATTATGTATTAAGAATGAATTTATTTCACAACTTTGTCGGCATTAAATGACCCACCGTGTTTGATATGCCGTAAAACAAAACAACCAAACCGAACCTAATTAAGTATTGAACAGGCCCATCACTCCATAGCTTCAATAATACAGCGGTAACCGTTGCATTTAGCGTGACTTGACCATAAAGATAAACGATGAAACAAGTGTGTTGTGCTGTAGGATTTATAGTTGAGAAATAAATTGGATTGGTATGTGGACTTGATAACTATCATTGCACCAGACTTTGAACTAATACTCTTACTGGTTTTATTGGTGGGTCTGAGGTAATTCATTATTCACCGTTCCCCAAGTGTATAATTCTGCCAGTACGAGATAATGTTTTAATACTATTGATACTTCTAGTATTGTGTGACTGAAACCCAACAGGGCATTTGCGATCTATTTCACCTCTCATTTAACTGGGAAAAACAATTATATATATATATATATACATATATATATATATATATATATATATATATATATATATATATATATATATATATATCATCACGTTTGATAATTTTATAAAAAGAAACGGTACCATTATAATATGTGGCCTACCTTTTGGGTGTGGCCTTTATTATTTTTAAGTATCTTCACTAATATAAATCAAACCTTCATTATTTTTGCTCAAAAACCAAGAACTGGTGATATTATTTACATTTATTGACATTTCTTATGTGAGTTACTGTTGTGGATGGAAATATTATCAAATATTTTAGATTTCTCTCACAAATATTGTGCAATCTAGTCCCATAAAACGCGGTATAGCCATAGTCTGATGCGATTACTTATCAGGACTAAATGTATCTATTGAAGTCAGTTAGTCTACTGTTTGAATACGGTTTGAATAACACCAACTAGCTAATTGTATTCGAACCTGTTTAACTAAATCTGTAACATTCTCGAAAATATCAAAAATCCTTTAGATTCAATATTTTCTTTATTTTCATGGCTTTATTAAATAAAATTTAGCATTTTCTGTTAACAAATTATTTTTGTTTTTAATTTTGTGATGGACATCAATAACTACCTGCATGCACGCTTACATAGGCAAATAATATATATATATATATATATATATATATATATATATATATCCACTTACATACATGAATATAGACACACACACACACACACACACACACACACACACACACATATATATATGTAGTATATTAAGAAAGATTGAAAAGATACAAGTTTTAAATGAGTTAAGTGGTGAGTTTATTGGCCGACGCTGCAATGTTTTGATCTATTAATTAGATCATCTTCAGGGCATTTGTTGGTATATGGAAGGTAATAAGAATTTTTTTATCACAGAATAACGAGAAAAGCGAGTGATAGTCCTTGTTTATCAGTCTATTTAAAATTTGAAGTTACACACACACACACACACACACACACACACATATATATATATATATATATATATATATATATATTTATATATATATATATAGATAGATAGATAGATAGATTGATAGATAGATAATGACATTGGCCAAGAATCCTTTTAGTTCTACGACCACATTTTTCCTTTATTAATTTAATTCCATAATTGTGATTGAATAAATGGTCGAACATGTAGATACGAAAATTTAATTTCAGGCCAGCCTAGATTTTTCTGTGGATCTAACTCACTAATAATGGTCTGCTGCGATGCTTGCTTGTTAACCATATCATAATTCCAACTGGCAAGATTAGTGGGGATTTTTTGAATCAAATCAAAAACACTAATAAAAAATAATAATCCAAAGATGGAAGTGAATTAAGAAAAAGAGATGGGG
Organism: Doryteuthis pealeii; assembly: GCA_023376005.1. Lineage (NCBI taxonomy): Eukaryota > Metazoa > Mollusca > Cephalopoda > Myopsida > Loliginidae > Doryteuthis > Doryteuthis pealeii. The sequence goes on along the minus strand of CM042149.1, from coordinate 68,369,384 downwards.
TGATAATTGGAAAGATGAATTAATTATTTTTTTAAATATGGAAGATCGAAAAGGCAAAAATTAAATTAAGGCAATCTGAAATGATTATAATTTGTTAATGCAAAGAGAAGAGAGAGAAAAAAAAGATTGTAGAGTTTAGGAGAAAAGTGATGCGGCGAAACGTGTGAAGCTTTCATAGGAGAAAAAATTGACTGAAAGAAAATAAATTAGATGAATCTGTTGTTTTCTCATAAATACGATCCCAAGTGAATTGTCAAATCTGTGTTACATATAGAATGATTACAACTATACAACTTAATCCCTAATATAGATTGATCGATATTGACTAATCTATCGAATGATCTGCGTGATTAACTATTTAACTATCTAGGTCAGTGTGAAGAGATATATTGTTATAATGTTGGATATAACAAAAGCGTAACTATATCTATTAATAATGGAGATTCGCGTCCGTTTTTTTCTCTGTAAAAAAATTACGTCACTGCTTATGTCACCTTACCCAAAATCGTCATAACATAGAATAAATACATTCAAAATTTGAACCTGTAACATTAGACAGTCCTCATTGTTTATCAAAACAAGTTTTAATAAATACATGACTGGTATTATATATCTATATATAGTTTGTTTTATTTTAATACATATTTAAAGTTTACATTTCAAATTGTTTTATTTTTTGATCCTTTAATGAATTTGATGACTTTAATTACTTATGGTACAAACTCGCTGACATTGAATTTTTTACTCCCACCCATCAGGCAATATGTTTCAAAAATTATTTTTACATCGCCCGGAGGGTGTTTTTTTATTTTGTACTAGTAGAAAATATAGAGATATGAGCGATGTGATAATTTCACTTCTGAATTCTTGTGCTGTTATATAATATCAAATATCAAATCTATTTTTACATCGCCCGGCGGGTGTTTTTATTTTGTACTAGTATATATAACTTTATTAGTCGTTGCAGGAATACAGAGAGATATATTAATCGGTGTGTCTCGGCCCGGTGTAACGTTCGAAGTGTTCTTGTATGAGTGTGTCTGTGACAGTTCACTTGTCTTCCTACGCTACAGGGTTGTGCTGTGGCATGTGAGGAAGTAGTCCTACAATGCTGTTACAGTCAGAAGACCTATTTATATACTAAGTGTTGAAGTGAGTTAGCGTACTGTTGGGAAGGGGTTGGTAAATACATATATACTATGTTTATACCCCCTATACTATGTTTATTGTCGTATAAAATGGGCACGGTGATACGAGTTCAAATCCTGGACTAGGCTGGTAATATTTCACATCATGCTAATAGGTACGGGAAAAGTTATGAATCCAACTAATCTCCCTCCCCACTAGCTATGGTTGAATAGTAGGACAGACTGGCCTTTTTTAAAAATTGGTATTGCAGCAAGTCTAGCAGAAGGAAAACTGAATTCAAACGTGTAAAATACCGCTTAGAAATAGATCTTGTGTCATACACTGCTCGTACAGAGTGGTCAGAAAATACATCTATACATATATAAATATATATTTCGGGAAGCGCGTGGTGTAATGGTTAAAGTCATGGGAAATGGACTTGTCGCCCCGAGTTCAAATCCTGGATGTGGTAATTGCATTTCACTTAGCGCTAATACCGTTGGGAAAGGTATGAATCCTACTCTCCCTCCAGCTATGGATAAATAGTAGGGCAGACTGGGCTCTTTAACCTTGGTTAGGCAACCGGTCTAGGAGAAGGAAAACTCTGAATTCAAACCTGTTGAACTCCGCTTAAGAAATTGACCTTGTGTCACATCCCGCTCGTGCGGAGGGGTTGGTAAATTTATATACATATATAAAGGGCAGTTGTGTGTATATGGATGTCCGAAGGAAAGGTTGAAAATAAAACAACAAATAAAACAACAAAGTAAATATATACATACACATTAAATATCACCAGGGCTTGGTTTTTGAGCAAAAATAATAGGGATTTTATTTATATTTGTGAAGATAATTAAAAAATGAAATTCAAATGATAACAGCATGGATTTTTTTTTTTCATTTGATGTTTTATATAGTATGCAGTAATAATTATTTTCAGAGTAGCTGTATCAATTCAATGTCTATTTTTCTTTTTACATATGGATTTAAATGGGGCATCCCACGAGGATTCAGCTCACGATTTAGTAATAAATGATCTGTGGGAATAACTTAGATAAATCCCCCTCTACCCAGGCGACACCGGGTAGCCGCTGCTAGTATACACTAAGTTTAAGTCCAGAGCTAAGTTAACATGTTGCAAAATATCCCTTAGTTGGAGACAGTCAATCATTTACGGTTAATATATTAGCTAGAGTAGAATCCAAGTAAGATATCTTATTAAATGTGTAACAAATTTGAGAAAATTATTTAAAAATAAAAACAGCGCAATCTAAAACCCAGAAATAAGAAATTAGAATTACAGGATTTTTTTGTTCTGACCACCATCACCAGTTATTTTTTTTTTTTTTTGCTTCCGTATTTTTAATGCCCGTTAAACATTAAGTTCCATAACAAGAGCACTATGTTGCCATGCCAAATTTAACATCATTAAGTGCACGTATTATTCAAGACATCGTCGGAAAATATTCTGTTTATTTTTCTGGGATTAATTTTGAGGAATTATTTAAATTGAGACACAAACCCAATAAAATCACTCAAAAAAATTTGGGAAGTAGAAAGAAATGAAAAATATAAATAGCCGACCGTACTTCACCAAATTGGTTTAATCATTTTAAGGGTGATGTGTTAAAATGAAATCCAATAGTGAATAACCATCAGTTGTCGATTATGATACTTTAAAACGAACGTTAGATTAAATATTTATGAAGACCTAGGATTTTACAAATATCCCATATGCATATCATACGTGGGCTTTAATATATACCAACTCTCGAGAGGATTTCCTATGGTTACTTAATTGTTTCATTATATATATGAATCATATACTTCAATAATAATCACTGTTCTATATGGTTGGTTGATTAGTGTTATGGCATGGCAAACCTCGTTAGGTCATTACAGTCACTGAAAGCACCGGTTCACACCAAAGTTTATAACCATTACTCCCAGTTCCACCCTGATCCGGAGAGTTTCATGTATGTGTTAAATAGATCTTGAGTTAAAAAAAGTTTTTAAAGAAAGAAACTGACTAACCAATAAGAATGAATAAAACAAAAATGTATTTTGCATAAAATAAGGATTATAATAAAGCGAAAATATAATATTATCGAGAAAATAAGTTAACTATTTATCTAAAATTCTGAACCTAAACTGAAATTATATCCATGTAATTTATCGAAGAAGAAAAGACTTATATTTACAGTACTTTTGCCGATCAGATCAGATTACCGAAACTGAGCTACTCTTGCACTGAGTTGGCGAGGACCGGTATCAAACGCGGAACTTTGCAATTACCAAGTCGAATGCTCCACAATTGAGTTAATTGGGACTTCAGTCAAATATCTATATATTAATAGTATTTTGCCTTTATTTTCCGACCGTTATCATCTTCCAAGACCCCCTGGTTAAAAATGAGACAATCCAAATCGTCATATAGGTAATGTAAAAATGTAAATCTTGATTGTCTGGTGTCACTTATTCGCCGAATTTTTATTTCTTATTAGTTTAGTCGCATCAGCTAAATTATGGAGCATTCCGTTTTTAGAACCAGAATACTTTCAACCACTCGCTGGAGTGAAGCGAAGTGCTGCGTGCTTAAAACTACTATGTTTCCAGCCTAACTAAGCTGAGCCTTCTTTCCCGGAGTTTGTTTAACCGAAAAGAAGGTTACCCAAATGTCATTTCACGCCAATCATCTACCCGCTTTCGATTTTGAATTTCCGAAACCTTGAATTCCTAATCTAACTCTTCACTAACCGTCTAAAGTGTAGAATACTGATAATTGTTATTCTGTGTTACTTTTCACCCTTAGCCAGGATTGAACCTGCAGTCTGGAAATGACTGTTACAGATTGTTAACTATTGGACAGTAGAACAGTCAAACACCTCCTCAGCTTAATGGACTCTTCCTGGCAGCAGTGGCAGGAATTATTCAAGCTGTTATAGTGGGTTCATTAGAGAACTAGTAACTTCTTGTTAGGCTTGGCCAGTCAAACCAATTGTTGACTGTTTAACTGACTGACTTCAATATAAAGATATATTACGTACTTATCAATTCACAACACTATAAATCCTTTGAAAGACTCTCCTAATATTTCTTTATTTTAAGAGAAACATCATCTCATGCACTCATCTTTTCAAGGCAGATATTTCTTTACGATCGTATTCCTTTTTATTTATTATTATTATCATTTATTATTGCGGCAATTTTCTACAGATTTTTGTTGACAATTTCTACTGTCACTTCAATTAAATCTATTTTCAGATAGAGGCTGCAGGGTAAATTAATTTATTAATTAATGAACTATTCGTGGAGCTGTATAAATTATTTTATTAATTAATTTTCTATTGCAGCACACATTTCTGACGCTGAGATCTGCGACTCGCTCAAACTGATACGGGAGACGTAATTGATAAAATGGAAATAATGAGCAAGATAGAAGAAGCCTTGCTAGTTGTGTCAGACCTCTAAAGCGGCACATGCCAGTGTCCAAAATACTCGATTTCCTCCTTCGTCTGTCGAAGGAATTAATGAGCAAAATCTTGAATACTTGTCAAAAGTTACAGAAGCTTTTACGTGATTTGCTTGGAGCATTCGAATCTCCCCTCGCAGTTTGACATGGCTGCCAACACTATGCAAAATATGGTGGAATGTCTGTCGATCTATTTTGATATCACAGGAACATTACATTACGTTAAGAGTTAGGACATGTTATAGATACCAGAATGATATTATATATATATATATATATATATATATATATATATATATATATATATATACTAGCAAATATATGCACCCTCCGGGTGCAAGTATTTAAGTTTTAATATAATAAAATATCATATTAAATTAGAAAGGCTAATGAAACTGAATAAGAATGCAGATAAAAAGATTTGGAACAGAGGGGGTATGATTGAAAAATAGAACAACTTTGAAACTAATTCTTCCATCATTTTCCGTTACTCCCGTCTTTCATTGGTAAATTTTCCTCATTAAACTGTTTAGTTAAAATAGGAAGTAAAGAATAATATTACAGATATTTCTTCTTGTTAAGGGATTTCTTTTAAGATTTATTGAAGAGATTTTTGCTCATATTCAATAAGATAAAACCAAACAATTAGAAATCAATAATACTAAGCATATATTTATTAAAATCACTTTTTAATATCAATATGCAAATTAGGCTTCTCATTCGCACAGTAAACCGCTATATATATATATATATATATATATATATATATATATAGATAGAGAGAGATAGAAGAGAGAGAGAGATAAGATAAAGAAAGGTAGACAAACACAGGGTGATGTAAAGATGGATGTTTATTGTAGGTAGTGATGTCGACGCTTTAACGTTTCGGTTTGTTAAATGTTATAACGTCGACATCACTATTAACAGTAAACATCTATACTGTACAACATTACATGTTTGTCTACCTTTATCCACATATTGTCGCACTCCCACACTATACGGTCTTCCCAAAACCCACAAAGAAAATAGACCCCAAAGACCCACCTCTTTTGCAGCGCTACCCATAAAATCGCCTCAGCCATTAATTAACACACACACACACACACACATATATATATATATATATATATATATATATATATATATATACGAAAAAGGAGAGAGATAAGATTCAATTACATTTTTATTTGGTGACATCTGTCTCTTTTTATATTGTCATCTTTATGAAAATAAATGGTGACACTTACCATGATCACTGAACAATTTCCGACATTGATTCGTGGTTACTGAGCAAATTGTTTCTTAAAACCCGCCCTTAAACAAATACTGGACCGTAGAAATTCCATTTATTACTTACCTACAAAGAAAAATAAAAAAAAATAAAGGTTAGTGACACTGAGGAAAGAAATAATGTAGACTATTTTTTCAATACATTCAAAACACACAAGACAAAAGGCAATAATATCAAACGCGAATATAGTTTAAAATGGCAAATTATTTTTGTTTATTTTATTACTTATTATTGGCTCGTATTTCTGTTAAAACGCATACTCAATTGTGTTTTTCTTTCTTTAACCAGAATGTCTTATTTCTCAATATATATATATATATATATATATATATATATATATATATATATATATATAATAAAAGTCCAGAGAAGAAATCTTCCTTACGACATAGGAGTTTTTTTTTAAACAACTTGTCGCAGTTTGAGAGCTCAATGTGTGCTCTTATCGTTAGAGTCACAGAGCAAATTTATATTAAAGAAATAACAAAAGACTTAGAGATTTTGCATTATAGACTATTTCAGGGAGATTAGACAAAAGTGTCTAATTCTCCCGACTCATCAGATGCGAATGATGAATTCTTTATTACTTTTAAGGCATTTGAAAACATATTTTTTTTTCCTTCCACCCTTCCTTTATTATTGTTTATCATTGTTTTTATTTGTATTCTTATTTTTAGTCAAATCTTTTATTACTCTACAGCTGAGCAAGACAGGACAATTTAAAAGGAAGGGGGAAGGAAAAATCTGTTTTCAAATGCCTTAAAAGTAATAAAGAATTTATCATTTGCATCTGATGAGTCGGGAGAATTAGACACTTTTGTCTAAGCTCCTCGAAATAGTCTATAATGCAAAATCTCTAAGTCTTTTGTTATTTCTTTAATATATATATATAATGCTTAATAATTGTTGTGGGTTTTTAAGGGTAAAAACAGACAAACGACTGGGAACAATGTAGACAAATGTATTGAACAAAAGGAGTATAATTTACAGCAAAGAAAGTGGAGATTGCGTCCGACCAATAGAGTTACGAGCTGACTTGCAATTGCTTCGTGTCAAGCCACAATTGTTCCTATTACTTATTGTGGCCGTCGGCGCATTCCATTATTGTCCATAGGTTATATCCCCTATAACAATAATAAAACAAAAAGGATAGGCCAAGCCGGGAATGATAATCAGACATAGTTTAACAGACACAAACACACAAACACAAACACGTACATAAACACACACACACACCATGCGCACGCGTAACAAAATTTGGAAGATATAAGACACAAAACAATGATCACTGACAACAGCTTCAGTTTTAGAAATATTCTGTCGAAGGGATTTTTATCTCGAAATATTAAGAATAATTAAAGGTTATCAAACAAGGCCATAGTTATTTTTTATTAACACTTGCATTGTGATAGCCTTCAAATCTAACCACCAAACAAATATATATTCATTTAAATGAATTAATATATTTGATTGTGCTATATAGAAACGTTTACATAGATAAGCACTCATGCATGTCAAATTACTTGTATATTAAAAGAAAACAGCATGGAATGAAGTTGAAAAAGTTAAGGGTGAAAACTAGAAATGAATAAAAAACATTTTATGACAAGTTCTCTTAGGTCGAAGCAGGAACCGAAAAGATCCATCAATATGGAATATGAATAACGTCAGAAAATAGTTGCCTATTCTTTTAATTATTTGGTTTATATATCTGAAAGTGGATCAGTGAAGATGCTGCGATCAAAAAGACGAAAGACAAGATTAAAAAAGTGCATTTATTCGCAATCGTACAAGTCCAGGGTGCATCCAGATGTCACTTACTTATTCTTGACGTTTCACACATCATCGTCATGCGACACCTATCGGCTCCTTTCATAAGCCATATAAATTGCATTAACCTTCCTATTTTACGTTCTAGGGAACAGTTTTCTTATCAGCTCGATTATCCTGGTATCAACATCATTGTGAATCTTATAGAAAACCATAAGCGCAGTATATGCATTATTCAAAAAAAAGAAGAACGAACGAAAAGTACGTCAGAACTATATGAATTGAAAAGTGGAGAAGTTTCCATGTCATTGAACGCAATAAAG
>CM042149.1:68351400-68353900 GCA_023376005.1 Doryteuthis pealeii | reverse complement strand
TTCAGTTTTCATCCGTCTTCATTCATCTGTTTCATTCATTAATTAATTCATTCTTTCTTTCTTTAATCGTCTGTTTCATTCATCTTTTTCTTTTCTTCATTCACCTTCTTCATTCTTCTGTTTCATTCATATTCTTCGTTCTACTTCATTCTTCTTCTTGATCTTCAATCATTCTTCTTCTTCATTCTTCTTCTTCGTTCTACTTCGTTCTATTTCATTCTTCTTCTTCATCTTCAATCATTCTTCTTCTTCATTCTTCTTCTTCGTTCTCCTTTGTTCTCCTTCATTCTTCTTCATCTTCAATCATTCTTCTTCTTCATTCTTCTTCTTCGTTCTCCTTAGTTCTACTTCATTCTTCTCCTTCATCTTCATCATTCTTCTTCTTCATTATTCTTCTTCGTTCTCCTTAGTTCTACTTCATTCTTCTCCTTCATCTTCAATCATTCTTCTTCATTCTTCTTCTTCGTTCTCCTTCGTTCTCCTTCATTCTTCTTCTTCATTCTTCTTCTTCTTCGTTCTCCTTTGTTCTACTTCATTCTCCTTCTTCATCTTCAATCATTCTTCTTCTTCTTCATTCTTCTTCGTTCTCCTTCGTTCTACTTCTTCATCTTCAATCATTCTTTTTCTTCATTCTTCTTCTTCGTTCTCCTTCGTTCCCTTCATTCTTTCTTCTTCATTCTTCTTCTTCTTCGTTCTCCTTCATTCTACTTCATTCTTCTTCTTCATCTTCAATCATTCTTCTTCTTCTTCTTCATTCTTCTTCTTCATTCTTCTTCTTCGTTCTTCCATCATTTTCTTCATCGAGTAAAACTTCTCTCATATTGCCAGTTACAACAGAATGCCAGTAAATCGAAATCAATAGTTGGCTTATTCAAAATCCGAATCGATTTTTCTGATGCAGACTTTAACTAAATCGAATAATGATTCTTTTCATCTCTTTGCCTTCGAAATTATTTCTTCCTAGACATACTTATGTACACAGATGTTTCCCAGAGTAAAGCATTGAACGCTTAAGCCTAATTTCTGTATACAAACACTAGTACTATATGGGTAAATATATACAATATATACATATAAGAATGTGCTCGCATGTTCACAGACACGCATATATATAGCTTATTTTAAAATAGTGGAATTGACTGTTTGACAAGTCTTATTCTAAGTTATGAAATATAAATAATTTTTTTGTAAAATAAAGCCATTACTAATTAATAACCATTACTAATTAATAACCATATATATATATATATATATATATATATATATATATATATATATATATATATATTCAATTTAGAAAAACCTTTTAGAAGTTATATAGTTCTTTACTAAACATTGGTTAGATGCAGCATAGAGCCAATATCATATGTTATACGCGAATGCGCCCGTCCGTTCACAGACACGCACAAATTATTATATATATATATATATATATATATATATATATATATATATTTAGTAAATGAAGAAACAACTCTAAACTTGCTTCATTACAATAATTTATTTCAACCGTATTAATACGGCATCTTCAGGTAATCACAAGAACATGACTCTTACGTAAGAGTAATGTTCTTGGGATTACCTGAAGATGCCGCATTAATACGGTTGAAATAAATTATTGTAATGAAGCAAGTTTAGAGTTTTTTCTTCATTTACTAACTATCTTGCTCTGTCCTTTTACTCACAGGTATTAGGCACATTGAGCTCTCCTATGGTCTACCTGCATCAGCTTGGTTAAACCACACATGGAAAGACCCTAACTACGGAAAAAACTATATATATATATACGGAAAAAAACTATATATATATATATATTCAATTTAGAAAAACCTTTTAGAAGTTATATAGTTTTTTACTAAACATTGGTTAGATGCAGCATAGAGCCAATATCATATGTTATACGCGAATGCGCCCGTCCGTTCACAGACACGCACAAATTATATATATATATATATATATATATATATATATATATATATATATACCTACATCACTCCTTTCCCTTCTATCTCCCTCCCTATCTTCCCCCAAAGACGTCTCCTATAACCAATCAAATCTTTCCCTCATCACAGACTTACCCATCTCCCTTGTATAAAACACTTGTATGATCCTAATGATTCATTAAAGGCTGATGAAGCGGAAGTTAATATTCAGCGAAATACACTACACATTTTTGTCTGAGTTTTGTTCTTTCTTTCCTTATTTTACCTATTCTGTCGGATTCATTCCAATACCCTTTTCCTTATATATATATATATATATATATATATATATATTATATATATATATATATATATATATATATATATATATATATATATATATATATATATTGGTTAATCTGGCCTCCTTCAGGTGTTTATTGTCGAACTCGGGCACTTCATCGAACTTCGAACCGAATCGTTCAGTTAATACATTAAGGTAGATTATTTCTCATTCTGTTAACCATGACCAAGTACAAAGATGAAGCGATGTTGATTATTTAATGTTTGGATGCCAT
>CM042149.1:68338900-68346400 GCA_023376005.1 Doryteuthis pealeii | reverse complement strand
GGCCTTCTTCAGGTATTTCTTCTCGCCCTGTAACTTCTTATCGGACTCTGGAACCTAATAAACCTCATGTCTTATTTTTGGCTAGAATATTTACCTATTCACTTATGCATGATTTTTTTTACCTGGACTCATAAAATCCAGAGCTCCACAATTAGAACCACAACACTAGATGCGGTTAATAATCCCACCCAGGACACTAGGACCCACTACATTCCCCCACATATACTATAAAATAGCAAGAAAAAATAAATGAAGAATGTGGCATATCCTTGCGTTAAAGGAGATTCAAAGAAAAATATATTCAAGTGTTTTTAAACTGTTAGTCTCGTAACATCTTTGTACCATAACCGTGTGATGGTTGAGGCATCACGGATAGATAGATAGAAAGAAAAGACTCTCATTTGCTAACGTTGTCAGTATGGGGCAGTATTTTATAAGACATCTGTGAGGTAAACCTATAAAGATAGATATATAGATAAATAGAGAGAGAGAGAGAGAGAGAGAGAGAGAGAGAGGGAGAGAGAGAGAGAGAGAGAGAGATAGAGGAAGAGAGATATAGAGATAGAGATAGATAGATAGATAGATAGTTAGATAGAGGGAGAGAGATATAGATAGATAGATAGATAGAGGGGGAAAGAGATATAGAGATAGATAGATAGATAGATAGAGAGAGAGAGAGAGAGAGAGAGAGAGAGAGGAAGAAAGAGATATAGAGATATAGAGATAGATAGATAGATAGATAGAGGGAGAAAGAGATATAGATAGATAGATAGAGGGAGAAAGAGATACAGAGATAGATAGATAGATAGATAGATAGAGAGAGAGAGAGAGAGAGAGAGAGAGAGAGAGATTTTTGGAAACGTGTTGTTTAATTACAAACACGCAAGTTGGAATTTGGAATTCATTTTGGTTTTCCGAGATCCCAACTTCATCTGGGTGACGTAATCGACAATTCACTAAATGAAGATCAACTTCCACAGCCGAAACCTCTTGAACAAAAGATTGAACGAACGTTAACCTTTCTTTTTTTTTTTTTTTAATTCTGTTGTTGATGCACGTGAACGCACTCCTCAGGGCTAAGCTCAGTAGGTTCATACGCCTCTCACTGAACACACAAAACCAGGCAACTTACTGCTCACTTTTATATACGACACACTTCAGGAAAAAGTTTCCAGGTGCATTTTTATTGAATTTTGCCGCTTGATATACAAAAAGTGTAATATATATTGGACATTGATTTTTTTTCTACTTTTGTAGTGATGTTAAATACGGATGGGCAGAATTGAAAGAATGCTCTAACTGTTAAAGGAAATATTACAGAACCCTTTGCTTTGTGTTTGAATCTTCCTATTCAATATTTTAATTCAGTTCGACTTCGGTCAATTCACATGCTATTAACTCTAGTAATTATAGAGAGTAATGATCCGCTAATGTTTTTCTTGTTTTTTATACACGGGGCGTGTTAGCTCAGTCGGTAGAGCGTTCGGCTAGAAACCACAAGTTTCCTAGTTCGATATCGGTCCTCGCCAACTCAGCGTATGAGTATGTGCTACTCATACGCTGAGATCTGTGCGGTAAAGTAAGGAATTGATGGTAGGTGGGCGCACCACCTCAGATGCTAAAAATAATCTACTTGGTCTAGTGCTAGTGAAAAGGGGGGATAGACTCCCTCGCTGGCTGGCTGATACCGACTTAAGGCCGCCCCGTCGACTTTATTTTACTCACTTATATTTTATATATATATATATATATATATATATATATATATATATATATATATATATATATATTGTATATCATATTTATTAAAAATATGAAAAGACAAAATATGTTCTGATTTTTAAAAAATTCTATAAGAATTTTATATATATATATATATATATATGTGTGTGTGTGTGTGTGTATGTGTGGTGTGTGTGTATGTGTGTGTGTGTGTGTGTTAATATTTTTAGAATGGGTTTCATGAAGTAGTGAATTTGTCAGACGTCTGTCCGACGAATCCATTACTGCATGAAACCTATTATCACAAATATTCACACACCACACACACATATATATTATTATATATATATATATATATATATAATATATATATTACTTACACACACACATACACTCATATATATATATATATATATATATATATATATATATATAATATATATATATATAACCGCTTTATCATTGATATTGAACACTCCACTAATAGTATGGCAAAAAAACTTTATCTAACACTAACTTACCAAGTGACCTAGTGATATCCATATACGATAATTATAAATATATATTAAGTTAGATTTGCTCACAAATACAAATATAGTTAAAATTGTATTAGACATGTATATATATATATATATATATTATATATATATATGTGTGTGTGTGTGTGTGTGTGTGTGTGTGTGTGTGTGTGTGTGTGTGTGTGTGCAAGTGAACACTTGTCATTCTTAAATAGCAACCTATATGAATATATTTACATATATGTCATTGAATAAACGTCCACAGAAATTAATGTAATTTTTCGGTAAGCTCTCTACTTGACGTAATGTGATTGTATTACATAATTGATCTTATGTTTGGTTGGCGAGTAATTTTACTGTCTGCTGTTTTCTAGTTCTGTGACGAGTGCATCACGATACACCAGATATATTTTCTTTGTGTCGTCAGTTGGGCAATTTCTGATAATCGCAGTTGCACTGTACTTATCTACGCCACTTTTGTGCAAAACTGGTACATGTGTCTTTACGTCGATAGTCGTATACTAAATCCGGTCAACGGGTGCAGTTCCCGTTTCATAGGTATTTACTGAAAGTTTTATCTTAAAGCTACAAGCCAAAATAATATTGCATAAATATATAGGAATCAGATGGCGCGTGGTGTAATGGTTAAAGTCATTGGAAATGGACTCGTCGCCCCGAGTTCAAATCCTGGTTGTGGTAATTGCATTTCACTTTGCGCTAATACCCTTGGGAAAGGTATGAATCCTACTCTCCCACCAGCTATGGATAAATAGTAAGGCAGATTGGGCTCTTTAACCTTGGTTAGGTAACCGGTCTAGGAGAAGCAAAACTCTGAATTCAAACCTCTTGAACTCTGCTTAAGAAATTGTCCTTGTGTCACATCCTGCTCGTGTGGAGGGGTTGGGTATATATATATATATATATTATATATATATATATATATATATATATATATCAGATGATTATTTTTTTAAATTTAGTTTATTATTCTATTGGAATTATTTCATAATAAATACGAGACGTTTTAACTGTATAATGTTAAAGTAAAAATGATAAAATTCTAGTATGTTTACATTAGATGAAACAACTGAAAAATATTCGAATATATACACATGCTTTGTACTCATTCATATCTTTAAACACACCTTCCCACTGAATTAAAACATATATATATATATATATATATATATATATATATATAATATATATATATATAGGTTTGCCTCATACCCAACTTGTATGGGCTGGGCACAAGGCCTCATTTTAATGTGGGCCCGCCCACAAGCCGAAGTTCATATGTGGGAAAGAACAAAAATTGCCTCGATCCGTTCGGAATTTATTTCTGCCATTCCACAAGAGGAACTGGGACGATAAATTGATCCGATTCCCGAACGGCTTGAGAGGGTGGAGACAAATACTGGTGCTCATATAGAATTTTAAATAAAACTCCATATGTGTGTTTTCTCATACTCATTTTCTTGTAAAAATAATAATTCAGAAATAAATTAGATTTTTAAAATAGAAAAGGGAGTGACGTTACACTCAACCTATATATATAATATATATATATATATATATATATATATATTATATATATATATATATATATATAAATCAGACATGCGTATATGCTTCAAATGCCAGTGTTATATTCTCTTATTCATAGTAATGCTTTGTTTTATAATATTCATATAAAACCTGTCAACAATTCTCCAAATGTCTTTCGCTGTCCACATCGATAGATAAATGTATTCTTATTTGTTGTTATATGTTCTTTGCTCGTCGATGTTCCTGGAGAAATATTTATTTTAGATATACAGCTAAAAGTCTGGATGTCGAATGATACAACAGTGAAATTCATATAATCTGACATTTCCTGCTGTCCAAACGATATTCTTCTCTTCTTCGTGTTTGATATGTCGCAGTGATTAGAGGCAAAAAGCGAAAATACGTCAGCGAAGTAGGAATTAAGTACACGACCAATATTCGATAACGTGAAGATGCAGGGTAATTATCATAAGTACTTTAAGATAAGACGTATAGTTACGCAATGGAGAAAAATAATACGATTTACAGGAATCTGACTGCGTTTTTCACTGTTTGACAGTGGAGAATATTCAACTGGTTCTGATTGTATATATGTTTTCAAAATATTTGGCCATGCTCTCGGGGGATGTGCGAATGATAATAGCTTGTTTTCTCAAAGCTACTGGAGATTATTTTCAAATATAGGTAAAGGTAATTTCGGCATATATTAGCAGTTAGCATTTTTAGTTGTGAAAGCGGTTGTAGATTCAGATGTAAAATACAGTATATTTATAATTTCTGCTAATGATTATTGAAGGCTGTTCGTCCTTCTCAATTTGAGAATTGAAGATAGAAAATCGTACATCTCACAATGTAATGAGGCTTCCTCTTTTGCATGCACTCATCAATCTCAATTTCTATCTTGTATTTTCGAATGTAGACTGGATAAAATTGCTTTTAAAATCATTTAAAAAATGTAACCGTCTGTTTATTTAAATATTTTTATTTTATTATTAATATTTTATTTTAATTTTTTTAATTTAAAAATTTTAATTAATTTTTTTTTTTTATGATATACAAATATACAATATACCAATATACAAAGTTTATTTAAATGTCAATATGTTTGTGCTTATGTTTATCATAATATATTCTGCCGATTTTACTTACCGTTGACTGTTAATTAGAAATGTGACAGAACAAAGGATTTTTCGGACCATATGACCCCTTTTTGGTCTCGATAAAGAAAGGACATGTTTTTCATTTACACCGTCAATATCCGGTTGTTTTAACAGACGATTTTTAGATTTTTTTTAAATTATAAAACTAACCCCTAACCCTAACCCCTAACAAACAACCGGATATTGATGGGGTAAATGAAAAACATGTCCTTTCTTAATCGAGATAAAAAAGGGGTGCCTAAAGGTAATATGGTCCGGATTTTCTTTTATTTATTGGGCACACCCACATTACCCATTCGTACCTGTTAAAAGGGGAGGATGCCCCAGTGTACCCAACAGGCAAAGTACAAATTACAACCAAACATATCCTTCTAAATTGCAACAGCCTTATTTGAGATGTGGCATTGGTATTATTGTAATCTATACATTGAAGACTGCTATACCAATCTAGGTTGGCATACTCATAACTTTCCTGTCGTCCTCCTCTACGGCCTTCTTCAGGTGCCTTTTGTCGTACTTTTAGTTATACACTCAAAACATGGAAAGAGGAATGATAAGTATCTACACTCATGATTCAAATAAAGGGTTAAGTTCATAGCTCATCCGCGTTCCAAAGAATTTCATTTAAAAAAAATAAGGATTTACTCTGAGGAAGGTCGATGTTTCTTTGTTGGGCTGAACATTACTATTTTTTTTTTAATTATTATTTTATTTCATTTTGTTATTTAAAAATAATAATAGATAGAATAATGTACACATGGATAAACTCCTGACGGAAACACGTGTATGTTAAATTAATAAAGATAATACTATTTTATCCATTCACTACTTTCTTTCCTTTAGTTCTGTTTTCAACATACCGTCGGATTCACTTCCATTTTCAATTTACACACACACACACACACACACACACACACATATATATTATAATATATATATATATATATATATATATAATATATATATATATATATATAGTTGGAGAAAATGTTTTTCTTTCGATCACGGTTTCAGTACTCAAGCGGCGCCGTCACCAGTCGAACTCTTCTATAGCTCGCAAAATTCTTACTTAACATTCATTGTAAACTTTCTTTCCTGACATGATTTTATGATTATAGTTAAATGGGAGAAATAACACATTTTGAATGAGGGAGGTACACCCAGAGAACCGAAACCGTAGTAGAGAGAAAAAAAATACATTGAGCACATTCTGGATTAACTACTAATGCTACTACAGTGAAAACGTAGGAGTAGCAACCAGCCCCATACCACCCAACGAGGTCACTGATATGATACCACGAACATAAAAAAGTGTATATATATACAGATGCCATAAATAACAGATCAACCAGTCTATTCGTTCTGAAGAAGGGATATAAACATCCCCGAAACATAACGAAATAAAACGAAACTTAACATTCAAAAACTGTCTTTCTTATTTTTCATACCCAATGCTTCATACTAAATCCCAAACTATATATATATATATATATATATATATATATATATATATATATATATATATATGCTTGTATGTATGTATTCCTAATTTTGGCTTATGGCCAGGTGCGCTAGAATATGAAAACGTGATTTCGTTACTTATTAAATGACTTGCTTATATCATACAGTAAACTTCAGAGATCAGTGAGCAAACATGACGAGGTTATTATTTACATAAAATCTTGGCTTCGAATTTCGGATTCCATAGCAGGAGAATCTCACAGCCAACTAGCACCTTTTTCTCTGTTTTGAATCAATATGCTCACACAGTAATTCAGAACTTGAAACAGTTCCCTATAGTGTTTGTGTGCATTGTTTCCTGTCGTAAAAAATGGACATGACGACACGAGTTAAAATCCTGGACGCGGCTGTTTGCATTTCACATAGCACTGATATCCTCGGGAAAGTTCTCATCCAACTATTCTTCCTCCAGCTATGCGAAAATAGCAGGGCAGAATGGGCTCTTTAAACTTGGGATCGCAACCGGTTCCTTATAGTGTTCATTTGCACTGGTTAGAGTCATAGGAAATGGGTACAGCGCGACGAGTTCAATTCTTGGACGCAGCTGTTTGCATTTTACGTAGCACTGGGGAAGGTAAGTATCCAACTATTCTCCCTCCAGATATAGGTATATAGCAAAGCAGTCTGGGATCTTCAACCTTGGTTTGGAAACAGGTCTAGGGGGTGGAAAACTGAATTCAAACCTTCTAAATACCGATAAAAATTGACCTTGTGCCATATCCTCCTCGGGCGGATATATATATATATACACACGCACGTTTAAAATTACCGACTGCAGTTTCTCACCGTAACGCGAATCTTCAGTGTATTTTCGTACTAACATCGGCCTTTATTTATAACTGGGCTGTACTTTTGAATACAGTGGGTACATACCCTCCTTTACCCCTTATGTAACTTACTGGTCAGAGCCTATGCTTGTTTTTGTCATTTGCTTTGTGGGTTTGAAGAAAACGATTTATATATATATATATATATATATATATATATATATATATATATATATATATATATATATATATATACACTTTCAC
>CM042149.1:68318900-68333900 GCA_023376005.1 Doryteuthis pealeii | reverse complement strand
CAATTTTTCTGAAACACCCTGTATAATGGTGTCAGATTTCTAGGACACGGCTGCTGTTTCTATTATGGAAGCTGATATACCAGAAACAATAACTAGAATTGGAAGTTGTCAGTTTCTACACAGACTGCATCAATTCTTGTCTAAATAAAATATTCATTGAGTCTAGTTGATATCGATTGATATTTATAATGAAGACTACGAAGAACGAAAAAAAAATAAGACATAGATAAAATTTTAAAAGAATAGTAAAAAAAATAAAAAATTAAAAAATAAAAAAAAAAAAAAACAAATTCGGATGTACCAAAAAATGGAACCAAATAAACAATGATAAATTCCAGCAAGCAAAGTCTTTGGTCGATTCAAAACAACATCACAAAATAAATATAAATATAAAAGCGACAGATGTTTTTTTGTTTTTTTTTTCAAATTCGGAAGAATTTTGATCACGTGATCGTTGGGTGGCTTGCTTGATATTAATTATACTGCAATATCCAATGAAGCATTTAGCGGACATTAAGTCATCGTTTCATAGTAAAAAAAAAAATGACAGATCAATCAGTCAATCAAACAGGGAAGAATCAATATTTCCCTATTTGGTTTCGTTTTTTTTTCACTGTGTGTGTGTCTCGATATTACCATCTTTATTGTTACATTTTTACCATTGCTAGTACTTCGATTACTATTTTCCTATTCGTATTATTCTTTTACTAGACTTCTTTATTTTTTCCGAATACAACATATCTGCCTAAGGCAGTCACTCTAAAATATTTCTCTCCTAAAAAAAAAAAAATAAGTAAATGTAGCGAAGTAAATAAGTAAATACATATATAAGTAAAAATAGTATCAATTGTCTGATTCTGATGCCATTAAGCTTATAAAATTGTTATTAGCCGAGTCAAATCTTGTATTTTTCATATATCATGTTACAAAATGGCGTTTTCTATTGTTATGGTTTTTGAAATGCTCAATATAAAATGCTCATTAGGTTAGTATTATTACTTATAGCAGACAATGTTGGGAGTTGAATAATTCCCATCCCATCAGAACTGCAATGGATGAATATTCCTATTTTTAATGCTGTATTATTAGATTAGTATTTCAATATGTTTCAATGGGATAATAATTATTATATCCATTGTGCCTAGGTCAGCGTCGTTTTTGTCATGAGCTAACTATATAATACTGATATTCCTACAAAATACCTTCCTTCTGGTAAAAAATGAGTGGCGCTCCACCTCAGATACTAAAACAATCTTCTTGGTCTAGCGCTAGTGAAAAGAGGATAAACTCCCTCGCTGTCTGGCTGATACCGACTTCAGGCCACCCCGATGATTTTATATATATATATATATATATATATAATTTTTTTTTTTACTTGAAGGCACTTACAACGCATGTATCGCATAAAATTCGATACTTTTTCTTATAGAAAATGAACTTGACAAATGTAATCCCAGCAAAGGATGGCTCGATGTGTAGAATACCGTACAGACTGTTTCGACTTTATTAAGCCTCATCAGCGGTATATACTAACGATTTCCCTCCGACAGAAATCGAAACCGGGACTTCAGCAGACACAGTGAAACACTAATGAAACACTTTTATCGCCTCGGCCACAGTACACAGCTGACCATCCTAGTGAAATTAAGCTTGTCAAATGAATATATATATATATATATATATGTGTTGTGTGTGTGTGTGTGTGTGTGTGTGTGAAAAGAAATATTTTAAAAATATAACAAACACAGGATGTTACGATCAGGAAACAATTTTTAGTGTCAATACTTAAGTATTTCGGTATTTTATACCATCTTCAGGACACTGTTAGATGAGGAACAAAATGAAAGATGTTAAGTGTATAGTGGTTGTGTGAATCTGACTATACACTTAACATCTTTCATTTTGTTCCTCACCTAACAGTGTCCTGAAGATGGTATAAAATACCGAAATGCTTAAGTATTGACACTAAAAATTGTTTCCTGATCGTAACATCCTGTGTTTGTTATATTTTTAAAATATTTCTTTTCATATTGTCGGATTAATTTCTCGTCGTATTTCCATATATATATATGTATATATGAAGTGAACAAACAATGTATTTGAAAATGGCGAAGGCCGACAATTTTGGGAGATTATGTGCTTAATTAAAGTCATACCTAATTTGTTAATTAATTATAATTAAATGAATTAGGCGTGCATATCGGTTTAAATGTAAGGCGTAAACAAATCTAGTGAGTGTCGTCATCTCAGCTAAATAATGGGTCATTCTGTTTTATCATAAAGAAAAAAGATGGAGGAAAAACGCATGCTACACAGAAAAATATAAAAGCATGAAGGAATGAGATGAGGGGAAATGGGAGGGTGAGCAAGTGGAAGCGATAACGCTAATTTCTGTCGAACATAATAAAAAAACAATGAAAAGAAGGAAAGACGATCCCGTTATAAAAGTAAAGTCATGTTAGAATTACTGTCAGCCTTGTCGTTGGTGTTGAAGTGAGTTAGAGTACTGTTGCTTTGAACAACAGCAACTAGCTAAGCACAACATTAACCAGTGCCAAGACAGTTGATACTTATTGAAATCAAGAATAGTCCATATTTGCATTTGGGTGATTTTATTCCCTGAGTCCTGATTGACTGCTTGGTTTCTATGATGTTATGAGACTTCATAAATAACCTGGTATTTTTCAGTGGTATAGCAGCAAGATAGCTTCCTATTCAATTACGATTACTTGCTGCCTTGTCTTACCAATTCGACGGTAATTTGAACTAGTAAGATTATTCCACAATGGGCAATTCATTATATACACTCTTATATGCGTTGTACTCTGTATAAGCACAAGATGATAATTATAGCAGAAACGACCCATGCAATCTCGTCTATACCGAACTGTATTTGCATTTTAAATTCAAATATGCAAACATTCTTAAAATCGATATTAAGTGGCGTCATTTTGGGTGCCTCGGATAAATTAAACATTTTTGTGGGGTCTGCGCTGTGTATGATTTATTTTGTCACATGTCAGATGAAAGAAAGTAATCTCAGAAGATTATAATCTAAATATAATAGACTCAGAACACACAAAAAGAATTATTTATCTATATTCTCCGATACTACTGAAACGTAGACGAGTGTGTTCTTTTTAATGTTATCTGTTTTGTTATCTTTGTACTGTGGTTAGTTCAAAAGAGGCATGTGCCAACTCAATAGTAAATGTAATGTTACAGAATGTTTTGAACATTCTCTAAAACGATAATGGACGATGCTGTGCATCAGACAGAAAACCAGCGTTCAGCCGAATTTTGCCTGTCAGAAATATAAAATAAAATAAAACGAATAATCTTCGTAAAAAAAAAAATCACTCGAAATGACGCGATTTAATCAAAAAACACTACGACAAGAATTAATGTAAAAAAAAAAAAATAGAAGGAAGAATTTAAAATCAGAAAGATTTTTTTTGCATCATGTAAAATCTGAAGTAACAGATTTCGACAACTGTTATCTACAAAGATACTAGAAGTGGCTACTCAGCGTCTCTTGGTTAGAGGGGACTGGACAAAAAAATTGGTGTATTGATTTTTTTTTACTTTTGAGAATTACAAATGCTGGATATTTTTAAATAGAATTTTAATGCTATTTCTATGTATATCTTAATTTTTAAATATATTCGAATATAAATTGAATCTTCATAATTTTTGCACAAAAACAGGAACTGATGATATTTAAGGTATATATACTTTAGTTTGTCGTTAATTGTTTCATTTTCTTAGTTTCATCCAGACATACATACATACATACACACCAACTGCCCTATATTGTCGGAAATATAAGGCGCTTATCCCTAGCGAGCTTCCACCAGACCAGGTAAATGCTTTGCAGCAACCACTTCAAAAACGCGACCCACTGTTACTGGGTCAACGGAATGCACGTTTAACCAACACGCTTTCAGCTTGTACTACTGTCTAGTTCTGTCACCCGCTCGCGGCGGAAAAGCCTTGCCACTACGAGAGCATTAACAGAGGGGAAATGGAATTTCAACAACTCGCTACCAAGTTATAAAGAGAGAGGGGTGAGAAAATAATTCCTCACATATATATACATGTGTGTGTGTGTGTGTGTGTGTGTGTGTGTGTGGAAATATAGAGAGAGATAAGTATAAATAAATCTACATTTAACAACAAGTTTAACAAGGCCTTTCAGAATGTATAACAGAATTCTTCAAGAAAAACCTAGATAATTAGTGTAAAAAAGACTCTAAAAGTAGCTCGAACTCAGTATGACTCAACCACGGGCGGGATATGATACAGGTTCAATTTTTAAGCGTAGTAAAGCTGGTTTGAACAAAATATTTTCCTTTTTCTAGATAGGTTGCCTTACCAAGGTTAAATAACCTAGACTGTTCCAATATTTACACCAGTATATATTTCACAACGACCCAACCACGGGCAGGATATGACACAGGGTAAATTTTTAAGTAAATCTGGTTGAACAAAGATTTTTTTTTCCTTTTTTTAGATTGGTTGCCTAACCAAGGTAAAATAACCTAGACTGTTCCAGTAATTACCAGTAATTTAGGAGGGGGCTATGGATTCATGTCTTTCCCAAAGTGAAAGTCAAGCAGCCTCCTTCTCGATATGAATGCCTAGATGCTTATATCAATAGATTAAAAAAATTATTATTCATCCTCACAGAAACTCTACTTTCAACAAAATATTTTCCTTTTTCTAGATTGGTTGCCTAACCAAGGTTAAATAACCTAGACTGTTCCAATATTTCTTAGTAACTGAGGAGTGGGCTGATAGATTCATGACTTTTCCAGGGCGCGAAGTGAAAGTCAAACAGCCTCGTTCTCGATATAAATGCATATCAATGGATAACAAAAATTATTATTCATCCTCACAGAAACTCAGACAAAATGATATATATTTATCAGAACTCTGGTTTGAACAAAATATTTTCCTTTTTCTAGATTGGTTGCCTAACTAAGGTTAAATAACCTAGACTGTTCCAGTATTTACAAGTAACTGAAGAGGGGGCTGCTAGATTCATGACTTTCCCAAGGCGCGAAGTAAAAATCAAGCAGCCTCGCTCTCGATATGAATACCCAGATTCTTATATCAATAGATAAAAAAATGATTATTCATCCTCACAGAAATTCAGACAAAATGATATATATTTATCAGAACTATGCGAAATTGCCTTATTCGAACTGAGTTAATTACGAAACAATGAAGCAATATAAAAAAAAAGATAATAAACAATCTATTGAAGAAAATAAGATAAATGAAAAATAGAAAATTAAAAAAAACAAAAAAAAACAGCAACACACAGTGTACGTTTTCCACATGGGTGCATATTTTGACGAATAAACATTATTTTTATTATCTGAAATAATGACCATACGCCGTTCTAAATTGCCTTGGGATAATTAAGAACTGTAATTTCTCTGTTTGCCGTCAAGATTGCTTTGTTTCACGCTGCGTCGTTAGCTGTATGACAAACTCATTAAAGAGAGCATCGTGTGCAGAGAAGCGGAAAGTTTGGGAGGGGCGAGGTGTGGGGCTGGAAGATTGGATGGTGTTTCATATGCAAAAATACATATGGGTCGGTTTGTTGGGAGTCGAAAAACAATGGGAAATAATGTCATTATAGGGTTGAGGTAATTGTATATATCTCAGTGGTAACTATTATCGAATAGTAATTTTCAATGTAGATATGCCCTGCCATTTTATATATTGGCGCAACATAATCTTTTTGGGTTTATTTTCCCACATGTCTGCCATTCTAAGTTAATGTTAATATAATATCATGAAAGGTTTTAGGAAATGGTAGTATGTACAGGATGTAGGCACAACAGAGTATATGAAGGAATGGATCTATTCAACCGTGTAACAATAAGTACAAACCTATATATATATATATATATATATATATATATATATGTGTGTGTGTGTGTGTGTGTGTGAGATTTTTTTTATTGCGAGGTCTTACAATGATTTTAGTTTACGGAGTTTCAATCGTGTAGAGTTGGTAATAAATTGCACTCAATGATATCCGTTTTGATACCACTAGAAATATCATGGTGTCTTTTACTTAGAAGATAATTAACTTTTCTTTACAAAAAAGATTGTTGGCGTGTACATTTTAGATAAGAGTATATATATATATATATATATATATATATATATATATATATATGTGTGTGTGAGGAAAAGGGGGTTGGAATGAATCCGACAGAATGAGGTAAAATAAGGAATGAAAGAACAAAACTCAGACAAAAATGTGTAGTATATTTCTCTGGAGGATTGACCCTAATAATTCAATAAAGCAGAAGAGCTGAGTTCAATACTCCATCGAAATATACTATACATTTTTGTCTGAGTTTTGTTCTTTCATCCCTTATTTCACCTCATATATATATAGATATATATATAAAAGGCTTTGAATTAAGTATATGTCTCATCAATTTCTATTTTAGAGCTCATTAATAAGGAAACAATCTCACAATCTGTAGATCCTATAATGATATGCTAGACCATTTTGCTACCCATTCTGCAACGGTGACGCATCAAAGGCACGTTCATAATACATTCATACACACATTCATACATCTACACATATCTGTTACACGTACCTAAATATACATACGTATATTCTCCCGTCTCTTAGTAACACTACAATGCCGATTTACGTTGATTATATGAGCTATATAAAAGAGAAAGAAAGTAACATTTAAATCATAGCCTTTTATTTATTTCAGTAATTTCGAAGGTTTACCGTTCGAAGTTTGTCACATTATGGAGATGTGGTATTTATTCTTGATTGTTTAAGTTGAATGGGGTAATTCGTTTGAGACGGATTTGGTGTCAGATGCTTCAATGCCCTTCGCCGAGTTTCGTGATTATAAACACCTCGCTTGAGTGAGAAAAACAAAAATCTCGACAGCAAGATCCGTTCAATATAGCAATGTCAGTCGAAGAAGAATAGTCCCGCCAATTCCGGCCGCAAAACTGACGATTTGCCGCTTAATCAAGACATTTTCAAAGTTTCTGTTTTTCAAATGACAGAGGTAAAATTATATCCCAGAGGAGACGATTTTTATCTGAAGCGTCTTATTTTCATTATTACATATTTATGGAGTGGCAATTGCATGGTGGATATTGTAGAAACAATATTCACCATCGCAGTGAGATTCCAATTATCATCAAATTGGCATACTGGGCAACAAGCAAGCCGTAACTCAATACAGTTCCGAGTCCGAGAGGGTCCCCGAGTCCGACAAGAAATACCCGAAGAAGGCCGGAGGTTATATCGGCCGAAACGTTGTACAAATAACAATAAAGATAAGGACAATAGAATAACGCAGATAATACTAATCATCAAGCCTTATCTCAAACTTTCAGAGAAATTCAAACATGTTGTATTTTATGGCATGTCAATCCTTAGATGATTTTAAAACATTTTGATTTTATTCATTCGTGTTTGGTATTGAATTTTTAAAAATACATTTTATAAAACTCATTTTTGATCTATTTAACCCAAAGATAAAACCCTAACAAGTGCTATTACTCCGTACTATAGTGGATCTGAGACTAATGGTGAAGAAGGGATACTCCACACACCCCAAAGCTCCAGAACAGAAACCTCACCACAAGATGCAGTTTACTATCATACCCAGGACACGCTGCAAACAGGATTGGAACCATAGATAAGACCCTAACATGTGCTATTACTCCGTACTATAGTGGATCTGAGAGTAAAGGTGATGAAGGGATACTCCACACTCCCAAGAGCTGAAACTCACCACAAGATTCAGTTTACCATCATACCCAGGACACGCTGCAAACAGGATTGGAACATAGATAAGACCCTAACATGTGCTATTACTTCGTACTATAGTGGATCTGAGAGTAAAGGTGATGAAGGGATACTCCACACTCCAAGAGTGAAAACTCACCACAAGATTCAGTTTACCATCATACCCAGGACACGCTGCAAACAGGATTGGAACCACTACCAATTTGAACGAAAAGATGGTGACACAATCTCTCTTGTCTTATGACTTATACATCCTACATTTCTTCTTGGTTGCACGGTAGTACTATTATCGGGACAGCAAGCACTGTTGAGATTCCTTGTATCTTTTTGGTTTTTTGTTCTTTCTCAAATGACGACTCTTTCTTTGCATGTTTTTTAACTCATTGCTTTCGGCTGATATGTTCGTTAGAGTTTAAATTAAATTAGAAGCAGCCGGGACAAAGGAATAACTTCGGAAACGGTAGAGACGGCTATTCCTTACCAGGTTCTCTGGCTTCAACCCGGTTCAGTTTTACATTACGTGTTGTTTAAAATTGCTTCTTTGGTTTTCTCTAAAAGTTCTAAATTAGGAAAAAAAAAAAAAAAAAGAAAAGAAAAAAAGATTCACCATGAAAAAGAAAAGAAAAAAGAGGAGGAACCATTATTACCTTTAGCAACGGAAACATGATCGGTGGAGAATTGGAATGAAGGGGAAAAAATAGTTAGAATTACATTAGTTATGTTGACGAGCATTGACCACCAAACTTTAAAATTGGATTTTACTAAAACTAATGAGAAAGTCAACGCATAAGAAATAATACACACGCGTTTATAGATGTATGCTCATTTGTGTGAGTGAATTTAGTTTTTTAAAGACATTACATTCTCTGCTCATGACTACTAAAAACCAAATTTACAGATGCATTGGTATGCGTCTATGTATTTGAATGCTGGTTTTTCAAGTTTCATATGGATGCAAACATTCGAATGTAATTATATCAATAGATGCAAACATACGTATATATTCACACTTATATATATATATATATATATATATATATATATATATATATATATATATATATACTAGCAAATATATGCACCCTCCGGGTGCAAGTATTTAAGCTTTAATGTGATGAAATATCGTATTAAATTAGAGGCAGACAAAAAGATATGTAACAGAGTGGGGGTATAATAGAAAAATAGAAATGAAACTTACTCTTCCATCACTGCCGTCTTTCATTGCTGAATTTTACTTATTTAACTATTTAGTTAAATTAGGAAATAAAGAATAAAATGACAGTTATTTTTTTCTTGTTAATGGATTTCATTTAAGATTCATTGAAAAGATTTTTGCTTATATTCATTAAAATAAAACCAAACAATTAGAAATCAATAATACTAAGCACATATTTAATAAAATCACATTTTTAATATCAATATGCAAATTAGCCTTCCCATTCACACTGTAAACCGCTATTTTTTGTATATATAAATACAATTGCATGTTATTTATATGTAGATATGGACAACACTAATAAAAAGGTGAAGCAATTTTATTAATAATTGAGGTTTAAATATAAATAAAATCATGGAGAATGTGATGTAAATAACGAAGGGAATTGTGACTTGAGTAGTAATATAGTTTCGGTTACAGACAGAAAAACACACAATCTCCATTATAATAAGATATATATATATATATATATGAATATGATATAATGAAAAAACAAAAGATGTTTACAACTGAATAGGCTCATCAGGAGAGAAGTGTGCAAACCGTTTCGGGGCCAATCTCTCGACGGTTTAAAAAGCAACACCGGCCCATCCTCACTGATAAACCGTCGAGAGATTGGCCCCGAAACGGCTTGCACACTTCTCTCCTGATGAGCCTATTCAGTTGTAAACATCTTTTGTTTTTTCATTATATCATATTCATACTGTCGGATTAATTTCCATTTTATTTTCACACACACATGTATATATATATATATATATATATATATATATATATATATATATATATATATATATATAATATTCAGTATAACCATTGAGTAAGTATGTACTTCAAAAGACTTTAAAGTGCACAGAGACTCTATGGATTATATATATATATATATATATATATGTATATATATATATATATATATATATATTATGTATGTTATGTTCTTCTGAACGTTGTTTGTTTGGTCTTTATAATTAAATTCCTCTTTTTTTCTGTTTTAAAAAGAATTGACTTTAAAATTGGTGGAGATGTACTTATTTACAATATATATATATATATATATATATATATATATATATATATATATATATATATATATATATGAATAGATAGATAGATTGTAAATTAGTACATTTCCACCATTTTTACAGTGAATTCTTTTTAAAACAGAAAAAGAGGAATTTAATTATTTCTATTGGAACATTATTCAATTAAAACGGATATTATCAAGTTGTATTTAGATTAGGCTTTGAGATCTGAGGAGACTTGCTATAACTCAGAGTTTAGTGGGGAAAAATCAATTAAAACAGGTGTGGAAACTCACAACAACAACAACAGTAATAAATAATAATCTTATTATAATGGAGATTGTCTGTTTGTCTGTCTGAAGCCGAAACTAAATTACTACTCAAGTCACAATTCCCTTAGTTATTGACGTCACATTCTCCATGGTTTATTTTTATTTAAACCTCTTAATATAAAATTGTTTACATTATTAATACTTTACATATCTACATTCTAACAACATGCGATTATATTTATATATAAACAAAATAGCTGTTACAGTGTGAATGAGAAGGCTAATTTGCATATTGATATTAAAAATTGATTTTATTAAATATGCGCTTAGTATTATTGTTTCTAATGTTTGATTTTTTTTTAATGAATATAAGCAAAAAACTCATAATCTTAAAAGAAATCCATTAACAAAAAAATAACTGTAATTTTATTCTTTACTTCCTCTTTAACTAAATACTTAAATTAGAAAATTAACAATAAAGGAGGGAGTGATGGAAAATGATGGAAGACTTAGTTTCAGCTGTTCTATTCTTCGATTATACCCCTCTGTTTCAAATCTTTTATTTGATTTTTATTTAGTTTCAAAGTATTTCAAATTTAACATATTTCATTACATTAAAACTTAAATACTTGCACCCGGAGGCTGCATATATTTGCTAATAATAATAATAATAATAATAATCGTCGGGGGGCCTAAAGTCGGTATCAGCCAATCAGCGAGGAAGTCTATCCCCTTTTCAATAGCGCTAGACCAAGGAAATTGTTTTTAGCATCTGAGTGGAGCGCCACACCTACCATCAGCTCCTTACTTTACCGCATAGATCCCTGTGCTACTCATACGCTGAGTTTGCGAGGGTCGGTATCGAACTAGGAACCTTGTGGCTTCTAGCTGAACGCTCTACCGGCTGAGCTAATCCGTCCCTAATGAGTATAGAAATCTCTAAGTAATAATAGTATTGTACATTACTACAGATAATTCAATCCCCGACAAGTTCAAGATACCATATACTGACTTGAAACCTAAAACTAATAGATTCCTTCATACAAAATGGCAACAACATTGGAATAACAACATGCACAATAAACTCTTCCTAATCAAACCCACTTTGGGAGTCTGGAGACCAACTTTACGGAAGTCTAGAAAGGAACAAGTCATTGTGTCTCGATTACACAGTGGTCATAAAAGACAAACGCACTCCTATATACTCAAAAGAACAACCAACCACAATGTGGAACATGTCAAACACCTTTGACAGTTGAACACTTCTTCATAGAATGGAGTTTTTTATGCTCACATCAGAAACCATTCTTTTAAAGCAAACAATATGAAAGATCTGTTTGAAAATGTCAACATGGAGGATATTCTCTCCTTTTTGAGGGAAATAAAATTATACCATAGAATATAGACATGAAACTAATCAATACCATACAACCTAATCCCCAATAATGCTAACACATTGTTAAAACCAATAACTAAAAAGTATAAATATAAATGTACGATATGTATTAATTCCTAACCGTTAGGTATGACATAACCCCAGACGGGTTGATATGCCGTTAAAATCTATAAACAAACAAACAAACAAGATAATTTAAAATCTTCCCGGGGTTTGTTAGCCTATTTAAATAACTTATTTTCAATGGAAGATTTTCTGAAATATAGTTTGCGAGTTTGTCTCGTCGCAAAGTAATCCGTATAGATTTAATTAATGGATGAAGAAGGTATAAGCTAGAATGAGCTGCTGTCAAAGAAGCAGGAAGTTAAAAGAAGAAAAAAAAAAGCAAAAAGATTTGACATCAATAAATTGATGAATAAAACTTCTACATCATGTGTTGAATCATTTGTCCTATCTTCTTAGAAAATTTTGCTGTGTACAGAATAACTATATCAATCGTTTTGAGAAACTTATTGATTAAAATTACCACGAACTAATTCTTTATTTAGAGATTCGATCAAGTGTGAAATTAACTTTTGTTAGAGATCTATAAAATGCATGGACACTGAGGCGAATGCTTTAATGCATGTAATGGAAATTTCTGTTAAAATTTAAAGATAATAAAAAATACAATATTTTTTGGGAAAAGTCTATAATGCAAAGATAGAAGTTGAATAAGGAAAAAAAACTGTATTAAAAAGCCTAACAAAATAATAAATTAGCAAAAAAACTAACAAAAAATAATTAAAAAGATACAAAAAGGCTATAACAAAAATAACAAAAATAATAAATTAGCAAAATACAAAATCGATCAACTACTCAGAACGATATATTGATTATATATATTATATATATATATATATATATATATATAGTATACATTTATTTGTGAAGGTGTCGATTTTGGAAAGGGGAAATTTAAGTAGCACTTTTTTTTCATTCTCTCACTCTCTATTAGTGAGTTGCATTATTTCCAAAACAACACTGAGTCAATATTCACTCCAAGAGCTGCGGTGTTTTTTTTTTTCAGAGCTGAAGAGGGTCTAATTGAAAATAAATAAAGAAAAGACAAAATGAAGGAATTGTTATTTTCCTCTATGGTAATAAGTGTGTAGTATTTTCACTCTCGGCAGAATGTCTCAATTGTCTTTCTCTGGAGTTGATACAGTTCTTCTCAACTTGATATTTGATTGAACAATGTGTGCTATCATAACAGCGGCTCTTTCCTCACACATTTCAAAGTCAGGTATCAATTTATCTACTAGTTATTCTAGTGTACTCAAATATATTGGTATACCGTAGTTTACATATATATATATATATATATATATATATATATATATATATATATATATATATATATATATATATGTGTGTCATAAAAGTATTGAGTTTGAAGCTGTATTTACCAAGATAGAAATGAACAATGAACAGAACGTTAATTGTTTCAGAATACAAGGTGTGTCAACAAGTACTAAAAATCTCGAAAACTTTTTTGACACACCTTGTGTATATATGTATGTATGTATGTATGTGTGTGTTTTACATATACTTGCGTGTCGACAACGGTACACTGCGTCGCAAGTTTGTATCCGGCTTTATTATTATCGTGTATATATATATATATATATATATATATATATATATATATATATATATATGGACTCTCTCGTCGATTTTCGACGCATGAGTGTTCACCCAGTGAACAACCAACACAATGATTTGTTTATAGTGGTGAAGGATTGTGTAGGACCATTCCGCACTTTTTGGCACAGTCGATAGGAAAGAATTGGTGTATCAAGGAATGCCACGAACCCAATCAACGACTGACCTCAGGAATTTTAAATTCAGAGTTATCCATCTACTAGACTGGTTACCTACCCAAGGTTAAAGAGCCCAGTCTGGCCTACTATTTAACCCATAGCTGGAGGGAGAATAAATGGATTCATACCTTTCCCAATGGTATTAGCACTATAATGCCAACGCTTCGTCTAGGAATTGAACATATATATATATATATATATATATATATATATATATATATATATATACCAAGAATAGAAATGAACAATGAACAGAAAGTTAATTGTTTCAGAATACAAGGTATGCCAAAAAGTACTAAAATTATCGATACTTTTTGACAAGGGGAGAACAGAGGGATTCTCGTCCAGGATTTGAACTCTTAAGTGTATCTTTCTTACGAAATAAGTCTCATTCACCGCCTTCTAGCACATATATGATAAAAAAGGGTTAGGGCAGCCATAACGGCAATAGGCTTTGGGGCAATCATATAGGCGCTACGGCTTACAGGACCAACGTGAGCCTCTCAGACTGTCCGTTTAGCCTAAGGGCCATAGTGGAGTGTTGCATGTCATGGACTGCTCAGCCACTAGGGTCTGTCTTTAAGCATCACGGGACGCCAGCCACGGCCAACAGGTGGCCCCCATGGTTTTACCTCTATGTAGAGGTGCAGTCGGGGTATTCTAAAACCCCAACCGACAGGACTGTGTTTGATTTGGAGTTATAGGCATATTGTAATCAGAATTCCCTAAAAAATATAACATTTTCAAGATTTAAAAAAAAAACAAAAAAATTGTTAAACTTATTAATTTTTATTTAATAAAGACAATATATATTTTCATAATACGCTTTGAAGAAATCTTATTATAATGGAGATATGTCTGTAACCGAAACTATGTAACTTTACAATTCTTTATTATTACGTACATTCTCAATTTTTTACTTAAACCTCAATTATTAGTAAAATTGTTTTAGTTTTTATATACAATAAAATAGCGGTTTACAGTGTGAACGAGAAGGCTATTTGCATATTTATTACAAATTTGATTTAATCTTAGTTTTCTGGTTTTATCTTAATGAATATGAGCAAAGATTTCGGGGAAACATCTTAAAAGAAATCGATTAACAAGAAGAAATATATGAAATTGGGAAAACTTAGCAATGTGATGAAGAGTGAATTCAGTTATTTATTTTTATCTGCAATTAGCCTTTTCTAATTTGATATATCACCCGGAGGGTGCATATATTTGCTAGTAGTAATAAAAGTTCTCATACACTTGTAGTTTTCTTTTTTTTATTTTTCATCAGAATAAGCGGATGAGAAACTTATTTATGAAGTTCAGTACATAATTTGAATCATAATAAACTGTGATTAAAAATTTGCACGAAATTTCGTTTATCAAAATAAATTCACCGAGTTGTGATTTTTAAACAAGCCA
>CM042149.1:68306400-68316400 GCA_023376005.1 Doryteuthis pealeii | reverse complement strand
AGATACTACAATCTTTCTTACAAGGAATACTATAAATTAACTTATATTACAATCGTTCGACCAAGGAATACTACAGAATAACAAATACTACAATCTTTCTACCAAGGAATACTACAAATTAACACATACTACAATCGTTCTACTAAGGAATACTACAGATTAACAGAAAGGTATAACTGATACTACAATCTTTCTACCAAGGAATACTACAGATTAACAGATACTAAAATATTTCTACCAAGGAATACTTCAGATTAACAGATACTACAATCTTCTACCAAGGAATACTACAGATTAACAGATACTAAAATCTTTCTACCAAGGAATACTTCAGATTAACAGATACTACAATCTTTCTACTAAGGAATACTACAGATTAACAGATACTAAAATCTTTCTACCAAGGAATACTTCAGATTAACAGATACTACAATCTTTCTACCAAGGAATACTACAGATTAACAGATACTAAAATCTTTCTACCAAGGAATACTTCAGATTAACAGATACTACAATCTTTCTACCAAGGAATACTACAGATTAACAGATACTCTTTCTACCAAGGAATACTACAGATTAACAGATACTAAAATCTTTCTACCAAGGAATACTTCAGATTAACAAATACTGCAGATTAACAGACAAGTATAACTGATACTACACTGTTTCTACCAAGGAATACTACAGATTAACAGACAAGGAGTAACTGATACTAAAATATTTCTACCAAGGAATACTATAGATTAACAGACAAGGAGTAACTGATACTAAAATATTACTACCAAGGAATACTACAGATTAACAGACAAGGAGTAACTGATACTACAATCTTTCTACCAAGGAATACTACAGGTTGACTGATAAAGAGTATCTACAGACACTATATTCTTTCTCCCTTACAAATACTTAAAAGTATACATGAAACGTTATAAAAAATGACTATAAAAACGGATGTAAATAACTTTTGGTTCTGTCTCCATATGTAATATAGATATTAAAATCTGCTCTGATAAAGTACTGAGTCACCTATTTCTCTTATCTGTCGACTTATTTTATGCATACAGTAACGCGATATATTGCACAGGTATCTGACAATGGGGAACGTACACAAAAAGGTGGATCCATGCATTTCCCAAGAGCATTTGTCTGAAATGAACCCAAGTAAGGTTAGCGGAGTTTGTACTCAGATTGCAGATTTAACTTCCTCTTCCACCACCGCTCACTTGTTCACTTCCTGATAGATAGATAGATAGATAGATAGATACAATCAGTGAGTGGCAGAAAGAGAGAGAAATAAAGAAGATTTGTACAATACAATAGAGCATCGTTCTACAGTCGACCTGATCAATCAGGAATTATTTCGATTGGCATTTTATCGATTATTGGAAAAATCACTTGTTTTTATTTTCTAAATATATTCTTGTTTGTCTTTGAATTTCAATAGAGCATTCCGTATTTGTGTATATATATATATATATATATATATATATATATATATATATATATATATATGTGTGTGTGTGTGTGTGTGTGTGTTTATTTATGGTGTTCGCTTTTTTTTCTTTTTCTGTGAC
This sequence comes from Doryteuthis pealeii, assembly GCA_023376005.1. Lineage (NCBI taxonomy): Eukaryota > Metazoa > Mollusca > Cephalopoda > Myopsida > Loliginidae > Doryteuthis > Doryteuthis pealeii. The sequence goes on along the minus strand of CM042149.1, from coordinate 68,314,826 downwards.
ATAAACGAATTTTCTATGAATTCGTTACGATCATAACTCACCTTCATAACTAAACCTTTAATATTTTATCAGTAAACATTAAAGAGTGTCACTTACACAAAACAATCCTACGTCACTATCACCTTTTCAGTAAATACACAAGTGTTCGGCGGTTAAATATCTGTGTACAGCAAACTGCTATTTTATCGTGGTGAACTCATATTCCACATAAGGGAAAATGTGTAATTCATATTAATATTATCATTCTTGATATCGATATCAGCATATTATTACTGCTAGTATTTGCGTGCTCACACCATCTATATAATAATACTCGTGTTCTTTAAAATTACGTTCGTTATCATCTTGCAACACCCTCTGTTTAAACATGAGTCCGTCCAAATCGTCCAAGATTGAATGCAAAATTGTAAATCCTGTTTTATCTGTGAAGAATAATTAAAGTTCCAATTACCGTCCAACTGGGAAGACAAGGCAACAAACGGTTGTAACTTAAATACAAACCGAATAGTCACAAAGTCTACTGCAGAATGTCAGGGTATTTATAAGACTCCACAATGTCATATAAATCAAGCAGTCAAGCAGCCAATCAGAACTCAAGGAATGGAATCGCCCAAATCACCCAAATTCATGAATGGATCATTCTTGATTTCTATATATGTACCAACTGTCTTGAACACTGCTTAAGTTGTACTTAGTTAGCTGCTGTTATTCAAACCAACAGTAGACTTACTGACTTCAATAATCTGGAGTTGCTTTTACACTGGAATCTTATTTCTTATGTCGTCCCTCGGCTAAATAATGGACTATTCTGTTTTTATTTTATAAAATGAAAGGGAAGAAAAAGATGCTATATAAAAATATATGAAAGTAAGAAAGAGAGTTGAAGAAAGATAGAGAAAGTGGGTGAACACGTGGAAGCGATAACGCTAATCTATTTTAATCGAACATAATGAGAAGGTGAAAAGGTCTGTGGAATGTTGAGCATCCCTTTATTAATATTACTCCCAGGTCTACTCTGACCCGGAATGTTAGTACATGTTATAGTCACATTTATGGGTTAAATAGAAAATGTGTTTATAAAGAATCATACGAATCTTTCAAAACCTTGCCGGCATTAAATGACCCACTGAGGTTTGATATACTGTAAAAAAAATCACGTGGTTCGGTAAGCGTAATCTATAAGAACAGTAGACAACAATCATGTTTCAGAATGTTTTCAGTATCCTAGCGAAGTTCTAGTGCTTTTAACCTTTTTTTTGCTTCATCGGTTACGGTGGACCAGCTGAATGACGTATATGTCAGACGAACTTATTTACGACGATCAGGTTCGGTCATTTTCCTTGGAGAGTTTACTCAGTAAATACACTAATAACAGAGATAATCTTATTTTATTTATTTTACTAGTACAAAATAAAAAAACACCCTCCGGGCGATGTAAAAATAGATTTTTGAAACATATTGCCTGAGGGATGGGAGTAAAAAATTCAATGTCAGCGAGTTTGTACCCTAAGTAAGCAAAATCATCAAATTCATTAAAGGATTAAAAATAAAACCAATTTGAAATGTAAACTTTAAATATGTATTGAAATAAAACAAACTATATATAGATATATAATACCAGTCATGTATTTATTAAAACTTGTTTTAAAAAACAATGAGGACTGTCTAATGTTGCACGTTCAAATTTTGAGTGTATTTATTCTATGTTATGACGATTTTGGGTAATGTGACGTAAGCAGTGACATAATTTTTGTTACAGACAAAAACCGGAAGCAAATCTCCATTATTAATAGATGCATGAGACTCCCGTCTTTACTGATATCAACTGCTAACCTAATCGAACGCACCTATTGATTAACAAGAAAAAGAGAAATTGTCAATTGGTAGCGTTTGTAGTCCCAGCAGACCACAGGGGGAAGATGAAAGAAAAACGAAATCATAGACAAACACCTAGATCGTGTAGAGAAAATTATTAAAAAATATGAAACATTTCATCTCGTTGATTTTGCCGTTAAGATCGGCTAAAATAGTCAAATACTCGAACCTTGCTAGAGAACTGAGGACGCTGTGGAATAAGCGGGTGAAAGTGATACCAATTGTAGTTGGTGCACTTGGAACGGTCCTAAATATTTCAGAAAATATACCTCAGCAATTGGAAATCAGAGATAGAATCGAGGCCATCCAGACAAAAGCGTTGGTAAGATAGGCAGGAATACTCAGAAGAGGGCTGTTCGCAGCGCCATATTGAAGTCAGTCAGTGTAATATTGGTTTGAACAACGATAACTGGCTAAGTACAAATGAACCAATGCTCAAGACAATTGGTATTTATGGAAATCAAGAATAGTCCATTCATTTATTTGGGTGATTCCATTCTTTGAGTCCTGATTAGCTGCTTGGTTTCTATGTTAAGAGGTTTTATAAATACCCTGGAATTCTGCAGGGTATTATTATCCGTATTATTGTTTCATTCCTTGCAAGTGCTTCGTACAACCATAAGCAGATGATCTTTTACTGGAGTCAGAGTGAAAACTGTAGAATAATAATATTAGTACCAATTACCGTCGAATTCGTAAGACAAGGCAACAAGAAGTCAAAACTGAATACGAATCTATTTTGCTGCAGTATTGCAGCAAAATAGATTCGTATTCAGTTTCGACTTCTTGTTGCCTTGTCTTACGAATTCGACGGCAATTGTCACTAATATGATTATTTACAGTTTTCACTCTGACTCCAGTAAAAGAACATCAGCTTATGCTTGTACGAAGAACTTGCAAGGAATGAAACAATAATACAGATAATAATACCAGTTATAATAGTAGCAACAGCAGTTATCTTATTTCACTTGTAACACCTGCAACTATTGAATGACATCACTTGCGATATTACAGTTATTGTATGACAAGCCGAAGATAGCTATGTTATTATTAGACAGCAAAACAATTATGTCGTGCAGAATCGGATAAAAGATTGTAGCAAAATGATTCTATTTTTGCGTCAATATTAATTGTCAAAACTTCTGTGACCAAAGCGGTTACAGCGCCGTCCACGAATGATGGGCACCCAAAGTGGAAGTTGCTACTTCGGTTTACATCGAAAGCTACTCATTTACGATGATTACTCTAACGTTTGAATATAATGGCTGCTAGTGAGGTGTCGTGATATTACAGAAAATTGTTTTGCACTCAGGATTTATTAACGTTTTAAGTGCGAGAGACGAGACAAAAGGAAGAGAAAGACGAAGAAGATCATCAGCAACTGACTAGCCTTTAGCCCTCCTCCAATTTGTCTCATTTGAATACACGTATATAATTTTCCCAACTATATTGCCCATATTGCAATCCCAGCCCTTTTATCATGTATGTACTGGAAGGCAGTGGATGAGGGTCTTAGTTCCTGGGTATTCCGTTAAATTATTTGATGGTGAAGTTACAATCCTGAAGCTCTGGGGAATGTGGGGTACCCCATTATCACTTTTACTCCTAGGTCTAATTAGAGTTGGAGTGGTAGTACCTGTTAGTCTTGTCTATGGTTTGAATAGAAAAAAATGAGTTAAAAATTAATCTCACAAACAAGCAAGCAAGCAAATTGAGTGCCCATCAGGAATGAATAAAACAAAACGTGCTCGGCATAGAATAACCCAACAGAGTTGGGATGCCGTAAAATCCAACCAATATCCTGTTCACAACGCCATGTAGAACTTTGTTGGGTGATTAGCGTCCAATTGTGTTGTGAGCTGAGTTTACGGTTGGTTTGAACAACAGCAACTAAGCACTACTTACTGGTGCCAAAAACAGCTGGTATTTATTGAACTTAAAAATAGTCCATTCCTGCATTTGGGTGATTCCATTCCTTGCGCCCTGAGTGGCTGCTTGTTGAAGTGAGTTAGCGCACCGTTGCTTTGAGCAACAAGCTAAGCACAACTGAACCAGTGTAAAGACAATTGGTACTTATGGGAATCCAGAATAGTTCACTCATGCATTTGGGTGATTCCATTCCTTGAGTCCTGATTGGCTGCTTGGTTTCTATGATGTTTAGAAACTTCATAAATAACCTGGCATTTTGCAGTAGTATTTGCAGCAAGGCATATTCCTATTCGGTTACAATTACTTGCTGCCTTGTCTTACAAATTCGACTTTAATTAGAACTAGTATGATTATTCTACATCTCTGTTGTTATGAGGGTTTATAAATACTCTGGTATTGTGCAGTATGATTACAACAAGGTTAGACCGTATTAAGTTACGGCTTCTTGTTACCTGGTCTTACCAATTCGACGGTAATTGGAACTTAGTACGTTTATTCTACACTAACCAACATCTAATGGTTGAAGTGTTTATCGACCCAAACTGATTTGAAGAGAAGTTAGCGTAATGAATTAAATAGATTAAAAAAAGATTATGAGAACGTTAATGTTTCTTCAAAATGAAAAAAAGGGAAAAGGAAATAGATTTTTTTTTTAAATTCCAAAATATTTTCCTGAAACGTATTGTTTTTTTTTTTTTCAATATGAAAACAGTCGCCAAGATATTTTTAAAAACAATTATCCAAACATAAAACATACATAATTTCACTGACTCAAAAATGATCAGTTGGTTTGTAAAAAAAAAAAAACCCCAAAAAGCCCTCTTTCTCTGTTTAGATATTTCCTTTCCGTTCTTTTGTGTTTTCTTATCTGATTATTTTAATGCTCATCCTTTAATGAGTTCTGCGAAGGACTATCTCTTCATCTCTCCATAAACCATTCTCAGTCAGTCGTATTTCATTGACGAAAATAAACTTTGATTTTCTGATAAGGCTTTTTTTTATTTAAAAAAATGGGCATCGAATTAGTCAACTTCGACAAGAATTATTGTAAAATTGCCAGAGTTTGAGTGTTTAAATATCTATTATACCCAAACATTTGCCGGCATAGAGCGAGATTAGAGGTATAGAACATTAGACAGATGAATAGACTGATTATATATATATATATATATATATATATATATATAATATATAAATAATAAAATTCGAAGGCAATACAATGCGTAAAAAATAAAGACAAAAAGATGTTTTATATGTCTAATCGATTTCAAAGCAAAGCTTTATCATCAGAGTTCAATTTCAGAAATGACGTGCTTATGTTTTTTTATTTGTGTGGTTATAATTTCTCTTCTTATTTCCTTTTCCTCTCCTTTTTTTCCTCTCTTTCTTCTTCTCCTCCTTTATGAATGGGCAAATAACTGTAATTTCTTATTTTTCTCTTTCTTTTTTTCTTTCTTAAAAGTTTGTTGAGAACAAGGCTGACATCCGGTAAGATGTTGCAATGTGTTGCGACCGTGTGGGCATGTCAGAATTTCAAAAACAAAAATGAACAAATAAAAAAAAACATAAGCACGTCATTTCTGAAATTGAACTCTGATGATAAAGCTTTGCTTTGAAATCGATTAGACATATAAAACATCTTTTTGTCTTTATTTTTTACGCATTGTATTGCCTTCGAATTTTATTATTTTATAACATACTTAACAATGCTTCAAGCAAATTACCAATTACTTTTATATATATATATATATATAATATATTATGTGTGTGTGTGTGTGTTGTGTGTGTAAATATATATATATGTATATTATATATATATATATGTGTGTGTGTGTATATAATATATATATATATATATATGTGTGTGTGTGTGTGTGTGTGTTAATGTATGAGTAGTAGCTTACCGGTGGGTATGAGTACGATCGTTGGAAGTGCACAGTATCCAGGGGTTAAGACTGAGAAAAAACAAATACAAAGTGCTCAATACAATGTAGAGCAAGAATTTATTCATATAATGGATAGAAGTAACCTACTCGAGTTTCATCGATTGATTCTTCAGGGTTACATCCGTTGAATTAATCGAGTTTTCGATTAATCTCAGTTGGTACAATACATGCCCGTTGGAATGAGACTTATCTTTTATAGGTGAACGCGTGTTTATATTTTCATCGTGAACCGTTTTTTTTTATTGGATTAAAAATTTGAATTAATTATATATATATATATATACATATATTACAGAAGCAATGAACTAAGCAAAATAAAAGCCACTCGGATATAAAAACACTACAAATAACAATGCTTAAAAGACATTTTGCCCTCACTTCATATCACATAGATTTTAATCTAGTCAAAACAAAAGTTAAAATAAAAATAATAATAATAAACTCAAAGCATTCATCAAAAAAAAAAAGAAAAGTAGAAAAAATATATTTACCAACCCCTCCACACGAACTAGAATGCGACACATTGTCAATTTTTTCAGCTGAGTTTAACAGGATTGAATTCAGAGTTTTTCGTCTCCTATATTGGTTACCTAGCCAAGATTAAAGAGCCCAGTCTGCCCTGCTATTTACCCATAGTTGGAGGGAGAGTAGTTGGCTGTATACCTTTATCAAGGGTATTAGTGCTATGATGAAAGGTAAACAGCCTCGTCCAGGATTTGAACTCGGATTGATGAGTTCATTTCCTATGACTATAACCATTACAACACGCGCCTCTAAACAGTAGAAAAATAGATGTAAGTACAGCCCGAGGATAGAGTTGATTAGCTATTTCCAATGCGCTAACTAATTAGCACCGTCACCCTAATTCCAAGTTTTATATTGGCGGCGACTGATTACAGGAGGAATAATGGAGAGAAGCAAAGTAATAAAAACAACAACAACCAGTTCTTAAACAGGGCCCTTGAGGTTCTCTTTTTTATGAGATCATTGGAAATGAGGAATGCAGTGTTAGCAGTTGCATGAGAATAATGGTTTGAACTTGATTCCAGTTTTAACAACCCTAAGCTTCCTAATCCAAAATCTTTGATTAATACGAAAATAGGGATTTTACTCCGTTATTTAAGACTACATCTATAAATGTCCAAGGCCGATGTCTGAAGCATAAACACACGGAAATTGTGCGGATGGATAATCTGTGGGGATGCAATTGTACAGGTGGTTTCATTTCTCTCTCCCCCCTCTCTCTCTCCCACTCTCTCTCTCTCTCACTCATAACCTCTCTTCCTTATTACAACCCCCCATACGCTAGCTCTAATTCTCTTTCATTCTCGTCCTATCTCTCTTATTACACATTCACTTTCTCTTTATCTTATTCTCTCGCCCTCAATATCAGTCTTTCTCCTTCACATATACTCATTCTCTCTCACACATCAAAACTTTATTTCTCATATCCCCCCCTCTCTATCTCTCTCCCTCTCTCTCTCTCTCTCTCTCTCTCTCTCTCTCTCTCTCTCTCTCTCTCTCTCTCTCTGTATATCATTCTCTTATTCTTTCTCATTAACATATCTCATTCCCTCCGTCTTTGATGACCCTACCCTCAATGCCTCTATCTCATTCCAATTCAATATCTTTCATTCTCATGCTCTCTCTTCTCTCTCTCTCTCTCTCTCTCTCTCTCTTTCATTCTCTTTCATGCTCTCTCACTCTCTCTCTTTCATTCTCTTTCATGCTCTTTCTTTCTCTTCATTTTCTTTCATGCTCTCTCTCTCTCCCTCTTTCATTCTCTTTCATGCTCTCTCTCTCTATCTCTCTCTCTCCCTCTTTCATCTCTTTCATGCTCTCTTCTTCCTCTTTCATTTTCTTCATGCTCTCTCTCTCTCTTTCATTCTCTTTCATGCTCTCTCTCTCCTCTTTCATTCTCTCTCTCTCTTTCTTTCATTCTCTCTCTCTCTCTCTTTCTCTCTCTCTCTCTCTTCTCTCTCTCTCTCTCTTCCTTCATTCTCTGTCTGTCTCTACCCCACCCCCGGTTGTAATACGGCCTCATACGGTTCTTTGAAACTCTTACCGCCCGGCTGAATCTCCCATCTCTCTGTCCTTACGATTCGATCCCCACACCTTGATCCTATCGACTATATGTGTATATACTCAGTGTAGCCCTCACGTTACCGTCGACTAGCTTGATACGATGATCAAACTCGTGCATTATGTTCATTTTTAGTTCAATTTTAGAACTCGTGCTACTCAACTAAAACAATTTATTTTGGGTCATTTAATGTCGAATCATTTTGATAAATTTTGTTTAAATTTATTTTTATTTGCACACAAGCCTCAGGTTAGGAACAGCACCTGCTATTCCTTAGGTGGTCACCCAAGGTTGAATTGAACGTGCTCATCGCTGCTTAACTTCGGTATTCTAGCGGGAACCGGTGCTTACAGCGTAACTTTACCTTAGGCCTTTGACTTTTTGAAAAATATTTTCGACAAGAAAAAAATTTAACCGACTACAATATCATGTTATGACTTAGCTCAGTCGATAGAGCATTTGCCAAAAAACGAAGTTCCGGGTTCGATACCAACTCAAGCAGATCTTGAATTTGCATGACAAATTACTCCTAGGTCCACTCTGTTACCATATTTTGATCAAATTGATCTGTTTTGTAGAATAAAGTTCCAATT
>CM042149.1:68261400-68293900 GCA_023376005.1 Doryteuthis pealeii | reverse complement strand
GATTTTTCATTGATTAAGCCAAGCGTTTCTTGATAAAACTTTAACTCTAAATATTAAAAAATATCCCTAATTCATTTAGTGTTTGCTGAAGGGTTTCAACAATAGATTATTTAATTATATTAGACGGAAAATATTTATATAGCAATGAAATATAAGATGGATGTTGATAGTTATTCTCAATAGTAATATCATTATGAAATTAACCATTTCATGGCGTAGACAAGTAATTGTTTATTTTTTTATTATAATATTAGACAATAGAGATTGAGTTCCAATTCTTTGTTTTCTGGCACTGGTTATAACAGAAAGGGTATTGAGCTGAGACTGCCCAACTGGGGGGAGAAGCGATAGATACACGCTTCTACTAGGGTATCACTAAGAGCTGAATGCAAACAGCTTAAGATTGAATTTGAACCCCGCATGTCATTTCCATTCTCAATACTAGTAAGTCATACAACCTCATACATCCCCGTGAGTGCTGATGAACATTCATGCACATATATATTACGTGTTTTAATGGCCAGAGTGGTAGGAAATAAACTCATCGGCCGGAGTTCAAATCCTAGACGAGGCTGCCTACATTTCACATAGCGCTAATAGCCTTGAAAACGGTATGCATTCACCTTCTCTTCCACCAGCTATGGTTTAATAGCAGGACAGACTTGACTCTTTACCTTGGTTAGGCAATCAGTCTAGGAGAAGGAAAAAATTAAAACCCGTTAAACTCAGCATAAAAATGACCTTGTGTCACATCCTGCTCGTGCTGCGGGTTTGGTAAATATTCATATTATATACGAGTATATAGATTATTTAAATTCAAACGAAACTAGTCTATTCCTTATACAATGTATCACTTATTTGTATCTCTTTATATGCCAACTCCTCCACAAGAACAGGATGCAACACAAGGTCAGATTTTTAAGCAGATCTTAACAGGCTTTAATTTCAGAGTCTTACTTGAATGCATACCTTTCCCAATATGCCTATAGAGCAGTATGATGCCATTTTTTTTCTATTTGTGCCCTTTTTTATAAGTTCTGTCATAAAGACAACAAAATGCAACCTGGGTTATTCTATAAAAGGCAGAATAAGAAAGCGTTACACATCTTCGAAGAATTTTGGTAACGGTGTCATAATTGGCACGACCACATCACAGGAATTCGAACGAAAGAATGGACAGGGGAAATCGGAGAGACAAACTAAAAAGTAAGACATATTTGTTTGTCCTGGTGGATCTGGGGATGAAAAATCAGAGGAAGATGAACAAGTGGTTTAGCTCCCACGCCATTTTGTGTTGGATACATTCCGTGGCAGAAAAAAATGTTTGTAAATCAATATATGAGGAAAAAGCCAGTACAGAAATATATATATATATATATATATATATATATATATATATATATATATATATATATATATATATATATATCTTGTTCTATATGCATATGTATATATTTGTGTAGTATCTGTAAAAGAAATGGCAAAAGTATTTTCGTATGGATAGACTTCATATGTTTATATATTTTTTGCTATATACCCATATCTATTTATTAGTGTAATATTCCTAAAAAAATTACAGGACTGTTTACGTCTGAATAAATAACAATACTGAAGAGTATATGTGCTTTCCGTGGAGGAAAATTCCAGAATTTTTAACCTTAGACCAGAGCGTAGTACCCGAATTCTCTTTAAAAACTTATACAAGTCCACGCTACGAACCGACACATATATGTAAAAGCACACGCATACATTCATTTATGACCCTTAATGTGTTTCAATCTAATGCAAATTTTTCTTAATTGAAACGATGCTAATTTTTAACTCTTTTCCAACCAAATTTCCCCTACAGCTGTATCAAATTTTCTTGTTGAATTTTTTTACCTGTATGATTGGATATTTCAAAGTTCCCTATTTATTCTCCTTAGAACTAATTCTATTTAAATAAAGTCTATTATTATTGTAATCTTAATCCTTGTGTTGACACATGCGAGAGTTCGTGTCAGCGGCATAGAGTAGGATCGCAGAGCTGAATGAACAACTGTCAGCGGTTTAAAATAGGCAAAGAGTTAAGTTTCTAAAATATTCAGCAAAAGAATTAAATATTTGTCTGAATCTATTAGATGAGGATTGGTAATTTATATTATTTGGATATTTCGGACATTTCTCCTCATCTTTTTCGTTATATACACAACATTTCGGCCAATTTACCCTACATCCATCTTTAAGGGGTTTAGATAAAGTTTTCGGTTCAAAGATCCGAGAAGAGTTCTACTAGAAAGTTTCCGAGTTAGACAAGAAAAACCTGAAGAAGGTCAAAAGGGGCCGAAAGACCGCAAAAATTGCCATTCCGTTTTTACCGATAGACTAGCTTTCTAAATCAATTTGCCGGTAAGACATAACTCATTGGGAAAATCCTATATCTCAATGTACGACTGAAGAAGTCCTCGTGGCTGTGGTGTTAGCATTGTTCCTTATTTAGTTGCGAGTAGAGATTTAAGATAAGAACTAAATTCCGAAAAATCTAGATAATAAAAAAGTAATTATTTTCAAAGGCGGCAAATTCATTTGGTATATTCATTCAAAATTTTCACAATTCCCAAAAATGTAAACAAAAATGTATAATTCTATTTCTCACGTTGATTATGACTTAAATGTGTTTTTACAGTTTATTAAAGCTCTTATTATTTTGCATGTTATTTACGCTAGTTTTACGGTATTTGTTCCGATCTTAAGACATTACTTCCAGTTAAAGTCGCAAAGCGGATTACGTCACAGCTTTTGAAACCAATTAATGAAATCGGGTGGGGTATGATTCTATATCGAAATAGCATCCTTAAAATTAATCCTACTCAATTCTAAGCAATTCAATATATATATATATATTATATATATATATATATATATACACTATAATAAGATTGAATGTCCAGTAAATCACATCTGCCCGTAATCCCCATGTCCACGATGTTTTGTGTCTGTTCTGGGCATTAATGTAAGAGACATTAAAGTGTGCGCATAGCTTATGAGAGAGACGGGGGAGAGTGAGAGAGAGAGAGAGAGAGGGGGGTGAGAGAGTGAGAGAGGGGAAAGAGTGAGAAAGAGAGGATGAGTGAGAGAAAGAGAGATAACAGTGAGAGAAAGAGAGAGATGAGTGAGAGAAAGAGAGAGAAGAGTGAGAGAGAAGAGTGAGAGAGAGAGAAGAGTGAGAGAGTGAGAGAGGAAGTGAGAGAGAGAGAGAGAAAAGTGAGAGAGAGAAAAGGGTGTGTGAGAGAGAGAAAAGAGTGAGAGAGGAAAGAGTGAGAGAGGGAAAAGGGTGTGTGAGAGAGAGAAAGAGTGAGAGAGAGAAAAGGGTGTGTGAGAGAGAGAAAAGAGGGAGAGGGAGAGAAGAGTTAGAGAGAGAAGAATAAGAGAGAGAAGAGTGAGGGAGAGAGAGTGAGGGAGAGAGAGAGGAGGGGGAGAGAGAGAGATTTTATTTATACTGGAAGCTAATACAACATCAAAGCTAATTCATATCTGCATATTAAAAGCTTTAATATTCTCCATGAAGTTTATGTTATCAATATAGTTTAGGGGATAATGCGCTCAGGCTCTGAATCCCTCTTCTCGTGGCACACCCATATTGGCTGAAGTGCCCGGGTACAAAAAATCCCCACTGCACCAGACCCAATCACGCACACAAAACCGGACTAGAACACTCCTAATTCAACAGAACAGTGAATCGTTATAAGTTGTAGTTGATAATACAAATATCATGTGAGTAAGAGCGTGCAGCGCCAGTCTGTTGAACAAAGATATCTCACTTGGGTTAAACCGGCATTTGTTAAAGAGAACGAAAGATAGATAGATAGATAGATAGAGAAAGAGACAGAGAGAGAGATAGAGAGAGATAGAGATAGAGGTAGATAGATAGACAGACAGACAGACTGAGAGGGGGATGTGAAGTGAAAGCCAATAATTTCGCAGACCAGTAAAAATCGATTCAACACCTTCTTCTATGAGCCAGAACTATAAATAAGGACAGCACAGAAAGAAAGGAAGAAGTAAATAAAGAAAGAGAGAGAGAGAGAGAGAGAGAGGGGGGAGAGAGGGGAATAGAGGGGGTAGGAAAGAAAGAAGGGAGCGAGAGACAAACAGGTAGAGAGCAAGAGATACAGATGAACAACTATATATATATATATTATAATATATATATATATATACCAAACGTATTGGTAAATCCTCGTGGTGAGAAAAAAACAGCAAATAGTTTGATTGTAAAAATATACTACCAAACATCGACCGGGGAGAAAAAAGGTGAAGGAAAAAAGAAAAGACCAAGATAATCGTACCAACCAAAAATAATCTATTGGTACAATATTTTGGCCCCCAAAAAAAACAATTTATATATATATATATATAGTCAGATCTTAGCCCTGAAGAGCATTAAGCGAAACTTTTAGTAGGTTCGTCTGACTCAGATTTATCTTATATATATATATATAAATAATAGAGGGAACGATATTGATAGAGAGAGAGGGGGAACGAGAGAGAGGAGGAGAGAAGGAGAGAGAGGAGGAGAAAATGAGAGAGAGAGGGGGAGAGGGAGAGGGAGGGAAAGCAAGATAGATAGAGATGAATGTGATATATGTGCAAGGGAACAACAATAAGCAAAAGAAAACAGATTGAGATAGAGAGCAACACAGCGAGAGATAGTGGGATAAAAACAGCGGAGTTAGAGAGGGGGAGAAGAGAGATAAAAAGGATTGGCGAGAGAGAGAGAGAGAGATTGGAGGGAAAAAGTAATGGAGAGAGAGAGAGAGAGAGAGGGGGGAAACTGTGGACTGAAATCAACTAATATTGAAGAATATGGTTATTAATTTTTTTCCTCCTAACTTTTCCACTTTCTGAGAAACTAAACTGAGTAGTAAATATTGCTGCAGCCCATTAGTGTGAATACCAATAGATATTGTGGATTGGATTCCTTAATATTGTGGGCTTAGCCAGCTTTAATTAGACTTGGCAAATACCACTTCTAAGGTGTTCATGTGCACAACAGATAAGTTAAATGCACGTTTTTATCGAATCACTAATATTTCATATAGAAATTCAATTAGTATCGAGAACCTGACAATTATATCAAATGCATTAAGCAGAAACAGATCGTTAATATATTTACCAAGACGTAAAAAGAGAAAGCTATACAATCTCTCTCTCTCTCTCTCTCTCTCTCTCTCTCTCTCTCTCTCTCTCTCTCTCTCTCTCTCTCTATATATATATATATATATATATATATATATATAGATATAGATATAGATATATAGTGTGTGGGATGGTCACTGTTTCAGCTTTTGCTGGAATGGCGTACCAAAGGCAGTATTATTGGTAGAGTTCTCCTACACACTCATATGCACGCAAACACAAACGCTCACACGTCCACACTGATCAATTGTTACCCATTCATAGAACAATGTATTACGTGTGTGACCAGTCACCATGCGTACACAACCTTTATGCTGTCCATAAACACTCACATACATTCAAATTACCACCACATACATACGCACATCACATTATCCAATCATACACATCCGATGCCTATTGAATTTTCTGATTTTTTTGGAAATTTTATCGATTTACCTTGCATTTGAAACATCTTCACCTGAGGATTACCTCGCATGAAACCAATATGGTCGTGAATGTTTCTTTGTCACCAAATAAATAGATATGTAAAACCTTTATATATTGATTTTATTTTATTATATTATATTATATATATATATATATATATATATATATATATATATATATATATATATATATGCCTTAGTATCATTATATTTTCCTTTTGTGACGTGTAGCCTAATTTGTGTGAGTGTTTTTAGTCCTGGCGTGTGAACCAATTTTCAATGAATTGGTGTGCACACTATATTCTATATATCAATACGCTTGGGAAATACCATTAGGAGTATTTTTCAAACTATGTCTGTAAAAATATCAAACAGAGATAATAAAAAAACTGGCCTTATATAAAGAAAATCAACACTTGAAATGTTTTTTCTTGTTATTATAAAAGTGCTTGATATTATTATTTCAAAGCTGTTGTGAAACTGAAAAAATATAACGTTTTTTCACTGGAAGTTCGTTACTTGAAATTTTCTGTAGTGTACACAATCATTGAATAGAGATGTGAGAAAAGTGGCTAATCAATCGTAAATATAACACGGTGTATAGTCAAATGTTAAGATGAGGTTCACGTGACAGTAATACGGGAACTATATCTCTTGTGATAGCGGTAGAAAATGAAGAGATACAGGTAATGGAAGAAACAAATGAAATGAAATAATAATTTGTTTATTTAAAAATAATAATAATAGTTTGAATAATGTACACATGGATAAACTCCTGACCGAAACACGTGTAAGTAAAATTGATTAAAATATCCTATATTATCCATTCTATACTTTCTTTCCTTTATTCATTTCTTCAACATACCGTAGGATTCACTTCCAGTTTAATTTTACACATTATATATATATATATATATATATATATATATATATATATATATATATATATATATATACTTTTGGAGAGAGAGGTTTTTACCCTTTTGTAAGGATACAGTCAGGGTGGTTGCATTAAGATATGCTAAGCTCAGTAGATGACAACCTCTCAAGTTTCATTGATATTATCATAAGACAAAATAAATATTTTTAGTTTGGTTATTTCCTTTTCTTAACAATTAAAATTTAATTCTTTCTTTCGCGCTTCCAAAAATACATAAATATAAAGTGAATATGATTTTTGATTAAAAGTGTAAATGATAGAAATAAACTAATTCTGAAAAATAAGAATTATTTAATAGTTTTCTTTTTTGAAAGATAATCGTTTCATTATAAAATATATGTATTTTATCTGAATTTTCTCATCGATGTGAGAAACCTTTTCTTCTCCGGAGAGAAATAAATAAAAAAAGACAATATGTACGTGTCGCAATTGGAAACCATTCCATAAAACGACTCAAAAAATTATTCTGCCGGAAATTATTGCAGAACAGGTCACCGTATTTTTTTTCAGTGATTATTTTATTTTACTATTTTGTATGGATATTTTTTCTTAAATGACATTAACATAAGACGATATAGAAAATTCAATAATTCAGAATCGTGCCCGGTATCTTTAATATGTTATGAGACGTGGGGTTTGTGTATTATCCTTAGGCCTGTTGATTGGTTGGATTAGGGCTGGTTTAGCTCAGTAGGTAGAGCGTTTGACTTGGAACCACAAGGTTCCAAGTTCAATAACGATCCTCGCCAACTCTGCGTATGAGCACATGGATCTCTGCGGTAATTGCAGCCCAGAGATAACTGTAACTTAGAATTGCCTTAACCTAACTTCTTTATCCACTGGGCCATGTGAATTTGGGGAACTTATAAACCTAATGTCTTGTTTTGGGCTAGAATATCTACCTATTCATAATGTATGATTTTTTTTTACCTAGGACATATTCTATATGATATGCAATAATAATGACGATGGCTATAAAGACTATAAATAAATAGGACAAATGCTATTTATTGTATAGGCTGGTCTTTAAGACAGGCATCTGATTTGGTTTTGTTTTGTTTTGTTTTACGACACATCAACCTCAGTGGGCCATTTAATGCCGATAAAGTTTTTAAATAAATCAATTCTTAATGGATACTACAATTTCTTTATAAATACATTTTTCTATTCAACCCATAGATGGGACCCTAACAGGTACTACCACTCCAGGTCAGAGTGGACCAGAGAGCAATGGTGATAAAGGGGTGCTCCACATTCCCCAAACCTCCAAAACTGGAACTTCACCATCAGGTAGAGTTTAACGTCATTCCCAGGACATGTAGACCCTCAGTCACCGCCTTCTAGCACACATATGACAAAAAGGGGTTGGGTCTTGCCATAAGGGCAACAGACATCTGAATTAGTTTTCCTAGATTTATAACAAGTCGTTCGGCTTTCTGAGTGAGGCTTATAACTTCTCGAATGAACCTCGTAGATATAAGATATGAGTAAAATAATTTCGTATAAGACTTCACCATTGGAGATTTTACAAGGCCTCGAAATCGCTAACCGACTTAAAATTGCTGAAGACCACGTATCAGTTTCTATTTATAAATTCATGATATGTTCATAGTCATTAGCTAAATATGAACTATAGTTATAACTATAGACTAAGTAACCATACTAGCGGAAAATTGGTGGGAATAACTTGCAGCCATTGTGCTACTTTTGCTTTTGTCAATGCACCTAGCAGAATGCTTCCTTATTGATCTCATTCATTATACAGTGTAAATATGATATTAAAATGTGCCGCTAGCTATATTAGACCAATGATTCATTGAACCAATTTTATACACACACACACACACACACACACACACACACACACACACATATATATATATATATATATAGAGAGAGAGAGACAGACAGACAGACAGACAGACAGACAGACAGACTTTATACAACAGTGTTTAGTAACGGTCAGTGCCTTGCCTATGCATTAATCATGCCACAAGCTCTAGGTCTTATAATTACATAGTTGAGAAACTGTCAGCGCCGATAACTATGTCTACATTATCACACACACACACACACACACACACACACACACACACACACACACATATATATATATATATATATATATATATATATATATATATATATATAAAATATAATGAATAGTGAATGAAAAAATGAGAAAAGTATTTGCATGGACAGGTGCTCAATGCTAATAAAGCAGAGCAGATTTATAATCAATGGTAATATTATCTTTTACACTCATAACTTGAAGTTTCATAGTAATTCAATCATCAGATGAGTTCAATGGTTGAGATGTTAAAAACCAGTCGTGAAATGGTTGAGATGTTAAAAACCAGTATTTTCTTAGCGTTTATATGAAGCGTTTAAAAAAAAAAAAATTTTTAGATTTATATTTCCCATCGCGTGAAAACGCTTCATATAAACGCTAAAAAATTACTGGTTTTTAACATCTCAACTATTTTACGACTGGTTTTTAACATCTCAACCATTGAACTCATCTGATGATTGGATTACCATGAAACTTCAAGTTATGAGTGTAAAACCATAATATTACCATTGATTATATATATATATATATATATATATATATATATATATATATATATATAGAGAGAGAGAGAGAGAGAGAGAGAGATCAACTTTTTTCTCGCATTTGTTTGATTTCACTTTTCCCCCACACAGTCATCATATCTTGATAAAGGGTGAAGATCATCCGACATATCGGAATGAATCGAACCAGCGACAGAACAACGGCTGGATATTGAAACTTATTTTTTGTTCTTGTTCACTCGTTCCTTTTCCATGCTTCATGATATCCAATAACAACGTTCACAAGAACAAAGTGTAGACGCAATCAACTATATATATAAATATATATATATATATATATATATACAAGGTTTGTTTAGAATGGCTTTTTGCCGATAATTTTTTGGAGAATAAGTGTTTAATTGGAGTCGTACCTAATTTTGAAAATTAATTAATTAATAATGAATTAGGCGGGAATACCTATTAAATGTATGGCTAAACAAATCGAGAAAAATCAATCTCTGTATGTACATTTCAGCCTATTAGGCCTCATCAGCAGAGCTATAGATCGGAAGACCGCCCTGTGCGTGATTTGAAACCGGACTGCCAAGCTGACAGGCCGATCCCATAACCCCAACACCAAACGAACTTCTTAGATTTTATGACCTACTCTAAACAAATCATAAAATCTAAGAAGTTCGTTTGGTGTTGGGGTTATGGGATCGGCCTGTCAGCTTGGCAGTCCGGTTTCAAATCACGCACAGGGCTGCTCTGCTGATGAGGCCTAATAGGCTGAAATGTACATACAGAGATTGATTTTTCTCGATTTGTTTAGCCATACATTTAATAGGTATTCCCGCCTAATTCATTATTAATTAATTTTCAAAATTAGGTACGACTCCAATTAAACACTTATATATATATATATATATATATATATATATATATATATATATATATATATATATAGTATCATTGGATCAATGCATAACAGTCTAATATTGCTATTGGCACATTTTGATGCCACTAACGATAATTATCAATACTGGTATCAGTTCGACCCTCTGGAAAATTCAGTACTTTGAATACTGATTTTTAAGAAAATATTATTACCTGGACTTGAAAGATAAGGAACAATTTGCACAAACCAATGATTTCCCAAGTTGAATTATTTCTATACTCGGATAGACAAGGCACACTCGGAAAAAGGCCGGAGGGTGAAACGGCCGAAACATTGTAGTTCTTGATATCACGAGGAGGACAATATTCCCCCAAATAAATAATAATCTTATATATTTTAAACTTATAGCAGGGATAAGAATTGTTAGACATACCATAAAACACGTAGAGAAACAACGAAACCCATTGGAGATAGAGAGAGAGAGAGAGGGGGAGGGGGAGAGAGGGGGAGAGAAAGAGAGGGAGAGAAAGAAAGAGAGAGAAAGATAGAGTGTGAGAGAGATAGAGTGAATGAGAGTGATAGAGTGAATTAGAGAGAGAGAGAGAGAGAGAGAGAGAGAGAGACAAGACACTGAAATATTTAATATCAGAATACAGATGAAGAAGAGGACCGGAGGATGCAACGGCTGAAACGTTGTTTTCATATAACAATGAGGACAACAATAGTCTCAAATGTATAAATGATAATCTTATATATTTAAATTATAGCAGATACAATAATTCATAAGGGATATAATAAAATAAGTAGAAAAAAAAAACGAAGCCCGTTGTACAGAGAGAGAGGGGGGCTAGAAAGAGAACGAGAGAGGGGAGTAAAGAGAACGAGAGAGGGGAGAAGAGAACGAGAGAGAGAGAGAGGGAGAGAGAGAGGGAGAGAAAGAGAGAACCAGAGAGGGGGAGAGAAAGAGAGAACGATAGAGGGGGAGAGAACGAGAGAGGGAGAGAGAACAAGAGAGGGGGAGAGAAGAGAGAACGAGAGAGGGAGAAGAAGAGAGGACGAGAGAGAGAGAGAGAGAAAGAGAGAGAGAGACACTGAAATCTATAATATCGGAATGCAGACGTTGATAAAGGTCGGAGGGTGCAACGGCCGAAATATTGTGTTTTTATATAACGATGACACAATAATCCCCAAAATATACATAATAATCTTAAATAGTTTAAACTCATCGTAGAGGTAAGAATTGTTTGGGGATATCATAAAATTCGTAGAGAGACAATGAAACCCATTGTTCAAGGAAAGTGAGAGAGGGAGTGAGTGAGTATAAAAGACAGAGGCGAGTGTGAGAGAGAGAGAGAGAGAGAGAGAGAGAGAGAGAGAGAGAGAGAGAGAGAGAAGACACTGAAATCCCTAACATCGTTTTACAGACGATTTTGATTTATCTCATCATGAATATTTAAATGAGTCAATTTTTATATTTCAAATGACACATTTTAGCCGTCAGCCATTTTCGCTGGACAGACGAGTTAGCCAAGGAAACAAAAAAAAGAGAAAAAAGAAGAAGAAGAAGAAGAAGAAGAAGAAGAAGAAGAAGAAGAAGAAAAGAGATTAAAAAACGTAATTGCCGCATAATTATTCGATACAATCGTCTTCTTTGTTTGTGTGCTGTATTCAGAAAATGGTTTTCACGTGAAATCTTTGACAATCTATTTCTAATTTTTGTCACAATCATGTAATTATTAACAATAAAAGTGTTAAAGAGTTTTTTTTTGTTTTGTTTTTTTTATGTTATTTATTTTTATTTTTTATTTTTTTTTTTTTTTAGCCCCACGGAGATTTTCATATGAAAGCACTGATTGTTTTACGCTTTTCGAAATCACATTCAAAATGTTATACACAAGAAAATGAAGAAATAATTACGATTAACTTTGTTGTTCATTTTGTTTTAGTTGTTTTTTTTTTCTCCCGTTCTTCCACTTCTTCTTTGAGTGTTTACGGCCTTATTATCGGGAGAATCTTGGGTGAAATCAAGCGACAGCATGACTCTCAATTTTCTCCAAATACCCCTTCAATAGTCTCGCTGACTTATATACTATCAGTCAGAATTTTTCAATCTTTTTCATTTCACGGCTCAGTGTGCTGGGCAATAAACTAATCGAGGTACGCCATTAGTATATAACATATAATTATTTTATCATTTAAATTTTAAAAGAAAAGCAAAAGTGAAAATGAAAATAGTGAAAATATTCATTTAAAACAAAAAAAAATTAAATTAAAATAAAAAAATATTTAAGTAACAGAATAGACATATAAGAGGATCAACCGTCCTCAACACTCACGACACACCTACGGAAGCTACACGGTACACTAGTGTGCCGCGGCACACAGGTTGAGAAACTCTGCTATGAGCACTGAAACCTTCATATTTCTAATTTTAAATTTTGACAAGCCTTTTGGTTAAAAAAATAGATAGGGTACATGCTATATAATACATTTACATGGAAGTGCGTGGTGTATTGGTTAAAAGCCATGGGAAATGGACTCGTCGCCCCGAGTTCAAATCCTGTGTGTGGTAATTGTTATGGTAGTTCTCCGTTCCTACTTATAAACTAGGCGAGATCATGTGATCTATTCCTTGGCCAATCACTGGCAGTACTCTGAGGCTGATACAATATTTAACCCCCCTACTGGTCATAATTACTGCAACGTTCATAGACGACGGACATGGGATTAAATTACTGAACCTTTACCAATACACAGGATAGGACTTATACGCTTACCAAAGGATCACCAAAGGATTCCATAACATAGGACTTTCTTTAAGCTTTTTTCAACTGGCCAAGGATGGCACTTAAAAACATTACAGTAATTGCATTTCACTTAGCACTAATACCCTTGGGAAAGGTATGAATCCTACTCTCTCTCCTCTCTCTCTCTCCTCTCTCTCTCTCTCTCTCTCTCCAGTTATGGATAAATAGTAGGGCAGACTGGGCTCTTTAACCTTGGTTAGGCCACCGGTCTAGGATAAGAAAAACTCTGAATTGAAACCTGTTAAACTCCGCTTAAGAAATTGACCTTGTGTCACATCCTGCTCATGCGGAGGGGTTGGTAAACACACACACACACACACACACACACACACACACACACACACATACATATATATATATATATATATAATATATATATATATATATATATATAATTAACATAACGTTACAGATTCGGAAATTATTTTTTCACAGGCCTGAATTTCTTTCCAGAATACAGTTACTACCAATATATCTGGAGCTGATATCTAAAAATAAAATGGGCGTCTCAGTCATGTTCGTGAAATTTCCATTAAACGTTCCAGATATTCTCACGATTTTTATCAGAGCCTTTATGTCGCCACGCTCACCAGTCAATAAGATTAGACCGATAACATATTTAATTCAATTTACATTAATTCTATTGGCATGGACACCAACATAAGCTTTAGTTTACCGATTGTAGTTGTCTGCGAGTAGTTAAGATTATTCATCATTTAAGAAAGAGTATAACGATAAATTTTTGGCAGACTTCAATTTTATCTTCAATATTCTTATTTCTATTCTTTTTGGCTTTTTTTTTTTTTGGCTTTTCTGACTAAGAAAAAATTGATCGATATATATGAGTGATGTGCTGTCTGAACAAGGGCAACCGGCAATCATTGTTTTCTTTAGTATTAACTCGTGCGGTTCCCTCCTCTGATTATGATAATTGTGAATGTGACGTCAACACTTAAATGCTCGAGACGTTGTAACGCTCGCAAGGCGGTGTCGTCGGCGGAGGCCGAGGCCGTTGAAAAAGAACATTGATTTAAAACAAAGATGTTGATTTGATTCTTATCTTGTACATCTTGGCAAAGCTTAAAGTCTTAAATTATTACGAGCTTTAGCCGTATTGATTTGTTTACTGATCAAATTGGCTAATTAATTTCCCTACAGTTCGAAACTCATTTCGCGGTACCTAGTCTGGCATTATACACATACACACACACACACACACACACACAGATATATATATATATATATATATATATATATATATATATATATATAGATATATATATATATATTATATAGGGAGGTGCTTGTTTACCAATACTCAGTAGATGGATGTATCATACATCAAAATGAAGCTGTTCCTCTGTAGATCAAATCTCTACTTCTTCACATAGTTACCGTTTCTCTCAATAGCAATGTCCCACCTTCGAATGAGATCATCTATCCCTGCCCCGTAAAATTCTGTTGACTGTTCTTTGAGCCACTTTTTCACTACATATATCATTTTTCGTCACTAGAATAATGTTTGCCTCTAAAAAAAAACCTTTTTGGTCTCGTGAAAAAAACAAAAACAAAAAAAAAACATGCTTTTTTTTTTTTAATATAAGTCTTACGTTAAAGCATTCCATTGTTTCTGGTTATATAAACCTGAACAGGCCACCGTTTTAATATTTCAATATTTTACAGTGTGAAGATTGAATAATATGCATGAAACTGCAGTAACAGAAAATAAAGACCACAACATTTCACATCTGATTTTAATCTGGTCTTCTATTTTAGTATTGAACACTTGTATTTAGTAAAACATTTCACATTCATTCTCATATATATATATATATATATATATATATATATATATATATATATATATATATATATGGTAAATACTGTATACTATGTGATATATTAAAGGGCATGTTTTTTTTTACCTCTTGCCACGTGTAGATTTCGTTTTTGAGAAAAAACAATTTTAGACTTTCACTCTACTTTTCTTTTTACAATTATTATTATTATATTATTATTATTATTATTATTATTATTATTATTATTAGTAGTAGTAGTAGTAGTAGTAGTAGTATTGTTATTGTTATCATTATTTAAAAATTTTGATTGATAAAAATTGAAAAGCATATAATTATTACCAAGTTCACAGCGATGATGATCATAAATATCTATTACTTAAATAATATAAGCAACATCAACATAAACATTAATTACAAAATGAAACTTTAAGTAAAAAAAAAACAAAAAAAAAAAAACTTTTTTGTTAGGTATAATTAATTAATTCTGAAGAGTGTTTCTTTGTAATTAAACGCTGTAAGAAAAGAGCGCTTAATTCAGGTTGATTGAGTACATTTGATGAATGCTGATAGCATCAAGCTGATAAATTAACAAATAAAAAAACAATAAAGATCTTCAATTGCTTCTAAAAGCTTCTTATTCAATGCACGAAATCTTTCATGCGAAATAATCCGGACTATTGACAAAAATATCCCAAAGACCTAGACGCTTGGTAAAAAGAAAACAAGAAAAGACAAAAGAAATTAAAAAAATTCTACTCTTAATTATCATTGATATTTATCAAGCTTAGGGCAGTCTAGCATTAACTAAAATGGGGGAACGATGACAGAATTAGGTTCTGTTTTATCTCGACTTCTCAAGCAGTATGGTCAGCTAGCCAAACTCCAAAACAGAGAAGCTGATAGGTACGTGTTCTGCATCCCTGACGCACAAAAAGGACGCAGTAAAATCGTATGCATGCTTCCCAGTATTTTCTTTTTTTCTTCCCTCACCATTTTAAGCTAACTAAAAAATACATTTTTATAGTTTCTTAGAAACGAATTACACAGGATATGTTACAAGTTAGGAGTTAGACGGCGAAGTTACAAGTTAAGAGTTAGACAGCTAAGTTACAAGGTAGGAGTTAGATGGCTAAGTTACAAGTTAGGAGTTAGGCTAAGTTACAAGGTAGGAGTTAGATGGCTAAGTTACAAGTTAGGAGTTAGACAGCTAAGTTACAAGGTAGGGGTTAGACGGCTAATTTACAGGTCAGGAGTTAGACGGCTAAGTTACAAGGTAGGGGTTAGACGGCTATTTACAATGTAGGAGTTAGACGGCTAAGTTACAAGGTAGGAGTTAGACGGCTAATTTACAAGTCAGGAGTTAGACGGCTAATTTACAAGTCAGAGTTAGACGGCTAAGTTACAAGTCAGGAGTTAGACGGCTAAGTTACAAGTAGGAGTTAGACGGCTAAGTTACAAGGTTTAGACAGCTAATTTACAAGTCAGGAGTTAGACGGTAAGAATTACAAGGTTTAGACGGCTAAGTTACAAGTCAGGAGTTAGACGGCCAATTTACAAGTTAAGAGTTAGACGGCTAATTTACAAGGTAGGAGTTAGACGGCTTTACTTAGGACCCATAAATTATCCCGGGACTCATTTAAAGAATATATGCGCGTCTGAGGACGCACTCAATCAAAAGTCTATCAGCATCACCGAAAATTTATTAAAAAAAACATCTTGCCTGAGTTTGTCTGGTTTTGAACAACAGTATCCAGAACTATCAGGACTACGAATTTTAAGCCATACTCCCTAAAGATATATTTCTCATGCGCCTTGCTGTTATTGTAACCTCTGTATTTACTTAACCCCACCATATGTGATAGAGGGTAATTGTTTTCAAATGGAATTAGGATAGTTTGAATTCAATATTTTCCTTCTCCTATAATGGTTACCTTTATGAAGGCTAAAGAACCCAATACTTGCGTGTGTTACTAATAAAGGATTGGCCTTTTTCATGCTAATAATGTATCTCGTCAGATAGTTTTCAATATAGCAATGTGTATCTTCATAAAAGAGATATATTAATACATAATTGGATATTGCGCAAGTTTTCGTTACTCCAGAAATACTACCAAGTAAGTAATTTGAATGAAGTTTTCATGAAAATAAGACCATCCAGGATTGTGAGATTGTACTAAAAACATAAGTAATTGTACAATAGTTAAAGGCTATACGTATATAGATTTGTTTTCTACCAAACTTCGAATCCAAAACTTAGTCGGAATTGAATGACCCACCAAGGTTGATATGCCGTAAAGCAACACCAGATCAAAAAATAAAAAAGATTATAAAATCTGAACTCAGGATCATGAAGAGCTGTGTAATAAGTAATTGAGAGTTACTTCCCCTGTTTTATTATTACCTCCCCTTTGTGTAAATATTTAGCTTTCTAAAAGTATATAAACTCCCAAAAAACTGCAACTGTATTCTAAGTCCGATCGTGTGTGTTTATTTATTATTACAAATTGTTAAAGAGCGTTTGTCTTCGGAACCCTGACTCAAAATTGAGTCTTCTCTAAGAAAATTAACATAACCGAAATGAAAATTGATTAATTCAATAGAAGTTAGTTTCTAATTGGACTCCTACTTGGTTAAAGACAATCTAATGAAGAAGAATAATGCTAAGAAACAGTTGAATAAGTAAAATATGTAAGAGTTATGTCAATGTTATTGATGACATCTGGATGGGGGGGGTGAGAACTGCTTAGGTGATGAATAAGTTGCCACTTTTGGGTGGGTATCATGATAAAGCTAAAACTAAAACAATAATGCAGTTTATGCCTCTGGGAGTCCCGGTGGGGAACGAACGTAGCAGGAGAACCACACCTAAATTTTCTGACAAATTTGTTGGAAAAAATTTAAACATTAGCTTAATGTTTATTGTTTTTCTTTACTTTATTTTATTATTATATTTTTCGTTTTTACTAATGTTTTTTTCTTCTTCTATTTCTTCGTTTCGCCCTCTCAGTTCCGTATTTTTGTTTTGCACTTTTATTTCCTTCTTTACTTTCTCAACGTTTTCACACGGTTCTTCGTTGCCTATTTAGAAGACAAAAATTCGTCAAGTACAAAAATAGAAATGCGTTCGGGGAAATATTTGAGGAGAGGAAAAGTTTTCGAAGATTAAGTACGTAAAATATTTTTATTGAATACGTCGGGTGTTTTCTGTTTCTATTTTTTGTTTTTTTTAGCTTTATTTTTTTTATGTAAAACTTACTTTTTTTTTACATTTCAATTTTAAAATCTTACCGGAATGAACCATTGAGATTGCTCTATGAAAAAGAAAAATGTTCTCTATGACACTTTGAAATATATAACTATATATATATATATATATATATATATATATATATATATATATATATATATATAGCGACTTGTGTTCATACTCTAGATTCATTCTCAAGGGCAATAAAGACTTTACAAGTTCATTACTTAGAAAGATTTCAGAGTCATAGCTAAACCAAGTATTTCTAGCAACGCTTTTATTTAAAGAAATCATCGGTACATTATTTATTCATTTATTTTAGTCTATTCATTTCTCTATTTATTTACTTATCTATTTCACTCAATTCATATGTATATATTTCAGTTTATTAACATGTATGCACATATCTATATCAGTCTATCTATCTATATATTTCAGTCTATTGATATATACCTATATATATATTTTTTTACTGTTTATATATATCAATCTCTCTCACTCAATTCATATGTATCTATTTCAGTTTAATATGTATGCACATATCGATATCAGTCTATCTGTCCATATATTTCATTCTATTGATA
Source organism: Doryteuthis pealeii (assembly GCA_023376005.1). NCBI lineage: Eukaryota > Metazoa > Mollusca > Cephalopoda > Myopsida > Loliginidae > Doryteuthis > Doryteuthis pealeii. The sequence goes on along the minus strand of CM042149.1, from coordinate 68,275,463 downwards.
TATATATATATATATATATATATATATATATATATATATTATATATATTACACTGTTTATATGTATAAATCTCTCGCACTCAATTTATATGTATCTATTTCAGTTTATTAACATGTATGTACATATATATATATATATCAGTCTATCTATCTATATATTTTAGTCTATTGATATATATATATATATATATATATATATATATATATATATATATATATATATATATTACTATGTCTATATCTATCAATCTCTCTCACTCTATTAATATCTATCTATACATATCTATTTCACTGTTTATATCTATCAACCTCTCTCACTAATAATATCTATCTATATATCAGAGGCGAATTCGGTGTATTCTTCAGCCCCAACCGACAGGGCTGATGCGTCTTCAATGAAATTAAATTCAAAACTCACATAGAAAATAATACAAATATAAAATTATTCATTAGTTAAAATTTCATTAGTGCCCTCTGGTCTAAGAACACAGCGAACAAGACAAGTCAAGTCGAGACCGCAAGATATGGGCAAGTAGACAAACAAGCTCTCTCTCTCTCTCTCTCTCTCTCTCTCTCTCTCTCTCTCTCTATATATATATATATATATATATATATATATATATATATTCCATTTGGTAAAGTGGGAAAATAGTGTTCTTTTTTTACTACGCCGTCTACTCTAGGTCGGTAAGTGGAACAATCGACGACATTTGCCACCGTGGAATAGAACAAAACGAAATTTAAAAAAAATAAAAAAATAAAAAAATAATAATACAGAAAATAATAACTAAACAAATATATATACAAGTTGGAAAAAAAAGAAAAAAAAGAAAGTAAAACCAAAACGAAACGAGTGAACACAAGCTAATAAATATTAAAGAAAAAAGAAAAAAAAGAAAAAAAAGAGAGAAAAAAAAAAGAAAAATAGGACACTGAACTTCTTTACGCTTTTCTTATTTAGAGAAAAATCAATCATGGCTGCTCTGCACTTTTGGCGGGAGAAGGCATTACTTTCTGTCTTCCTACCGACCTGAATTGATTATTATTGTGAAAAGCAACACGACTATATCGAACCGAATTCGAACCCGTATATATCTCAGTTCCGCTTCACACTTAGCTGTTAACCAATCTACTGGCATCGGACATACTCTTGTTCTAACCGGAATCTATGTCTATCTTTCCGTATTCCGAGCAGTCTGCACCATCATCGTCGTCTGGGGTTAGATACCTTCTTTAATGCAATGCTAAGAGTAATGTCCTTTCTACAAACTCTTGTACAACCAAGTTTTTTAAAAGAAGTTTTATGACGTGAAAAAAAAACTTGAGCTTGATAACTGACTCGCCAAAAATTGAATGGAGGGAAAGTTTTTCTCTAAGATAGACTTATCAGATGCACATCTTTTTTGTTTTCTTTTGTTTTTAGCTTTTATTTCATTTCTTTTGCGTATTTCTGGTATACAGTGTGTAAATGACAAAGACTTATATTTATAGACTGTTCCAAAACAGCAGTGGCTGAATAAGCAAATAAAAAACGCCAAATCATGTATTTAATTTACTGTTTAAAGTTGTTGATAAATTGTTCTAAGTTACTTGCTGGGTGCACAGACCAACAGACGAAGATTATACAACTCTTTACTTCAAGACACGATAAACTGATGATTATTTAACTCTCTAATTCAAGACATGCTATATAACTCAATCAACGGATCAACGGACAAGGATTAAATCTGACACAACATCTTTCTACGTCAAGAAAGTATTAGATTTTATGCCACGAGGATCTCCACTGTAAAACTTCTTTTACCTACAGCTTTAAAATTGCCTTACGAATCGTAACAATTTTGTTTTTTTATTATTTTTGATGGGGAATCGTGAAATCCCATAACTTGTCTCTCGTTCTTAAAACTTAAATTGTAATTCATCAAATTTTAACTAAATATTTAATCAGAAATTTCAATATTTTATTCGACTTCTTTGAGTTTTTGTTATCATAGATGCTTAAAAAAAAGTACGTTTATTTTTATAATCTTGTCATTAGATATGTAAAGCAGACACGAAGACCTTACAATGTAAAAAGAATTATATATATATATATATATATATATATATATATATATATATATATATTAAGTAAATAGAAATGAATCCGACTGAATGAATTGAACATTTTTAGAAAATAAAAACATCCTTTGTTTTTTTCTAAAAATGTTCAATTTATATATATATATATATATATATATATATATATATATATATATATGTTGACTATGGTTGTGTAGAAAAGTGAAATCTTTATGCAATCTTACTACATATATATATATATATATATATATATATATATATATATATATATATATATAAAAATGAAATAATAATATAGAATAAAGTAGAAATATACGTGTGTGTGTTATACGGTGTATATAATATTTATATTAATATTTCATTTTATTATACATATATATATATATATATATATATATATATATATATATATATATATATATAAAGATTGTATAAAGATTACATTTTCTACACACAATAGTCAACATATAATACATTGATAAAGGGTGATTGTCACCCGAAATATCGGAATGAATAAATAAGAACCGCACATTTCCTTGATCGCTGCTATTAAATTGTCCCTACATAATTTCAAGAGTGCACAAGGGAGACTATGATTGCAGAAATGTGTTTGTTGCACCAGACATGTGTCAATATTTCGTTCTTTGAGGAATTGTTCCTAACCAATCGAACCAGCAGAGTGCCACAGAAGCAATCCACGAACACTTTAAGAAGACTTTCAAGACATTCGACCGGAAGTAGCTGTCTTACTTCAAGACTCCCTAAGATACAAGAATTTTCGGTAAAATAAAAGTAGATTCTGACAGAGACAGATAACATAGAAGTAATGGAAGTAAATAGAAACATATTCATTGTCATAACTTCCTTTTCCCAGACCATCGAAACTGTGGAGTGTTACAGAAGAAATACAACAAATTATTTAAGAAGACTGTCACCAGTTTCGTTATTTTCGATTACTGCTACTGAGAAGTACACACAGTTATAGAATTCCTTAACGATCTGTGTTATTTTAGAAAATAACAGAAACGATTATATATTTGTGTTAGATGGGTGAATGTTTCCTTTGTAATCTCCTACATAGGGATATATTTATATAACATCTTGAAAATAATATCATGAATATGGATATATTCATATATTTATTTAAAAGCCGCCCTATCAGAAGGCAGTTAAGTTAGCTCCTTCAAAGGGTTCTGCATGCACTGAGTATATAGCAAATTAAAAGTTGAACAATATTTTTCAAAAATAGTTGAATTAATAACTCATACTATTCTACAGTGTTTAGTCATAATGAATATTGTATGGAAACGCACATATTGTTTGTATTTGAGTATACAAACACATACATATTGTACGTATTTGGATATACAAACGCACACATTATACGTATTTTAGTATATAAATGCATACATATTGTATGTATTTGGGTATATAAACGCATACATGTTGTATGTATTTGGATATATAAACGCATACATATTTTATGTATTTGGATATATAGACCCATACATATTGTACGTATTTAGGTATACAAACGCACACATATTGTACGTATTTGGGTATACAAACGCACACCTTATACGTATTTGGGTATAAAAAAGCACACATGATACGTATTTGGGTATACAAACGCACACCTTATACGTATTTGGGTATACAAACGCACACATGATACGTATTTGGGAATACAAACGCACACATTATACGTATTTGGGTATACAAACGCACACATGATACGTATATGGGTATACAAACGCACACCTTATACGTATTTGGGTATACAACCACACACATTATACGTATTTGGGTATACAAACGCACATATGTTGTACGTTTTTGGGTATATAAATGCATACATATTGTTTGTATCTGGGTGTATAAACCCATACATATTGAATGTATTTGGATATATAAATGCATACATATTGCATGTATTTTGATATATAAACCCATGTATATTTTATGTATTCAGATATATAAACACATACTTATTTTATGTATTTAGATTTATAAACACATACATATTGCATATATTTAAGTATACAAATGCATGCATATTGCATGTATTTAGGTATATAAATGCATACATATTGCATGTATTTAAGTATATATATATATATATATATATATATATATATATATATATATACATATGTGTGTGTGTGTGTGTGTGTGTGTGTGTGTGTGTGTGTGTGTGTGCATGTGAATGTTGCCCGAAGACAAATAAGAATAATTAGATTTCACAGCTTGAAAGCTGCTAACACAAACATGATTGAATTCATTTTATTCATTTATTCGCGACGGAAAATTTGTTAGAACGCCTTCTATTGCTCATCCCACTAAAAAGAAAAGAAAAAGAAGAAAAAACACGCCTTTAGTTATTTAGATAAATTTACTTGGTGACCTTCTGCTTTTACGGATATCTCAACAACTGTTAACCGAGTCCAATAGTACACGCTTGTTCGGTTAGGACTTGTGGAAGCTGTTCGCCTTAGCTACCGATTCCTCGGCTATTTACTCACTCTCGATGACAGGTTTCTGATATAGTGATTTTTTTTACTTCTTCTCAGTCTTATGACAAGCTCAACCAACCAAACTAAATCGTGTATCACACGTTTAAGAGCAGATCTTTTCACATGATTGGTTTACGCGCTACTATCAAAACAAACCATATTGAAACCATTAAATATGAACCTAATGTGTCTTTTTACGATAATAGATAAACGTATGTAGATCAATGAGTATGTAGTATAGTTATTTGGATTTCTAGAGTAATATAATGTAGTAGCCGATTTTCATCACATGTGTGACGATTTTTGTCACCATTTTAAACGCTTTAGTTCTGTGGTCGTTGTGAGTGCAGTTTCAGTGGATATTACTTATATCATAAAGTTTGTTTCTTCCTTAAAGTAGAAGGATGTGGTATCAGTTTAATCCTTGTCTGCTGATCTTTAGTATTCTTTGAAGTAGAAAGATATAGTATCAGTTTAATCCTTGTCTATTGATGTTTAGTATTCTTTGAAGTAGAAAGATATAGTATCAGTTTAATCCTTGTCTGTTGGTCCTGTAATATTCCTTGAAGTAGAAAGATATAGTATCAGTTTAATCCTTGTCTATTGATGTTTAGTATTCTGTGAAGTAGAAAGATATAGTATCAGTTTAATCCTTGTCTGTTGATCCTGTAATATTCCTTGAAGTAGAAAGATATAGTATCAGTTTAATCCTTGTCTATTGATATTTAGTATTCTTTGAAGTAGAAAGATATAGTATCAGTTTAATCCTTGTCTGTTGATCCATCAAGGAGGAAATCCATTTAGCAACTACTTTAGGATAATTTATGAACGACCTTAAATACACGTTTGTCGTTTTTCCATTGGTCAGTCCAGCTCCTGCTACTTGGTAGAGTCTATAAATATAAGTTGTGAGTTTTGTACAGCTTATTCTTAATAGATAATCCAACAACTAGCGAACCTAGTGCTCTGCTGTGTGACTGACACCAAAGTATCAGTCATGTGAACTCACGTGGTGGTTGGGAGAGACCGTTACACGCTCGGAGTTTTAAGAGGTATCAGTCACTGAGGTAGTAACCAATAGTGGAGAAGGAATTATTTCAATTTTCGGGGCTCCCAAACATTCACCCCACATTGATGGTACGCTTCGATTTAACAATTCCTTTATCGCCTGAAAAATAGGTCTTCACGTCTGATTTGAAACCGGTCAAGAGAGTGATTGAACCACAGTAATAAGATGAGTGGTATTTTTCTGTGACCACGTGTCTATTTATTTACCCCTTCTTGTCTCTTCATCTCGTCTTTGTCTCCGGCGATTTTCTGTACGACTCCGCGACGCCACAATGCAGAATCATTTCGCATTGATATGCTGTCGCTTATAATACTCTGTTATTGCTTAACTGGTTGCAAATTTAAGAGGTTCATCGCTGCTTAATTTCGGTGAGCTCGTGGGAACCGGTGCTTTCAACGTGTCGTGACCGTTAGCTTGGGTAATGGAACTTCTGTGTAAAAAATAAATGCCATTTTCTCGGTACAAATGCACAATAGTGCGCATGAGATGATATCATTAGAATTGTATTTTACGTATTAATTGCAAAAGATGTCGGAAACTTCTAAAGTGACCTAACTCTAACCCCAACATTGACCCTAACCCTAGTGTCTCAGAGTTTTCGGGTATTTCCGTGAAATGTTAAGCTTTTTATACGTAATCCAATGATATCATCTCTTGCGCACTATTGTACATTAGTATACTTTCGTCATTATGCCCCGCTTGTACTACTCTGCCGACGTAGATTAACGTTAATAAAATCTATTGATCAAATTTTGATCGGATAAAAAGAAATTTAGACGATTGAAAGTCAAGCTAAATTAACTTGAGCTTGGATTTGATACAAGAGCAAATGTGATAAAATTGCCATCATGATAAAAACATTAGAATCAAATCTTGTTCGGATTATTAGAAAGCTGAACGATAAGACTTGGCAAATCGATAGATATAAATACATTGAGATAACTAAGTTAAATAAGATATCTTGTTCTAATTTTGTGTCGACTCAGAAGATCTGGCAAGTAAAAGGTCGGATTAGATGAATGTTAATGTAAAGACGATCTGATTAAAAAAGACTTGAATCTTTATAGCAGATTATGACAGAAAATATATTAGGTCGAGCGACATGTCACGATTAATACGAAAATAAGACCTACCTGAAAATAAGACCTAGCGTGATTTTTTAGGATAATTTTAATATAAGTAAGTAAAGTAAAGTAAAGTCGTCGGGGCGGCCTAAAGTCGGCATCAGCCAGCCAGCGAGTGAGCCTATCCCCTCTTTACTAGCGCTAGGCCAAGGAGATTGTTATTGCGTCTGAGGTGGAGCGCCACACCTACGATAAGCTCCTTACTTTACCGCACATATCCCTGTGCTACTCATACGCTGAGCTGGCGAGGAACGGTATCGAACTAGCAACCTTGCGGTTTCTAGCCGAACGCTCTACCGACTGAGCTAACCAGGTCATTAATAAATGTACTCCCTTTAAAATAAGTCCTAGTTGACTGTATATATCAGGTTTGTACACTTAATACGGTGCTTTGCGAAAATAAGACCAACCTGAAAATAAAACCTTGCGTGATTTTTTTAGGATAATTTTATATAAGTCCTCCCCTTAGAATAAACCCTAGTTGACAATACATATTAGGTCTGTACACCTAGCAACATGTCACAATTAATACGGTGTTCTCCGAAAATAAGACCAACTGTGATTTTTAGGATAATTTTAATATAAACCCTTCCTTAGAATAAGCCCTAGTTGACAGTACATATGAGATATGTACAAATAACGAGATGTTACAAGTAATTCGGTGTTCTCCAAAAATAAGGCCAACCTGAAAATAAGACCTAGTGAGATTTTTTTTAGGATAATATAAACTCACCCCTTAAAATAGACCCTAGTTGACAGTATATATTAGGTTTGAACACCTAGCGATATTTCACAATATATGATTAGTTGATTTGTTTGTTGCTTGAGTTATTTTATATCTAGAGGTTAGGTAATCTCGTTCTTTGTATGTTTATATTAAAATATGTTTATTTGTTTCTTAAGAATATTTTTTGCACAGTTATATTATATAAAATATTCCTATCCAATACAAATAATTTGCACACGGTTATATGGTTTCAGTATTCCATTTAATACTGCTCGTTTATACACCACCACAGACGCAAAAACAATTCCCCTGGTTTAGTGGAAATGAAAAAGGGAATACAGTTACTCGCTGTCCGGCTGATACCGAAAATAGGCCACCACGCCTACTTTACTTTACTTACATCAACTTTATCTTAAGTGCCCGTGATGTAATGGATATCGTTGTGGGAAATGACACGGTGACACATGTTTAAATTCAGAAGGAGACTTTACATTTAACATAGTGCTAATACCATTGGGAATGCTATCAATACAACTACCCCCCTTCTAGCTATGGGTAAATAGTAGGAAGACTGGGCTCTTCAACTTTGGTATAGCAACTAGTCTAGGAGGCGGAAAACTCTGAATTCAAATCCGTTAAAATCTGCTTTAAAATTGACCTTGTGCCACATCCTGCTCGTGTGAAGGAATTGAGTAAATAAATACATACACATTATCATTTAAGCCAGTGTTAGAATATTTTGTAATATAAAGTGTGTGGGAGGCCACCACTTAAATTTATAGACTCTTCGTGACCGCATGGATCCAATCAGCCAATCAACATACTCGAATATGTGGTTGGTTAACTATTTAATGGTCTACATGGAAATGCGTTCAGTTGTTCGTGCTTAACACAGACGAACGGAACAACAACACAAGGATTCTGTCTAACACTGAGTAACACAAGGATTCTGCCTAACACTGAGGAACACAATGATTCTGCCGAACACGTAGGAACACAAGGATTCTGTCTTACACATAGGAACAAAGGATTCTGCCTAACACTGAGGATCACAAGGATTCTGCCTAACACTGAGGAACACAAGGATTCTGCCAAACACTGAGGAACACAAGGATTCTGCCTAACACTGAGTAACACAAGGATTCTGTCTAACACTGAGTAACACAAGGATTCTGCCTAACACTGAGTAACACAAGGATTCTGCCTAACACTGAGGAACACAAGGATTCTGCACGTAAACACAAGGATTCTGCCGAACACGTAGGAACACAAGGATTCTGCCTAACACTGAGGAACACAAGGATTCTGCCAAACACTGAGGAACACAAGGATTCCACTCAAAACGGATAAAACTTAATACCGCAAGGGATCTCAACTTTAAAGTGCTCTCATCTGCAAGCTAAAAATGGTCCCAAGAATCTTAACACTCAGATCCTTTGCAATTCGATAACGCGCATTTATTTTCAAAATTTTCAAACAATCAGCCAGAAGAATTGGTGATATTCGCTCTTGTAGGGAAGAATATTAAATCAATACTATGCAGCATCTCAGGGGTAAATAATTCATCTAATCCCTTTTTGATCTCATTACTCTCACTTAACAGATTAAAGATAATCTTACCAGTTTCTCGTTGTTGATATTTAGGTGAATTTTCTGATGTGTTGGGAAAGAGATTCAAAATTGAAATGTCAGTTAAAACGAGTGCCCACATTCAAAATCAACGAACGAAAGAAAATGAAGAGAAAAAGAATAATATATAAGAGGAATTAATGAAAGGGCTGAGTAAAAAGAAATGTACAAAAAGATAGTTAAATTGAAAGTTAATTGAAAGAAAGAATTAAAGGAAAAAGAAAGAAGCAAGATTATGAATAAATAAATAGGAAGACATACGATAACAGAAATACAGAACCTACGCAAAAAAAAGTAAAGAATACAATGATAAATAACGAAGTTTGAAAGAAAAAGAGAAAGAAAGAAAGAAAGAAAAAGAGAACGAAAGAAAGAACAAAAGAAATAAAAATTGGAAATAAAGAAATACCATGGTTGGCGAGGGTTGGTATTGAACTAGGAACCTTGTGGTTTCTAGCCAAATGCTATACCGACTGAGCTATGAAAGAAGAAAAAGGGAAAAAACACAGAAAGAAATAATGGATTCACTGACACCAAAGTAAAGAATAAAGAAGTGGAAGAAATTTTATATATATATATATATATATATATATATATATATATATATATATATATATAGAGAGAGAGAGAGAGAGAGAGAGAGAGACAGACAGACAGACAGACAGAGAGAGACAGAGAGAGAGACAGAGGGGAGAGACAGAGACAGAGACATAGAGAGAGGGGAAGAGAGAGAGAGAGGAAGAGAGAAGGAAAGAGAGAGGAGGAGAGAGAAGGAAAGAGAGAGGAAGAGAGAGAAGGAGAGGAGGAGAAGGAGAGAGAGAGACGAAGAGAGAGAAGGAGAGAGGAAGAGAGAGAATTAATGGTGTACATAAATGAAACAAAGAATACGATTCTATTTCTTACAGGGATTAGATATCGAGATATGCGAGTTATTAATAACAGCCTTTTTATACGGAAGAATCTTATTTCTAATATCGTATTTCGCATATCGTGTAGATTAAGCACATTTAGCAAACACCTTTGTACAGATTCTCAGCATAGGATTTTGACTACGTTTATAGGACTGGTTGGGTTGTCAGATTACATAATGTTCAACCCATTTGGGCAGATCTTGAGGTCGCTATCAATGTTGTTTTAAAAGCTAGAATGGATATAAATATGGAAACGGTAAAAACCTTTGATTATTCATTGACGATGTACAATAGGACTTATTGAAATCAAACAAAAAGTGTTTTTTTCTATATTGCGGCACACCATCTTTGCCTGATAAAATCTTCGTTTAAAATTACTATATATATATAATAGTAGTATTAGAAAAAGAATTGTAGTCTACCATGGTTTCGATCTATTCGATCTCATTAGTACCCTACCTTATACTCAACTAAGTAGAAGGCATTACTTAGTTAAATGACGTCAACTTTGTCAAGAAAAAGGTAGGGTCCTGATGAGTTCGAGTAGATCCATAACTAATTTTCACTATGGCTCTATGTTTAGGATATATCGAGCACCCTTGGATAAATAACAACGGAAAAGTTAAAGCGGCAATTTAACAATATATATATATATATATATATATATATATATTATATATATATATATATGATGAAGGTCTATTGAAACAGACCGAAACACTGCAGCATAGCTTAATAAACATCATTCGTTAAGAAAACTTGTTTTTTTTTTCAATTATATATATATATATATATATATATATATTAGTAAGAAAAGTTGATGGGATGACCTAATGGAGATATCCGCCAGAGATCGAGGGAGTCTATCCCCTTCTCAATAGCCCTAGACCAAAGAGCACCACATCAGCTCTTCACCGCACATATCCCTGTGCTACTCATATGCATCCATATATATATATATATATATATATATATATATAGTAGTAAGTAAAATTGATGGGATGACCTAATGTGGGTATCAGCCAGAGAGCGAGGGAGTATATCCACTTTTCACTAGCTCTAGACCAAGGGAATCGTTTTTTTTTAATCTGAGGTGGAGCACCACATCAGCTCTTCACTTCACTGCACATAACCCTATGCTACTCATACGCTGAGTTGTCGAGGGCCAGTATCGAACCAGGAACCTTGTGGTCCTCAGATGGACACTCTACCCATTGAGCTAAACCGGCCCATATATATATATATATATATATATATATATATATATATATATAAGGGGATTCGTCATTAAATGTATGGTACTTCTCACAATTAAAAATTAGTTTGGAGTCAGTCTGCAATGCGTGATAACGGTTTGCACAATGGCTACGCTGTTCAATGTACCATAGATTTCTATTGAATTTAAAAGTGTCATTTATAAATGCGGGAGAAAAAGTGTATTGAAATACATATTCATTGAATGGGAACTGAAAGGTATACAGAACTCTACTTAATGTATTTGTATAGCTTACATAGAGACGTTCTCTTTGTGTTTATTTTCATGGCAAATGTTTTCTCTTTGACTATATCTTTTTTTTTTTTTGTTTTTTTTTTGTTATTCTTCTTCTTCTTGTCTGGATAGAGCTTTTAGTTTATTTGCACATTTTACGGTTTCTTATTCTGAGCAAAAATAGAAGCTCGCATCAATCGCGAACCTCAAGAGAAGAGAATTTAAAATTAAAGATTGACAACGCGAACGACAAGAAAGCGAAAAACCAATTCATTCAATCCGATCATTTCAAACCGTCTCTTATGACGTGTCAAGAATTCAATGTATCAATACATTCCGACGTTATTATCCTAACTTCACTTCTTACTCACTTGAATTTTTTTTTTTTTGGTCTTTTGTTTACGTTGTTGATTTTTATTTTTATTTCTGATTTTACCATCTGCCATTTTGTTTTTGTTTTTGTTTTTATCGTTTTACCTCGAATTTTGTCTTTTTGTTTTTTTTTGTTGTTTTTTTTTTCTTTTAGAAAAAATAGTTGACGTTATTTTAATTTTGTATTCTATATTAAATAAACATGCACTGGAAATTATTTTTACTAGAGAAATGCATTGGCTATGATTTTTACAATAAAAATGCATTCGATATGATTCTTTCTATAGAAATATATTGGACATGATTCTTACTATAGAAATATATTGGACATGATTCTTACTATAGAAATACATTGGATATGATTTCTACTATAGAAAATAGTTGACGTTATTTTAATTTTGTATTCTATATTAAATTGGACGTGATTTCTATATTAAATTGGACGTGATTTTTACTATAAAAATGCATTGGACATGGCTTTTACTATAAAAATGCATTGGACATGGCTTTTACTATAAAAAGGCATTGGAATTATTTTTACTATAGAAATGCATTGGAGATTATTTTTACTATAGAAATGCATTGGGAATTATTTTTACTATAGAAATGCATTGGAAATGATTTTTACTATAGAAATGCATTAGAAATGATTCGTACTATAGCATTGGAAATGATTTTTACTATAGAAATGCATTGGAAATGATTTTTACTATAGAAATGCATTGAAAATGATTTTTACTAAAGAAATCTGTCGTCATAATTTGTCCGACAGCTTCAATAATTCTTTTACATACAACTTTATATCTCTTTTCATTGTTTATTTACTTCCTTTTTTTCTACCATAATTTTTCATTTATTTACGTTCTGCGTTTCAGTATATTTTTGCTTTATTTTAATTCATTGATTATTTCTTTATTTTTTCCTTCCTTCCTTCCTTCCTTCCTTCCTTCCTTCCTTCCTTTATTTGTATTGCCTTTTTCCTACTTGATTGTCCTAAATGTATTTTATTCATTGAAACAGGTGAAGATTCTTTGCAATAGGAAATTTATATTCCTCACCAGTATTCCGCTTGAATACTTCTTTCTTCCTTTGTTTATTCCTTCTTCTTTCTTTCTTTCTTTCATTTGTTCCTTACTCTCTGACTTCATTTGTAATGTATATTTCTTCCTTGTTCGTCCTAAACTTTGTTTACTCATTCAAACATGTTATGTTTCTTTTTCATTAACAAATGTATATTCTTCAATATTCACTCTTTATACTTTTTTCTTACTTTGTTTATTAGTTATTTACTTCTTTTTTTCATTGTTTTCTTCGTTCGTTCTTTACATTCTGACTTCATTTGTAATGCCTATTCCTTCCTTGTTCATCGTAACTGCTGTTTATTTATTCAAACATGTGATGCTTCCTTTCGTTAGCAAAGTATATTCCTCACCAATTTTCCCTTTTTATTCTTCTTTCTTTCATTTTTATTTCATTCTTTTTTCTTTTTTTCCTCTTTCATTGCATGTGTTCCTTACTCTCTGACTTCATTCGTAATGTCTATTACATCTTTTTCGTTCTGAATTTCTTTTATTCATTCAAACATGTTCAGTTTATTTTTGTTAGCAAACGTATATTGCTCATCAATTTTGTCTTTTTTTTATAATTCTTTCTTCCTTTGTTTATTACTTCCTTCTTTTCTTACTTTTAACTTAATGCCTATTTTTTTCCTTGATCGTTCTAAAGTTTGTTTATTCATTTAAACATGTGATGTTTCTTTTTATTAGTAAACTTATATTCCACATCAATTTTCTCTTTGGATACGTCTTTCTTTCTTTCTTTCTTTCTTTCTTTCTTTCTTTTCTTTTCTCTTCCTTTCTGTTTCATTCTTTTATTTTTACCTTTTCAATCCCCCCCCCTTTTTTAGATTCATTTATTTTTCATTCAACTTTCTTGATTCAATCGTTCGCTTCGATTTTCTCCCTTCTCAATAATACTTTTCTATTCATCCACAAGAATAACCCAACTTGACGCACTTGACTCGAGAATAGAGTCGATGTTTACATGAATCCAATGAATTTGAAAAGAGTACACAGAACACTACAATTAATTTGTGATGATAAAATTTATTTCTGCTTTCCATTTTATCCTCCCTTTTGAAATACTACT
>CM042149.1:68243900-68256400 GCA_023376005.1 Doryteuthis pealeii | reverse complement strand
AGAGGTTTGATATAAAAGTGATTCGAATGGACTTGTTGTCGATAAATGTCTCGTCTTGACGCGGGGAAGCTGTTACGAAAATAAGCGCATTTACTTCTGTTTGTGACATGTACTTGCACAAAATATAAGAGAAGAAGAAAAAAAAAAAAAAAAAGAAAAGAAAGAAAGAAAAAACAAAGAAAGAAATAAAATAAAGAAAAACAAATTCAAAATTGGTCTGCCAACAAATACGGCTTCCACATCCTGTTCAGTCGCATCATAACTTCCTAGAATTTAACCCGCCTCAACGCTTCATGTATGTCTTCCAGGAAAAAGAGAAATTGATCTATTTACTTATACAAATAAATAACAGATTTAGCAGTAATCTGTATATCAATACTCTTGTTCCTTGAACTTCCGACCGTTATCACCTTGCTGGTTAAAAAAGAGACCGTGCAAATCGTCCAAAATTGCGAAAATGTAAATCCTGATTATATGGTGTGCTTATCCGTCGAATTTTTATTTCTTCTGAGTGTCGTCACCTCAGCTAAATAATGGACCATTCCGTTTTTATTATAAAGAAAGAAAGGCTAGAAAAAGGACATGCTACACAAAGAATGTGATATGAATGACAGAAAGAAACAAATAAAGAGGGTATTTGCTTTATGAACCACTTGTATGGGTTGGGGACAAGGCCTCGTTTTAACGTGAGCCCACCCAAAAGCCGAAGCTCATGGGTGGGAAAGAACAAAATATTGCATCGATCCCTTCGGCATCAAGAGGGGCGCCTCAGTTCCGTATAGAGAGGGGTGACGATAACATTTGATCTGTTTAAATCGAACACAATGTAAAAAGGAAAGAAAGAAAAAAAGATTTTGAGTTAAATCGAGATTATTACACTTTTTACATATTGAAAATATTGCAATAGTATATACGTTGGAATAATTAAATTATCGTACTGTGGTACATCCACAGTTCCTGCTAGTACTATTATTTATCTATTAATAAAGGAGATTCTCTTCCGGTTTTTGTCTGTCACAAAAACTACGTCACTGCTTACGTCACATTACCCAAAATCGTCATAACAGAATAAATACACTCAAAATGTGAACATGCAACATTAGACAGTCCTCATTGTCTTTTAAAACAAGTTTTAATAAATACATACCTGGTATTATCTATTTATATATAGTTTGTTTTATTTTAATATATATTTAAAGTTATCAGAATTAAGTTTCCATTTCATATTTTTTACTCTATAGGTAAAGGTCCAGTGTTTTAATCCTATGTCCGTCGTCAAAGGATGCCAGCGTAATTATGACCAGTAGGGTCGTTTTAAGTATTGTATCAACCTCAGAGTACTGACAGTAATTGGCCAAGAGTTAGATCCCATGATTCCGGCCTACTCTATAAGTAAGAGCGGGCATCTAGCACACACCTTATATCCAAAAGACTGGGCACCTCATGTGGTGTAATGGTTAGCAAGCTAGATTAGCAAACCATTGTTAGTGAGATCGATTCTCACTGGGCGCCCCATACTTCTGGCCTTGTGCCACATCTATGCTAAGCTTAGTAAATAACTATATCCAAAAGAACTCAACAATAAGCACAGACGAACTCAAAAGTGACGTTCTACCGTGGAAACCTGCACATGGGTACGCTCGAGTGGGCCGTCCAGCTCCCGGGGAGATGACCAATAGGGATGTTTTGCGAGAGATTGTCATGGATACCCATGCTGCCAGCGTGACCTGACGACGACAAATTTTCATAATTGTACTACTTCTACAGCTCTTCCTATTACAATTTACCGTTCTGGAAAATGAGAGACACATTATCTCTGTGATTCAATGATAAAAAAAAAATAACGGATCAACCAATTCTGGCCAGAAGACCAAATGTATTTTAAGTATTAGTTCGTCTTTGATAACTTATTCTTTATCGTTGCTATGTAATTATAACATCAGTCGGTTTTCTAAATGTGGGTTGATGACAGAAACGATGCTTAAGGCCACCTGATTAAAAGTCAACACTATTAATAGAGGCGTTTATATTTAAAAAGAATTTCAAATCTCAATATCGGAATTATAAATGCTAATAACCAGAGGCCACGATCCACTGCGACAACCGAGCGGTATGACAGAACAGCGGCATTGGTTTTAAATAGAAGCCAACTATTCTCGATCAGGGAGTGAATGAGTGAGTTTGAGTTTGAGTTTGGTTTAATGGCATAACAATCTCTGTGGGTCATTTAATTCGAAAATGACATAGATATACTTGTGTCTTTCATAATGGATTTCGGCCTTATGGTATTGGTTTTTATGGCAGTATTTGGATGTTTGGTAGGTTTTTAGGGAAAAAAGTCGATTTAGTCAAATCTTTATGAAAATGTTGCTTTTTAATTCAATATGTTCTGTAACATATATATATATATATATATATATATATATATATATATATATATATATATATATAATTATAAAAAAGAAGGTCCGCAAAATGTATTATGTTCTCAGAAAAAATGTTTTATTCTTTTTATCTTACATATGCGACACGTGTTTCTGATCTGTTGCCTTCTTCAGGCATTGAATTATTATTTTGGCAGAATATGTCCGATATTTGATAGGTTGTGTGTGTTTCTGCAACCTTTCTATTATAATGTAATATATATATATATATTATTGTTATTATTATTATTATTATTATTATTATTATTATTATTATTATTATTATTATTATTATTATTTTCACTCCTTTTGAGTTTTCACATCAGTGTTAGCTATTGGTATTTCAGTGGTGTCTGAGTGACAACAAGTCTCCTCAGGTCTCCAGGACTCGTCTGAGTATTCTAGCCGATTGCAGCAGTGCAGTAGTCTGGATGGTCTCAATTCTTCCTCTGATTTCCAGATCCTCCAGTCTTTTTTCCAAGTTTATTGGGACCGTTCCAAGTGCACCAACTACAATTGGTATCACTTTCACTCTCATATAAGGTTTATGAGAAAAGAAATCCGATAATGGTCCACTCTGACCCGGAGTGGTAGTACCTGCTAGGGTCCCATCTATGGGTTAAATAGAAAAATGTATTTATAAAAAGATTGTATTATCCATTAAGAATTGACTTATTTCAAAACTTTATCGGCCACTGAGGTTGATATGCCGTAAAACAAACCAAACCAAACTAAACCAAATCCGATAGTGATAGATATATTCTAATTCCATGGATTGAAATAAAACTAGGAATTAGGTTGCTGGAACGAAACCCTATCCCAATTAGATGTTTTGTTTCTTATACTATTTAAAAAAAAAAAAAAAGAAGTCCTTTGCTTATTTTGAAATTCCCTTCCATTTTGACATTTTAGATTTAATGCACAAGATATTTATCTCTAATCCGATTATTCCAGTTAAGACTGGTTGCAGTTATGGGAGAATTCGGTTCTATTGATGAGGAAGGAAGGCTTCGTATTCTTGGATTTCTATACAGTTGTTTTGATCTATTGATCTCGTAGTGTTAAATTGTATTTAAATTAATTATTTATTTTTAATTGCAATATTTTATTTTTTAGACAATATTTTATTTTTTAATTGATATTTCAATATTTTATTTAATTGACGAAAATTAAACGAATTTAAATGATTGAATTAAAAAAACAAATAAATTAAAGTTTATCAATTAAATTCAATAAAATAACAAATAAAAATTAAATAATAAATTAAAATAATAAAATAAAATAATAAATAAAATAATAAAATAATATAAAATAAAATAATAAAATAATTAAATAAATTAAATAATAAATTAAATTAATTAAATAATAAATTAAAGTTTATAAACTTTAATAAATTAAATAAATTAAACGAATTTAATTGAAAATTATAATATTCAATATTTTATTTTTTAATTGATATTTCAATATCAATTATATAAATTGTAAATTATATTTGATCTCGTAGTGTTAAAATCTGATTCGTATAAGATGGTTCGCCGTATCTTGAATTTTCCAATTTTGCGAATAATAGCAATCTAACTGCATCTGTGATTTATCCAGCTTGCATATGATCCTCGTGGTAAAGCTTATGTTTATTATCTGTTGTTGTTTTTTTTATTTATTTATTATTTTTCCTCGTGCAATTTCACTCCATCGTTTAATCTCAATTCAGTGCTGTAGATTTTTACTTTTTTTGTTTAAATCAATAAAAATAAAAATTTAAGAAAACAGACTAGCGAAATTGTTTCTCATATTTTCAATTTGAGTTCAATGATGTTAAATTAAAGACGTTACCTTCTCGCACGATCTATTCACTGTTTCCTTTTCCTCGTGTTTCTCTATGTCTCTCTCTCTCCCACTCCCACTCTCTCCTCTCTCTCCCCACTCCCACTCTCTCTCTCTCTCTCTAAAAAATGCACCTCTTTTTCTTTCTAAGGATACGGTGGCCCAAGTAATCGAGTATGTGGTTACATAAGTGGATGAGATGTTTTGTTTTTTTTTAATTTTGGTATTGAAAAGTGTTGTACCGGCCGTTCCTACAGTGGAGAATATACACCGGTTCTCACTATAAATAGTGAGACACCGAGTGAAAAGGTTGTACTGTTACCGTTTAGCGGCAAGCTAGCCGTTCTTGTACCTCATTGTAAATACACTTGTCTCATTTTACCCTACCTCGACTTGACTTCTTTTTTACTGTTGAATTAACATCACAACAAAAAGAACGAAGAAAAATTAAACATGGTACATTCTCTCAGGATCTGTTCACTCGCTTTTCGCTTTCCAGTATCTCTCTCCCCCCTCTCTCTCTCTCTCTCTCTCTCTCTCTCTCTCTCTCTCTCACACACACACCACACACACACACACACACACGCACTTAAAAATACACCTCTTATTTTAAAGGATAAGTAGCACAAGTAATCGGGTATGTGGTTTTATAAGTGGATGAGGTCTCATTTTTTAAATTCTTTTTTTTTAAATAACGAAGAACAATTAAAGACGTTACCTTCTCTCTCTATCTATTCTCACTTCTCCTTTCCTCCCCCTCTCTCTCTCTCTCTCTCTATCTATCTATCTAACTTATCCTCTCTCTATCTTTCTCACTATTCATCTCTCTCTATCTATTCTCACTTATCCTCTCTCTCTTTATTCTCACTTTCCTCTCTCTCTATCTCACTTATCCTCTCTCTCTCTCTCTATTCTCACTTATCCTCTTCTCTATCTATTCTCACTCACTCTCTATCTCTATCTATTCTCACTTCTCCTTTCTCTCTCTCTCTCTCTCTCTCTCTCTCTCTCTCTCTCTCCATCTATCTATCTATCTATCTATTCTAACTTATCCCCTCTCTCTATTCTCACTTATCCTCTCTCTCTATTCTCACTTATCCTCTCTCTCTCTCTCTCTCTCTCATCTCTCATCTCTTTCTCACTTATCCTCTCTCTCTCTCTCTCTATTCTCACTTATCCTCTCTCTCTATCTATTCTCACTCACTCTCTATCTCTATCTCTCACTTCTCCTTTCCTCCCCCTCTCTCTCTCCCTATTCTCACTCCTCTCTCTATTCTCACTTTCTCTCTCTCTCTCTCTATTCTCACTTATCCCCTCTCTCTCTCTCTCTCTCTCTCTCTCTCTCTCTCTCTCTCTCTCTCTCTCTCTCTATTCTCACTCACTCTCTATCTCATCTATTCTCACTCACTCTCTATCTATCTTTCTCACTATCTCTCAAAGATTACACCTCTTATTTTAATGGATAAGGTAGCACAACTAATCGGGTAGATGGTTTTATAAGTGGATGAGCTTTCTCATGTTTTTAATTTTCGAAAAGAACAAAAAAATATTAAAGACGTTAACTTCTCTCCCTGTCTATTCTTTCACTTCTTGATTCCCGTGTGTCTATGACTGGATCTATCACTATGACTGGATCTATCACTATCACTACCTCTCTCTCTCTCCCCTCTCTCCTCTCTCTCTCCCTATATTTCTCTCTCTCCCTCTCTCCCCTCTCTCTGTCTTTTCATTTTTCTCTCTCTCTTTCCCTCTGTCTTTTCCTCTCTCCCTCTCTTTGCCTCTTTCTTTTCCTCTCTTCCTCTCTCTTTTCCCCTCTCTTTCTCTCTCCCTCCCTCTCTCTCTCTCTCACACTAAAAAAAATACACCTCTTTTTTCTAAGGATATATTGGCACAAGTAGTCGGGTATTTTGTTATATAAGTTGATACAATTTCTTTATTGAAATTCTGGTTTTGAAAAAAAGAAATATTTGAAATAGAAACAAAATATACAACAAAAAAAATGAATTTAAAAAGAAACCATGAATCAGCCAAGTGTAATGTTGTGATTAGGTTTGAACGCCGTGGTGAATTCAGTTTTCAACTTTGCCCGCTTCTCGATGATTGCAGGCGAAATTAAGCGGGAAAAAAAACGTGGGAGAAATAACGCCATTAAAACTCTGACACATCGTCTGTTCGCCTTTTGTTCCTATTTTCAATTAGCAAAAAGACAGGAGGAAAAAAATCAATCTGGAGTCTGTCATTTCTGATGGGCCTTTAGGAGAAAAAAATGGACGTCACATCTCACGAGTGACAAGGGGCGAAAAAATTGAAACATTTCTGTTTTAGTAGAACGCCAATCAACGGTATGGTCAGTTGGCACATATTATAGACTGAAATGCTACACATTTTGTACGTATACAAATAAAACATAAAATAGGGTCTAATCAAATGACAGTAGTTTAATCTATTTAGATATCACAAAGATGTAAGTAATTATATTACTAGAATTGTTGCTCAGAATCAGCTGGAAGTTTGAAAAAGAAACGGAAAAGAAACAAAACTAAAAAAAAGTAGGGATAAGAGTTTGAGGGTTGAACCATAAAATATATCTAATTACTACTTCATAATTCAATCGGTTTCTGTAACATCTACCAACATACGAATGTATGTGAGAGTATATTGCCCAACAAAATCACTCTCTCTCTCTCTCTCTCTCTCTCTCTCTTCTCTCTCTCTCACACACACACACACCACACACACACACACACACACACACCTCTCTCTCTCTCTCCTCTCCTCTCTCTCTCTCTTCTCTCACACACACACACACACACACACACACACTCTCTCTCTCTCTCTCTCTCTCTCTCTCTCTCTCTCTCTCTCTTTATATATATATATATATATATATATTATATTATATATATATATATTTGGATTTTAAAAACTACGAAATCACGTGAAGGGACTAAACGCTGATATCGGAATATTCGTTATTACAAATATTTTACAGACCGGTCGTTTTCAATAACAACAAGATAAAGGATCCGTTCAACAGGATTCTTCTGAGGAAGGGAATCTAAACAATCCCGATAATTTATGAGAATAAATAATAAAAAATAAGTGAATCCTGTACTCCACAACATCGAGTTCCTTCATTTATTTGTAATATTTTAATGCTTTATAATAACGCCCAACTTCAACATAAAAAAGACACACACACACACACACACACACACACACACACACACACACACACACACATATATATATATATATATATGTGTGTGTGTGTGTGTGTGTGTGTGTGTCTGTCAGTGGGCGAGGGGATAAGATATCGGACTACCATACGGTCAGTCTGAGTTCGAACCCTACCAAGGATAGTTGTGTCTAGCCACACTGAGGAGGATGATATGCCGAAACACGTGTCTGTGGATGACTTATTAATTATTATTAATTATTAATATATATGCTCCCATAAATTTGGTAATGAGCTCTCTAATTGGTAATTTAATATTAACTCTCACTACTAAGCAAATAAGCAATGATCATTTCTCCGGAAATTTGATCTCTCAGTGACCGAAATGATACATACACTTTCTATGTATTTAATAGTTTAAAAACACAGTCCCGCATCAGCTGTCAGTGGCGAGGGGATAAGATATCGGACTACCATACGGTCAGTCTGAGTTCGAACCCTACCAAGGATAGTTGTGTCTAGCCACACTGAGGAGGCATGATATGCCGAAACACGTGTCTGTGGATGACTTATTAATTATTATTAATTATTAATATATATATATATATATATATATATATCATTGGCAATTCAGTCTCGAAAGATTATGATAAAAGTTTTTGTGTGCCCCTGAAGTTGCAGCGCCTCCTGTGACTATGAAGTCCTATGTTTGAGAAATATTCTCGACCACAGATTTTGCATTTGTAGGTTGTCCCTGTAGATGATGATGTTCCGATGCTTTGTTGCCGTTGCTTTCTTATGGACCTCTTAGCTTCATGATGTTGTATCAGGGTGACTTCTGACGTGTACAGTCCTCTATGGTAGATTCTGCCGCCACCGAGGGCGGTCATGAGCCAAATGTTCCCAGCTTGAAGGGACAATGCCAAAGAACCTGAGATAATTTTTAAATGTTCCCAGCTGGAAGGGACAATGCCAAAGCACCTGAGATCATTTTTAAATGTTCCCAGCTGGAAGGGACAATGCCAAAGCACCTGAGATCATTTTTGCAGACATCCTTGAATCGCAGTAGGGGGCGACCAATCTGTCTTTTACCAGATGTTAGCTCTCCATACAGGATGTCTTTCGGAATTCGTCCATCATCATTCCTCATATATATATATATGAAAAACATGATAGCTCAGCACAGGTTATCATTTAGGGATAAAAGATATAGTGAAACAACGACACTCTACCGACTGAGAAAAGCCGGCCCTAACTGTAAAGAAAACAAAAATGAATATACACTTGTTCTAGACATACTGTTAAATTTTCCAATCGTTTCAACGAGAATTGGCCTAGTTATTGAAAATTACATTCATTTTCTAAAAAACCCAGCACATTATGAACCAGATTTAAATCCATTGAAATAGAACAAACATTTTTCTTTTACCAACTTTCTTTTTAAATGGGGAGAACCTGACCTAATAATTACTTTAGTAAATGTCATGTCTCATTACTGGAAAAGTCCTAGATATTTTCTTGCTAAAAATCAGGTCGAATTATTCCCTTGATATTTCTTGCATTTTAATTGACTTCAAAAATGATCTCGCTGATGAGATATCCGAACTCTAATGGATTAACACTAACGCATTTTTTCAATGTCTTGCCAGAATAAAATCAATAAATAATGTTTTTGTTTTAATGTAGTCTCCGGCCAGTCTAGATTCTCAGAAGTAGGTGCAAATCTTTGCATTTTCGTACGGATTCACACGGTGCATCGAGATGAACATTGATGCAAAAAAGTGCTAATGCCGGAGAAGTTCATGGGGTTGCCGGTGACCATGTGCGCACAAAGGAATTTGATTCTTTGGTTTGAGTGTATTGGAAGTAAAGGTTACGCTAGTGAAATCCAATACACATTTATTCGTCGATTGGATATAGATATATTGCGGTACAATTTTGGATCTAATAACTCAAAAGCTTTCTCTCCTTCATAAGCTTGACTAGTCGTGTAGGATGAACAACTAATATATATATATATATATATATATATATATATATAATATAATATGGAAATATGGCGAGGAAATTAATCCGACAATATGAGAAGAAAATATTAAAAAAATATAACAAACACAGGATGTTATGATTAGGGGAAACCATTTTATGTGTCAATACTTAAGCATTTCGGTATATTGTACCATCTTCAGGACACTGTTAAGTAATGTTTATGTGAAGGACAAAATGAAAGATGTTAAGTGTATAGTGAATGTGTGAATATGATATTATTAACCGTTAATTTTTATATGCGCGTTTGATTACGAAAGCCAACATTAATATTCCATATTAAATACATCATATCTTTGTTAACTTTTCATTCTCCGCCTATTAACGTTCATGCATGCGTCATCGTATGATCTTCACCTTCCATTTTTGCACATGCAATAATCACGTCATTGGCTTTCGTATATATGTATATACACACAAGATGTGTCAAAAAAGTATCAACATTCTTTTTTATTCTTTTAGACACACCTTGTATTCTGAAAAATTAACGGTCCATTCATTAAGTTTTTTCAGTATACCATGTGTGTCAAAAAGTACACACGCTGTATATATAATGTATATGTGTGAATATATATATATACATATGTATATACGTGTGTGTGTGTGTGTGCCTCTCCATGCATGTACTTGTATTTTACCGTGTGTATATTGACTATGGTCATGTGAGACTCGATAGAAGAACGTGTGAAGTAGATTTTCCTCAACTATATTTTCAAATATGACCAGAGAGAAAAAAAACTTTCTAAGCGTGTATTCTACAGTCTCTTTCATGGAGCCGCTATAAATGGACACGCATTGAATTTTATGTATGGCGATAAATAGTTAATATTGTTTTTGCTATACATCACCGATTTCTAGATATCGACCTATTAGAACCACATCGACATTTGATCAGTTATAGTGGATTGACTTTGTTTCGTATTATCATTATTATCATGTGTGAAGAAAAACAGTGAAACATTTGCTGTACCGAGAGATTAGGTGATTAGTTCAATCAGGTCTCACGTCTTACTCGACATGTTCTTTATTGTCCTCTATTAATTATCTTCCATGGGAAATGACTTTAACACCCTTCTAAATATGGCATGGCGAATTATCGACGTAAAGGTGTTTCGGTTTTTCAGAGGGTGTTATGAGAACAATGATGAAATGGATTCGTTGAATCACGGCATTAATAATAACATTATAAAAAATAGAATTATGAACGGTCGAGGTGCAAACCTTTGTGATTTGTATTTGGGGGCTTATAACTACACCTGAACGGAGTTTTTCTTGAATATTCAAGCAAATACCATACTCAATAAAATAGGAAAACATTCAAAGCACTGCGTCGATTCACTAAAAGACAGCAATTAAAATACTATATATATATATATATATATTATATATATATATATATATATATATCTTATTATAATGGAGATTGTGTGTTTTCTGTCTGTAACCGAAACTATATTCCTACTCAAGTCACAATTCTCTTACTTATTGACATCACATTCTCCATGATTTTATTTTTATCTAAACCTCAATTATTAATAAAATTGTCTTACATTATTAATACTGTTAACTATGTCTCCATACTGACAACATGCAATTATATTTATATATACAACAAAATAGCGGTTTACAGTGTGAACGGGAAGGCTAATTTGCATATTAATATTAAAAAATCGAATTTAATAAATATGTGCTTAGTATTATTGATTTCTAACTGTTTGGTTTTATTTTAATGAATATAAGCAAAAATCTCTTCAATGAATCTTAAATGAAATCCATTAACTAGATAAAATAACTGTCATTTTATTCTTTACTTCCTCTTATAACTAAATACTTAAATTAGAAAAAAATAACAAAGAAAGACGAGAGTGATGGAAGAGTAAGTTTCAGTTGTTCCATTTTTTATTATACTCCCTCTGTTTCAAATCTTTTATTATACTCCCTCTGTTTCAAATCTTTTTATCTTAGTTTCATTAGCCTTTCTAATTTAATACAATATTTTATTACATTAAAACTTAAATACTTGCACCCGGAGGGTGCATATATTTGCTAGTATATATATATATATATATATATATATATATATATATATATGGTTAAACTTTGTTCTTGTGAACGTTGTTTTCTTTGGTATTTTGAAGCATTGGAAAAAAAACAGAACAACAATCAGAATTTTAATATTCAATTGTTGTTCTGTTTCTGGTTTGATCAATTCCGATATTTTGGGTGAACATTCACCCTTTTATCAAGGTATATGATATGAATCGATCTGGAAAAAAATAAAATGCTGTATACGAGAGCAAAAAAAATAAAGGAACTGAAAGGATTTTGCGTTTTTTAGTCGTTACATTTCTGCAAACCAGAATCGTATTTGAGTTACGACTGCTTGCTGACGTGTCTTGCCAATTCGACGGTAATTGGACTTAGCATGATTATTCTACATAACCATTAGGCCATGCACCTCCATAAACGTCCTTATACAGTATTTGAATTCGTATCGTCGTGTCCATTTTCCTACGACGGTAACCATTACATCGCACGCCTCCACGAAAATACAGTCTACCTTTTAAAATCTGTTTCAATGAAATGCTACCCTTTTCAATATTTCAGTTTATTGATAATTGCTTTAGGCGTTGAACCAATGATTTTGAAAAAAAAAATCTTTTTCATTTTTAATCTTCATATCGATTTAAAGAAGAAATACTTCAATAGGCAAAATGTCGATCAAATTTGATTCACCAGCACTAGATATGAGCCAATTTGTGAAACTTACTGGCCTAAAGTCGATTGGGATTAGCGAAAGTTTCAGTAGACAGATCTGGAGAGCTGGCCGATGAATCTAGAGTAGAGATCACGTGAATCCTATAACAAGTTTACTTGGATTTTATCCGAGCATCATATTTGATTTTGCTTTTGAGAGATCAAAATCAAATTTCAAAGACGGCTCTGAGCACATTTGAAATTGAAATTCAAGATAGCAATGTGCAAGTGTTAAAATGAAGTGGTTGAATATAATCTTCAACCAGAGCGGG
>CM042149.1:68221400-68238900 GCA_023376005.1 Doryteuthis pealeii | reverse complement strand
TTATGCTTTGGATTTTATTTTATATATATATATATATATATATATATATATATATTGGTATGAACATCTCATAGGTGAGAAGCTCTCAGTAACCAGGCGCCGTTAACTCGATATCCTTGCTGCCTTAACATTACATTTTACCTATATATATATATATATATATATACATATATTTACCTATAATATATATATATATATATATATATATATATATATATATATATATATACTTTTTAAAGAGAGCATAAATATGATTATCTTTATATATGAGTAAAAGTAATCGATGTCGGCTGCCTTAGGAAGTGTTTCTCAAGACGAATACATTTTCTCGTCTTCTGCTTTTTATTCTTATTTTTCACTGCCTCGACCCCCTTCTCTCTATCTCCCTTCCTCTCTCTCTCTCTCTCTCTCTCTCTCTCTCCATCTCCCTTCCTCTCTCTCTCTCCATCTCCCTTCCTCTCTCTCTCTCCCTTCCCTCCCCCTCTCTCTCTCTCTTTCACACATCAGCAAACATCAGTGCACTCCTTGGAAATGTCAATCCGAAAAGCCAAACCCTTTGCATATCAGCACCTGCTGCTCCAATCTATTCGACAAGAAGATTTTACGAAGATTAAAAAAATGAGTTCATCCTAGACTTTCTTCGTTTTTCCAACAATTCCCAGTACGTTAGGAAGAAAAAGACATGTTCACACTGTGAAAAAGTTTACATGGATCTATCATACCGAGTATGCTATATATAGAGAAAGACACATAATTTATATATCTATTTTATTTTTTTTGGACACTAAGCCATCGTCCTTAGTGGACGTAAAGGTGCCAACAAAATAGCATACAGAGTCATATGGTCACGTATAGGAAATAATTCTGCCGATCTGTCTTTCTAATAAAAGGAAAACGCTTACAATACTTCTGACTTAGTCATTATCATATTAATATTGATTCTTGTGTATTCTCCATTCGCTAAGTGTCTATAAGTGCGTGGGCCTAGGTAGATATGATTCACACTTACAACTAGATTCAAATGAAAACAATATCGTCAGTCATCACTGCATCGGAAGGCATGTTAGAGACACTAATACATGGTGAAAAATCAACAATTAATTAAATTAAATGATAGACTATATTGACTATAATCCAGTCTCATCTCTCAGTTAACCTCTGAGACTATGAATTATGAAGCAGTTATGAATTATTTTGTGTATCATTTACTATAAAAAGGATGTGGCGAATATCTGCGTAGATGTGATTGACAGGGACGGGTCAAGAGTTCAAACATCCCCAAGGAAAGCTTTTTTTTTAATCAAATGTGCTCTCGTAAACAACCTTATTTTTAGCTGTATTTAGATTTAAAAAAAGAAGGCATAGAGTACAAGATCGGAAAGAGTGGCAAATTTAAGACTGAAGCAAATCCAACCTCACGGCATTGGTGGTGGGGGACTTCGTTTTTTTTCTCCCTAGGCAATAAATTACAGCACATCAAACTTAATATCAGTCTCAGAAAAAGTAATTTTTTTATTGTAAAGAAAAACGTGTTTCTCGTTTCTTTCCTGTCGAAGAGATCAAGCGACAAGATTTATTCTTGAGGACCGCTAATTTTAATTTTTTAAGACCCCCACTATATAAAAGGAAAGGGTTAAACCATAAAATTAAGCGCATTAACAGCGCGGTTTTTATTTCAGTATAAGAATAATGTTGTAGTTGAAATATTCATAATGTTATTAAAAACATTATATGTTACACACACACAAACACACACACACACACACACACACACACACACTTATATATATATATATATATATATATATATATATATAATATATATATGTAAACGTAAACAAATATGGCTATTTTCAGCCGACAATATTTGGGAGAATATGTGCTTAATTGAAGTCAAATCTATTTTTTTTAAAGTTAATTCATTAATGATTAATTAGGTGGGATTTAACTACTTAAATGTAAGGCTAAACAATTTGTTTATCCCTACATTTAAGTAGTTAAATCCCGCCTAATTAATCATTAATGAATTAACATTTTTTTAAAAATTAGGTTTGACTTCAATTAAGCACATATTCTCCCAAATATATATGTATATATATATATATGAGTAAAGAAATAAGAAAAGACTTAGAGATTTAGCATTATAGTCTATTTCAGGGAGCTTAGACAAATAGTCTAAATCTCCCGACTCATCAGATGCGAATGATGACATTTTTTATTACTTTAAAGGCATTTGAAAACAGGTATTTATTTATATTTTTTTTAATTTTATATATTTTAAATCTGTTTTCAAATGCCTTTAAAGTAATAAAAACTTTCATCATTCGCATCTGATGAATCGGAAGATTTAGACTATTTTTCTAAGCTCCCTGAAATAGACTATAATGCTAAATCTCTAAATCTTTTGTTATTTCTTTACTCATATATTTGCTCTGTGAATCTAACATTAAGAGCACACATTGAGCTCTCAAACTGCGACTTGGTTTTGTTTAAATAAAACTCTTGTGTCGTAAGGAAGATTTCTTCTCTGGACTTTTAGATATATATATATATATATATATATATATATTATATTATATATATATATATATATATATATATATATATATATAGATTGTAGACTTTGTCCAAAAAGAGAATATTTTTATATAAAAAAATAATAAGGTCGACAAAATGATTTTAATTTTCTTTTTTTCGATTTATTGTATTAGATGCGCGTCACGTATTTCAGAATGTTATACTCTTTTGAAATTCTATGTATGTACTTCTATTTGTTCGGGCAGCCAATTGTGTCTTTGTATATACATACACAAGTATGTGATACTGCACCCTCCGAATAGTACTCAATACAAATATAGGAAGTAAAAGAGTAAGATAAATATACTTTAGACTATAGGGACATTCTAGTTACTAGTTAGCGTTTGTTTTCAATAGAGTCTATAAGATCACAAACACACTATATAAGAACTAGAGTAGTATGATTCAAATAATAATAATAATAATAATAATAATAATAATAATGATAATAATAATAAAATTAAAATTAAAATAATAAATAAATAAATAAAATGATAGATTTAAACGGTGTTCTGTGTTTTGTTTTTTCTTTGTTTTTAGTTTAGTTTAATCTATGCTAATTTATTTGAATCTAGGTTTTGTATAAATATGAGTTTGCTCCAAATCTCTTTAGTCGGATCTTAGCCCTGAAGAGCACTAAGCGAAACTTAGTAGGTTTATCTTACTCATTAGGTTTATCTTTATTACATATATATATATATATATATATATATATATATATACCAACCTCTCCGCACGAGCAGGATGTGACACAAGGTCAATTTCTAAGTGGATTTTAGCAGGTTTGAATTCAGAGTTTTCCTTCTTCTAGCTTAGTTACCTATCCAAGATTAAAGACCCAGCATGCCCTACTATTTACCTATATCCCGAGGAAGAATATACGGATCCATTCCTTTCGTAATGGTATTAACGCTATGAGAAATGCAACCATTCTCGTCCAGGATTCGAACTCGATCGACGAGTTCATTTCCTACGACTCTAACCATTACACGCCGCATCTCCACACACATGTATATATACGCACATACACATATATATATGTATGTATATGTGTGTTTGTGTGTAACAGACATGTACAGAGACATCAAGATTAAAAGAAACGAAATCAATATATATTATGTGTATAATAAGAATAATATACTCCTGGGTGTGTACATTACTGTTCGAAAAAACATTTGTGTCAGCCAGAAGCCGAATCACAGTGTTATCGGATGACAGCTCTAGTAATACTTGTATAGCTTCACCCCGAGTCGTCTCGTGTGATAGAAAAGTATCTGATTGTCCATATAGACATAACGAAAATGTGATTTCCCCGAGATTGTCGTTGCACAGTAGGTACACATAAATGAATTTTGGAAGAGAAAAAAAGCCTAAAGCCCCACGAAAATTATACCTGCGGGAACAGTTACACTCACATTATATTTATATATATATATATATATATATATCTTATCTTATTATTATAATGGAGATTGTGTGTTTTTCTGTCTGTAACCGAAACTATATTATTAATCGAGTCACAATTAACATAGTTATTTACATCATATTCTTCATGATTTTATTTATATTTAAACTTCAATTATTAATAAAATTGCTTCACCTTTTTATTAGTGTTGTCCATATCTACATACAAATAACATGCAACTGTATTTATATATACAAAAAATAGCGGTTTGCAGTGTGAATGGGAAGGCTAATTTGCATATTGATATTAAAAATGTGATTTTATTAAATATGTGCTTAGTATTATTGATTTCTAACTGTTTGGTTTTATTTTAATGAATATAAGCAAAAATCTCTTCAATGAATCTTAAATGAAATCCATTAACAAGAAAAGATAACTTTCATTTTATTCTTTACTTCCTCTTTTAACTAAATACTTAAATTAGAAAAAATAACAATGAAAGATGGGAGTGATTGAAGAGTTAGTTTCAGTTGTTCTACTTTTCGATTATACTGTTTCAAATCTTTTTATCTGCATTCTTATTTAGTTTCATTAGCCTTTCTAATTTAATACAATATTTTATTACATTAAAACTTAGATACTTGCACCCGAAGGGTGCATATATTTGCTAGTATATATAATGTTGTTCTGGTTCGAACGGGAGAAAATGTAATATTTTATAAAAAAAGAAGGTCTGCATTTGTATTATGTTCTCAGAAAAAATGTTAAATTCTTTTTATCTTACATATATATATAGAGAGATAGATAGATAGAGAGAGAGACAGAGAGAGACAGAGAGAGAGAGAGAGAGAGAGAGAGAGGAAAAACTCATTAATCCGTCATTCTGTAATAAATTTATTTTGACCAAAACTTAAAAGGCTTTTGGAAATTTAAAGAAATTTCCAAAACTCCCCAGTTCAGTCTCATCAGACAGTCACAGTTAGAATGAATAACCCAACAAAATCTCACCAGAAAATCCATCAAATGTAGGTCAGACAGCAAATACGAATTTACAATTTCAAGCTAAAGAAAGAGTTACAAAAGTGTATATATATATATATATATATATATATATATATATATATAGATAGATAGATAGATAGATAGATAGATAGATAGATGTATTCAAATAAGTACATGTTATATTCATGTAATTCATATGAAAAGGTATCACAAATTTAGCAGATGCTTTGGTATTTCTTCAATTATTATAAAATGCACCTGTCATTCTATCTACTAAATGTATCTACAAGCCGCCCGGTGACTTTAAAAAAATCTTCATTACTCATTCAATAAGATATACATTCTTTTCTATTCCTAATACATTATCCCCGCCATTTTTCACCACAGCCTCCATCTTACCATTCATGTATCACTGTTTATCTATCTATTGATCTATATATTCATCTTTCATTCTTTCTTTCCCGCCAGAATATCCCTCTATCTTCATTATTTCTCATTTCTGTCGCAAAAACACTAAACCGAAAAGAAAGATACCATCAGACGAAGAATTACTCGTATAATTTCAAATCGATTCATACCAACAAAAAAAATAAAATAAATAAATAAATAAATAAATAAAAAAGAAGAAAAGTTAATCACTGTCTGTTATTTATTTAAATAAAAGTTGTTTTTGCCTCTTTATTTATACCTCCATTCTTTCAGTCTCTTTCTTAGTTATCTTTGAATTCAGCGAGGAAACTATTTGCCCACTGCAGCTGCATTTCTCAAATTGGAAACAATGCCTATCTGTCTGTCTGTCTGTCTGTGTGCAATTAGAAAGCAACACTTAAACAGGGTGGTGACTAAGTCTCTACCGAAATAGGTAGCTACTTAAGATAGTCGCTAACAAATAATATATGCACTAGAAAACAGAGGTGAAGTTGATGTTATTTGCTTTAATTTGCTTCTAATTCCACGCCTGACAAAGATAATTATCTATAATCAGTCTTCAAATTTAAATGCCAGCCAAATATTATCGAAGGGAACACGCGGCTACATTTTTCTTCATATATATATATATATTATATATATATATATATATATATATATACGTGTGTGTGAGATGTGTGAAATTCTCAATTTGGAAGAAAACCGCCACTGTTTTACTGCCTCTTCTCACTCAACAATTGTCAGTTATTATATTGTCATAAAAAGTCATGTCTGCCTGTTCATGATAAATAAAGTAAGAAAACAATAAGGAGTTATAGATACAGAGCCCATCTATGATTTTGTAAACGAAAACCTACCAAACTATATCCTTTTTTTTAAATTATATCAATTTATCTTTATTCATTACATCTGTTGCTTAATTCATCCACTTTTATTCATAATTTTGATATCATTTCTATAGCATAAATATATATCCAACTGCACATTCTAATAATAATACATCACGGTTTCTAGATCGTACTATATACGTAGAAATATTCCGAGCTTTCTAGACCAGCCTTTATATCTATATATGTCTGGATGTCTAGATCACTATTTCTTATCTATCTCAATGTCTTTCTATCAGTCTTTTTGTTTATAAATCTATTTAACTGTATCTCGATCAGTATATATATATATATATATATATATATATATATATATATATATATATATTAGGGTAGACTGGGTTCTTTAACCTAGGGAACCAGACTAGGAGAAGGAAAACTCTGAATTCAAAAATCCCGAGGTCAGTCGTTGATTGGGTTTGTGTCTTTCCGTGTGCACTAATTCTTTCCTATCGACTGTGCCAAAATGTTCGGAATGGTCTAACACAAGCCTTCACCACTATAAACAAAATCTGTGTTGGTTGTTTATTGGATGGACAGTCACGCGTCGAAAATCTACGACAGGCCCTTTATATATATATATATATATATATATATATATATATATATATATATATATATAAATCTGTGAACATTTATCTATCCATCTATCTCTCAGGATTAGTCTATATACATATAATTATTGGTTTATTGGAGGAACAATCTTAAAATGTTCCAGTCTATCAGGCCATTAAATCTGTCATATCAATATAGTTCCAATATATCTATCAATCATATCTTATTGATACATCATTATACAAACTCAATATATTAAATAATGAAACCATTTGTTTTAATTTCAGTATGATACGTTTATTCTTTACCAAATAACATAAGTGCAATCTTTGAATTCTTCCACTGACACATATGATCCGTCGCGAAATGTTTCAATTTCTCAACAGCTATCAAATAGCGACCGCGCACTTGTGTTCCGATCTGATAGTTAAAGTTGGAAGAGCGCCCTAGAAAGAGGGGCCAAGTGCCAGACTTAGACACACCAAGAACAGGAGTGGCGCATAGTCGCGCGCGCCCGATGATAGAAATAATCGGATGACCTTTGCGGCAGGTGAACTGCGGCACGCGCGAGGGTCGGTCAACAAGTACTGTACCGAAGGACCTAGCATGTCGCGTGATGAAAAGTAGAAGCAATAAGATTGAAGTGGTTTTCGCTCTGTTTTCTCTTTGGTGCCAATATCTCGGATTCGTAATGATAAACCACTTGTTATAAATTTAAAATGTGTTTGTTGTTATTTATCATAGCCATAAAAAAAATTGCGGTTATATAATATAATTTTTTTTAGATCAAGAGATAGTCACAAGTTCTAACATCGTGGATTTCAGAATAGCTCTCGTGCGACAAGGATATTATTTTTGCTCGAGACTTAGTCATGGTGAGTGAATATTTTAAAATCGAATACTTTTAAAAATATGATTTATCATCAATCATTCTCGCCGTCAAGCATCGATAAGATCCAATGTCATTTGATTCATATTCACCGCTTCGTAAATAGAACGACTAAATCAGAGATAATTCCACTTCAACAGTCCGTTTGGTTTATTTTGTTTTACGACGAATCAACCTCAGTAGACAAAGTTTTGAAATAAATAAAAATTCTTACAAATGTTTTAATAAACTCAGGTTTTTCTATTTAACCCATAGACGCGACCCTAACAGGTACTACCACCCCGGTCCAGCGTAGCCCAAGGAGCAATGATGATGAAGAAGTACTCCACATTCCTTATACTGGGGATTGACAGGGTTCTACAACACTCAGGCTATCAGAAATACTTTGAAATACTTATTTGATAGAAATACTTATTTTAGTAACAGAGTGTGAATACATGGAATAAACTATCATCATCAATAGTGAATGCCCCATCTCTAAACTCCTTCAAGGCAATATTGGATAATCTGTGGAATGATTATAAATATTCTGTGGAATTAAAATGAATGTTTATAAGGAACAGCTGACAGGTCTCAGACCTAAAATACTATCTGAAAGGATATTATTTTTATTATTATTATTATTATCATTAATATTAAGAAATATGGAAAAATATAAATACAAATGTAAACTTCACGTAATTCTCTTACTTTTAGGTTTAAAATAACCCCAAACGATTTGATATTCTGTTAAAATCAGTTACTAGGTGGCTATATAAGAAACCAATCAACAAACAGACAGACTATTATTGGTGTTCCTTTTTCTAGAACCATCATAAACCACCTACCAATACTGATACTCATTTCAGATTCAACTGGCAATATAGCTGAATACTGATCACCTAATACGAAATTCTACTCGTTTTAAGACTTTTAAATTAGATAGTGAATTATTTTACGATTATCGTCGTAAATAGCGTCACTGTCTTTCTCTCAGTTATCTGTAGAAAATAAAATGCAATATTATCTAAACACTGAACTATTTTTGGCAGGTGATTTGACCTTAAATAAGATTATGGTTTTAACAACCCACGCGGTCAAGACCGGCTTAGTAAGGTTTTGAAAACACCAATTAATAATCATCAAATGAAAGGTTTTTATGATTTGATGGTTGCTGTAAAAAAAAAAGTTGTAGAAAACTTGGAAGCATTAGGATTGATGGGTCCAATCATCGATTTGCCCCCAGAAAATAAGAATTAGG
This sequence comes from Doryteuthis pealeii, assembly GCA_023376005.1. NCBI lineage: Eukaryota > Metazoa > Mollusca > Cephalopoda > Myopsida > Loliginidae > Doryteuthis > Doryteuthis pealeii. The sequence goes on along the minus strand of CM042149.1, from coordinate 68,229,916 downwards.
CGATTAAAAAAAAAACTTAAAAATGATATACCCTATTGTAAATCAATTGAAATAACCGCTTGAATTTCCTTTCTTTCCTCATACGGTCAATTTTAGACCCACTGGAGTGATCGGGTGTAATCGATTGCTATTTTTACTGAGATTAGGCCATTTTCAGTGATGTGTTGTAAGATAAATCTGTTATCGGAGTGTATGATGAAATTTGTTGACCTTGAAAAATATTGCGCCATTCGTGATTGCATCAGATTTTTATCATACTCAGACATTATTGTCTGGACTGTCGATTAGTTGTCTTACGTCTATTGTCTGCGATGGACGTTACTCCAAGATAGAGTACGGAAATTGTAAGGCAAACCTCAATGAGAGATCGTGGATTTTAAGATAAGGGAATGTTGTTTCAATTAATTTACATAACGATTTATAATAAGTGACTCGTAATTTCCTAAATACATCAAAATAATTTTCGTAAAATATAAAATTATACAAAAAGTGTTCGAGATACGAATGACTAAACAAAACTGGGCAGCGTCGTCAGTTATGTTATTAACTGGTTTCATTAGGGGGTTTCGAGTCTTCCAACATAATACCGGCCAGTCAGACCAATTAGAGATGATCAAACTCGAATTCGCTGCCTTTTTGTTCAACACCAACAGAAAAATGGCTCTAAATAGACTATGCCAACAGTCTTCGGGCTCTGTACATGTGGTTGGCTAATTATACAGCCAATCATCGTTCAGAGTATTTTTTTAAAATCAGGATCGCGTGGCTCAGACATTTTTTTAAAAACAAGTTTGACAAATGTAGACTACTGTTTTTTAGTGGAGTGGTGGATTCTTTTTAATAAACACTTGTTATGATTCCTTTAAATGTAAAGAAATTAAAAAAGAAAAAAAAAGATTTAGTATTTGATTACTTCTGTTTTTACTGCCTAAAACGCATTCAATGTTTTCGTTTTCTTTTGTCTGTAATAATTTTTTCTCTCCGAAAAACTTGTGTACGTATTTGTCGCTTATATTTAAAAAATCACTTTTTTAAAAGTTTTAGCTTCCAATCTTTTTTGTGCCTTCCTTTCGTCTAGATATATTGTGTCTTTTATTTACCCGTTTAAATTATATTTAAAAAAAAAAATCTTTATCTAATTCTCTTTCTATCGTCCCTCCGTCATTATTTATTTGTTTTATATATTTTTTTTTTTTGTATCTTGAATTCATGTGTCTTCCTCGATGTTTTAAACTTTCATCGATGTTTTTTTCGTTATTCATCAGACATTTTAGATTCGACATTTTGTTCTTAATTTTTACTATTTTTATTTATTCATGATATTATCGCCATTTTATTCTAAACATTTTTTTGTGCCATTCTTCTATCCAGCACTCCCACATTATTTTCTTGTGATATTTCAGATTCTTTTTCTTTTTCTTTTTTTATCTCATTCAATAATTCATTTCATCTTATTTGTCATTCAGTCTTTCATTTATCATTAAGTTATTCTTTAATTTATTTCTATCTAAATTCATTTCACAAACACTTGAATAATTGCAGTTTCATTCACAAAATGTTTTTCTCTTTCTTTTAAAAATACTTGCTTTTAAGCTTTCATTTTGTCTTTCTTTTATTTCATTCTCTTTATTTTATATTTTGTTCTTCCTAATTCCTTTCTTTTCTTCCTTATTCCACGTCTTTCTTTTTTTTTCTTTCTTATTCCCTTTCTTTCATTCTTTCATTCTTTCTTATTCCCATTCTTTCATTCTTTCTTATTCTCTTTCGTTCATTCCTTCTTATTCCCTTTCGTTCATTCCTTCTTATTCCCTTTCGTTTATTCATTCTTTCATTCTTTCTTATTCCCTTTCGTTCACTCTTTCATTTTTCTTATTCCCTTTTGTTCACTCTTTCATTTTTCCTTTCTTTCTCATTCCTTCATTATTTCTTATTCCCCTTCTTTTTTCATATACTTTCTTACTTCTTCCCTTTTTTCTTTATTATTCTTTCCTTCTTATTTCTAAGTTTCTTTCTTTCTTTATTATTTCCATGTTTCTTTCTTTCTTAATTCATTCATTCTTATTATTCTCATGTTTCATTCTTTCTCCCTCATTCTTTCCTTTTTATTCCCATGTTTCTTTCATATTATTTCCTTATTTCCATGTTTCTTTCTTTCTTTATTATTCCCATGTTTCTTTCTTTCTTAATAATTCATTCATTCTCATTCTAATTTTTCATTCTTTCTTCCTTATTCTTCCCTTCTTATTCCCATGTTTCTTTCTTATTATTTCCTTCTTATTCCCTTTTTTCTTTCTTATTCTTTCTTTCTTATTCTCATGTCCCTTTCTTTCTTTCTCTTTATTTCCTTCTTATTTCCATGTTTCATTCTTTCTTATTATTTCCTTATTTCCATGTTTCTTTCTTTTTTATTATTTCCTTCTTATTCCCATTTTCCTTTTCGATTCTTTCTTTCTATTGTATCCCTCATAATCTCTTATTGTCTCTTCCTTAATTCATTTAGATCTTGTTTACCTTCACACCTTTCTCCCCCCCCCTTACGATCTATCTACAATTCTCCGGGTTCCTTTACAAGATTTTTCCCCGCGCTTCCGTATCCGGTCTCGTGCAACGGAATGTAAATACACTTATGGCGCGATTTACACTACTGTTCAGCGCAGACGTTGAAAAAAAAACCGACGCCATTTGCATAAGGAGATGATACTTTTCCCAGCCACTCTACATCCATGTAGACTATACATAACATTACAGGAGACCTATACAGTTAACTAGAATTTACAAGTTCTTGTTTTGTTTTTTTGTTTTTTTGTTTGCTTTTTTTCAATTCTAAAATCTTTTAAACACAATAAAATATTTTCAGACATTATAAGTGCGACTAAGAGGCAAAGACAAAAGATTGTTCGTATTCAAGTAGAGGATGAATAGGAAGTTGACAGAGATAGAAGCTAATGATATATTGATGAGAAAGGAAACCAGATAAAACAAAAAGAAATCATTAAATAGAACTGAAACAGACGCTGGTAACGACCAAAAAAAAAAGAAAGAAATAAAAGGGGGGCGTCACGTGACACTATTGGGTAACCCTTTGTTGTTCGCGTGTGTATAATCTTATAAAGATTTTTTTTTTTTTTCTTTTTTTTTTTTTTTTTAGATCGCTCAATATTTCCTATCCGATACTCTTTCTCGCCTCAATTTTGGAACTCTTCGTTCCGGCATCTCCTGGTTTCTCTTTTCCTTAACAAAATCTTTCGATTTCTGTCAGAATTACCTTTACACAATTACTTTTTTTTTTTTTGGTATTATTGACTTTTTTCTTCTCTATATTTCTATCGTTCAATTTTATCTATTCATTTATTTATATACAGGTTATCTATGGAAGCGCGTGGTGTAATGGTTAAAGTCATGGGAAATGGACTCGTCGCCCCGAGTTCAAATCCTGGATGGGATAATTGCATTTCACTTAGCGCTAATACCCTTGGAAAAGGTATGAATCCTACTCTTTCTCCAGCTATGGATAACTAGTAGAGCAGACTGGGTACTTTAACATTAGTTAAGCAACCGATCTAGGAAAAGGAAAACACTGAATTCAAACCTGTTGAACGTTTCAAGTTTGTTAACGTCTACCTGCAAGCCTACATAAAAAAATCAGCATTCAAGAACTGGCTTTTACCTATGATAAGAGGCATAAGTGGAAAATATGATTACTCAAAATCAGGAAGTCAATTTCAACTTAAAGATATTTCGAAATTTACGTAAATTTCCTTCATAAAGAACAAGAGGAGAAATATTCAAGCTTATGATAGCATATCTTCAACAATCAATCTACTATTTCTTTATATAAGCAGGTATACATTATCCATTTCTCTCTCTCTCTCTCTCTCTATATATATATATATATATATATATATATATATAAATACGTACGTAAATTTTATAAGCATGTACACGTATATATATATATATATAATATATATATATTATAATTGTAAAATGTAAAATTGTATATGTACACACACACAATAATATATATATACGTAAAGTGAATATGTACACACACATTATATATATATATATATATATATATATATATATATATACGTAATTGTAATGTAAGATTGTATATGTACACACACATTATATATATACGTAAATATATATATATATATATATATATATACGTAAATTGAATATATACACACATTATATATATACGTAAATTAAATATTTACACACATTATATAATATATATATATATATATATATATATATATATATATATATATATATATATAGTATATTTGCGAGAACCATATGGCCACATAGCGATGATAGCCTTTACTGATAACTGGTTTCGATCCCTTACCTCCGGCACAGTTTTAAAATATGCATTTATCTCATCTTTCAAGCACGACCGACATGTTCACTCTTCTCAACAATCTTCATTTATCTTCCTTCTGTTTCGAATGTCTTTACCTCGACTCATATTTCGCTCTTTTATTTTCTCTCGTTTCCCCAAATTCTCTTCATTTTTACCATTGTTAAAATGTTTGCTTTCCTTAAAGGATTTTATTAGTTATTTTTATTAAGTCTCTTTTTTTTTTTTTTTTTTAAGCTTTTATTACGGAAACAGTGAATTTTCTTCCTAGCTATCAACTTCGAATTTCTCTTCACGTTTTCCCGCTCCAGATCAAATTGTCATAATTATCTTCTGTGCATCAATAATGTTAAGTTAATAACTCTTACTCTTATCAATTGTTTAGCTTGGCTAAGAAAGAAATTCACAAATACATAGAAATACGGTGGTGTCGAAAAAAAGTGAACATATGTCAAGGTAGACCTCGTCTAAGAACACAAATGGGAAGCGGTTGTAAATGAGTGGCTAAATTGACCTTTAGGCACCCCTTTTTCGATCTCATTTCATAAGGACATTTTTCATTTACATCACCAAAATCCGGTGTGTTTGTTAACAGATGATTTTTAGAGTTTTTTTTTAAATTATAAAACTAACACCTAAACCAAATCCTAACCATGTCCTTATGAAACGAGATCGCAAAAGGGGTGCCTAAAGGTCAAATGGTCCTAAATGAGAAGACTACAAAGAAAGGAAACAAGTAATGAATAAAATTGGGTAAATTTCACCTTTAGTTGTTAAAATTCCTAGCATAAAATTGTGTGTGCACATTATCTGAAATGAACTTAACTGTTATTAAGAACACATTTTATGATATTTTTGTGTTAAAACCTGCAGTTGCATTTTTTCGAAACGATTCTAAAATTTGTATATTTCGCACAGACACATTCAAAATGGCTACCCTCTTGTTTCAAAGTGAAAGTCAATTGGCTAAATTCCTAGCATAAAATTATCTGAAATGAACTTAATTGTTATTAAGAACATATTTTATGTTATTTTTGTGCTAAAGCATGCAGTTGTATTGTTTTCGAAAAAGCTTGCAGTTTTATTATTTTCAAAACGATTCTAAGATTTGTTTATTTCGCACGGAGACTTTCAAAATAGCTACCGGCTTAGTTCAAAGTGAAAGTCAAGGGAGGTTACTCTAATTGCCTTATTTGCTAGGAATTTTGAAAACTAAAGGTGAAAATTACCAAAAAAATGGAGCCTATATAAAATAAATTAAGGAACAAGAAAAACAGAATATAGAAAAAAAAGGGATTGGCATTTTCAGTATGAAATAATGAGAAACTAATAAAAATGAGATGAGACAGAGAACCTGGGATGGGGGGTGGGGTGACGACCATTTTCGTTGAACTTGGAGAAGCGTTTTAGACGAAAACGCATTAGCGGCCGAGAAGATAGCTTGTCGCTTGTGTTCTGGATGATATAAATAACAAGCTTACTATTAATAGGCAGTCATTAAGCAGAAATGAATTCATTAGCCGTGTTTATTTTGATGCATGGTAAATAGATTCGGATGGAGAAGGACGGGGGAGAAGGAAAGGAGTAGACGAATGACTATTTTTTCCCAGGCAGATACAATGTTAATGCGCTGGATGCTAGCAAATCCGATAATCAAAAACCTAAGACAGAATTCCGAAAAAAGAAACAGAAAAGAAGAAAGAAGAAGAAGAAACTAGCTACTTAGATTTCGAAGTATCGTCTTTTTTAAATGATTTTTTGAAAAATTACTCTCGCTGTAGCTGCCTTTTAATTGTCATGGATTGGGAGACCTGCATTAACAGGCTGAGTGAGGGTAACTAAGTGGACTGATCGATTTTAAAACCATTAAGGAAGTAGAATGCTTCGATCTTAGACCAATCTTAATTCTGTTTTTTTTTTGTTTTTTTTTAATTTCTCCTACGGGTCTCTTCAAGCTGACAAGGATCCTCTTTCGTAGTTGTTCATATAAAATCAAACAATGAATATGATTAAACTTGTAACCGACGCAAGGAAAACTAAACATTTTAACGATACCACTGCTCTAATATATTGTTCGTAATTTTAAAGATTCATAAAATAAAAACCTAATTTATATATATATATATATATATATATATATATATATATATATATATATATATATATATATATGACATAACTAAAAAGATTTTTCATCTCCTGTCACATATAAAAACATCCATCATTTTCTTCACCCCAAGAGACATCCTGATGAAGGTTCAATGTAACCGAAATGTTTTAAACATCGATAATTAAATTCATCCCATTTTCGGAACACTTGTTTTTTCAAATTTTCTTTATTATATATATATATATATATATATATATATAATATATATATATATATATGTGTGTGTGTGTGTGTGTGTGTGTGTGTGTAGAAACACTATATAATAAATCCGCTCTACTTACGTATTGAGCACTTTATATTTGCTATAATGCTGACTTATCCAGGTAAAACTTGTACAAACCAAATATTGAGACCAACCCAATATTTTCACCGGTAAGTCATTCATTCATACACTATATATATATATATATATATATATATATATATATATATATATATATATATATATATATATTCTACCGGTGTGAAACAATCTGATAACTAAGTTTTCAAAATAAAAACAAATATTCAAACTGACATCTGCGGGAAAGAATTAATAAAAAAGAAAGGACCAGCACATCCGAACTTTCTGAAAATAATCATCAGTATCGTATGTAGGGGCCAAGAGAGAAAAAAAAACGAAGGGGTTTGCTAAGTTATATATGTGAAAAGTGCTCAATACGTTAAGTAGAGCATAATTATAAGGACCTGAATGAATCTGACACTATCTACTAGTTATCCTGAAGAACCATTCCGGTGAAACCCAGGTAGATACTATCTGACTCATGTAGGTCATATATATATATATACATATATATATTTATATATATATATATATATAAAATTAAATTGTAATAAATACTATTCATCCTTCAAATATTTTGTAATTAAAAAAAAGAATACAAACTCAAGTTAATTTGATATAATATACTGACAACGCCGGGTTTCCCCGCTAGTTTCATAGAATTTGAAGCCAATTTGTTAAAGAGTAATAAAAAATAATCCAAAAGATGAACGGGGAAAAAACTAATGTTTATACGAGGGTCATTAGCCTCGTATTTTCTTTATTTTTCAAAGCTCTGTACTTTTGTTTTAATCCGAAGAAAAGCATGACCACCATCTTCTTCCAATTACTTCAGGGCATTAGAATGCAAATAGGTTCTTATTGCAAAAGGTCTTTGATGGTTTGACAAAATTTTATTTTCAGCCGGAGATATTTTCGATTCGAAGAATACAATTAGATTATTAAAAGTTCCAATATTATGAACTCTATATCTGCGAGTCCATCGGGAGTCATATGTTAACGCCTGTTGCCAGCGAGGCTAAGTCTCGGCAAGAAACGAGATTAAAGCGTGACTTTGAATTCAATGAAAATGGCAGAATGAAAAGTTTATGAATATTTGAAATAAAGGAAAAGGTGACAAAGTAAATAAACCCAATTAATGGTAATGCAATTCAGTGAAAATGCAGTTTTCTTTGGACAAATAGAAAGTAACTCAGAAAAGTAATTTCAAAGGAAGGTGAATTCTTAACGTTTTTCTTAAATGCATGACTTGCACACTTCCATTCTATCTCGATCACTTTTTCTATCTCTCTATCTATATATCAGTCTTTTCATATCTATCTCTTTATGAATCTATTCAATATGTCTATATTATACCGGTATGTAGATATATAATAATAATAATATAATAATAATAATAATAATAATAATAATAATAATAATAATAATAATAATAATAATAATAAAGAGAAGAAGAAGAAGAAGAAGAAGAAGAAGAAGGGGGAGGTGAAGAAGAAGAGGAAGGGGAAGAAGAAAAGAAGGAAGGGGAAAGGGGAGGAATTTGCTATATGCATAACTAAAGAGTGTTCAATATCATTGATAGAGCATATATATATATATATATATATATATATATATATATATATATATATATATATATATATATATATCAAAAATTTAACGGGGGGTTCGCCTGTTATTTTGCATAGGTG
>CM042149.1:68206400-68211400 GCA_023376005.1 Doryteuthis pealeii | reverse complement strand
TAGAGGACTTGCCAAGTGCGATAGCTAATAGGGATGGATAGAAATAGTCGTCCAGGTACTATATTAACTCATTCCGTTAAATGGCATCACCCAGATATAATGGGCCTTACTATTTCTTTTACAAATAACATGTAAAACGTTGTACGAGTTCGAATAATTCTTCTTTAGTAAAATGCACTGAAAAGTAAATTTATATACAATTCTTTAAAACATTCTTATTACGCGATGAACCTTCATGAGAAATTTCTCTGATGATAAAATTATTTTCTCCAATTTAAAATTGATACTCAGCGAATTCTAAATATGAAAATAAGATTCTTAATATATCACTATTTTTTGAAAGAGCCAGAACCAATCACATGTCATGCTCAGGAAACAGACTGTCACGTGTAACTCTAATTTGGTCTATCCATACACTGCACGGCCATTTTACCAAGAAAACATTCTCTCTCTCTCTCTCTCTCTCTCTCTCTCTCTGTGTGTGTGTGTGTGTGTGTGTGTGTGAATATAATCGAGTTAATTTTTTATACTATTTATATAGCTATAACTATTATGGAACTATTATGAAAACATTACGTGATTAAGAACTAATTTCCATTTAATATTACTTTCCTCCATATATATATATATATATATATATATATATATATATATATATATATATATATATACTTGTAAATCCACGAAGCAAACAAATATATTTACTTCTGGATTTTATTAAAATCGATTTAAGAGTGCTCAATAAAAAGAGCTAAACATAACCGACAGCAGTTTCTCGCCGTAGCGCGAATTAAATTCCCTGAAGATTCGCGCTACTGCGAGAAACTGCAGTCGAATATTTTAAGCCGTTCGTTTTTAAAGCCTATATATATATATATATATATATATATATATATATATATATATATATATATATAAGTGGTGTAAGAGCTGTAATCATTTATTCCTTATAGTACACAAGACATTTAAGGTGCTATTGTTATCATTGGTTTCCAAGCAGCATGTTTTCCACTGTTAGGCGCGTTGTCTTGATGAAAAGAGGCTAACATGCAACTTTGAAACCAATGGTAACAATTGCACCTTAAATGTATTGTACACTATAAGGAATATATATATATATAATTCATAAAAATAAGGTATTTAGACAACCATCTCTTTGGCAACTTTTTACACCCAGCATTCTCTTCCCACTCTCTAACAGCACAAGTTGATATGGCAACGTAGTGCTCAGGGCTTCATCCGTCACTTCTGTTGTCTCACTCATTGTCTTTGCGAAATATTTACATGGGCGAGTTTAGAATGAAGAGGAAATTTAATTGTTTCGCTTTAAGCGAATTCTAAGCGTTTCTCTTTGGCTGCGTTAATCTTGAAGCCATCCATCTCTTTCTCATGTAATCCGTTAGGTATCAGCTATTTGTTAAGATTAAAAGAGAGGTGAACAGAATGCTGTATACCTGTACACTTATTCTAGTTATATATTCAAGATCTCTGTATATCTTCATCAATAGGTAGATAGATATATTGATAGATATACTGATAGACATATGAGTAGATTTAGATAGTTATATCTATCTAAGTCAAATCATATGCCTTATATATATATATATATAAGTCAAATATATATATATATATATATATATATATATATATATATATATATATATATATATGATGAAGACCTACAGAGAACGGACTGAAATATATACAATCAGATTGATATAGATAGCAAGATAAATTGTTATAACATCCAGTTTAATGTCATATAAAATGTTATATATATATATATATATATATATATATATATATATATATATATATATATATATATATAAGAGAGAGAGACAGAGAGACAGAGAGAGAGGATATACATAAAATCAATGTGCAGTTTAACATATAAAAACTTTAAAGTGCACATAGACTTTGTGGACAGGTACACTCTTTCTCTCTCTCTCTCTCTCTCTCTCTCTCTCTCTCTATATATATATATATATATATATATATATATATATATATATATATATATATATATATATGTATGTGTGTGTGTGTGTGTGTGTGTGTGTGTGTGTGTGTGTGTGTGTATGTGTATGTTAGCATGATACAAACTAGTATGTAATAAGAGAATGTATAAAGACTGCTCTATCAGCCTTCGAATTCGATTGTTTTGAGCTACCAAGAAAATCAGCATTCGAATCGTGACATTGTTTGGTTTCAATCAGCGACGAGTCCCATTACGAGACAGTCGATAGATAAATAGATATATATATATATATATATTGACTTCTTCGTCGGTTTAACTGTCAGTGATCTAATTTAGCAAACCAGTCATAGTTAGTTGTATTCTCGCTAAGATGCCCCTACATCTGACTTTGTGTCAACCTTGATTTAGTAAGTATATTTCCAGATACATAGATAGATGTCAACAGACATAGATATGAAGAAAATATAATAGATAGATAATCTAGTGAAGATAAAGATATATATATATATATATATATATATATATATATATATATATATATATATATATATATATCAAACCCTTCGCACGAGCAAGATACGACCCAAGGTCAAATTAAAGCGGGGTTTAACGGGTTTGAAATCAGAGTTTTCCATCTTCTAAACCTGTTGCCATACAAAGGTTAAGGATTTCAGTCTTCTCTTCTATTTACCCATAGTTCAACCAGAATAGGTAAAGTAATACCTTTCCCAAGGGTATTACGGCCGACTGAAATACAAACAGTCTCACCCAGTATCTGAACTAGTCTTACGGTGTTCATTTGCCTTGATGACGACCTGTACACGAAACGCTGTTCCTATAAACTACATGCGCTTCCTATATTTCTATATGATCATATATGCTAAAATAAAATAAAACAGAAACCGAGAGAGGGGGAGGGGGAGCGAGATCTACATATAATTGAGCAGTTCGTGATAACTACAGTATATTATTTGGAATATAAATCTTTATTGTTATAATGAAAGTAATATTTTACCAACTAAAGTATTTCCTATCATTTCTATTATTCTGACTATTGTTCTCATATTTATTGTTATATGCACAACATAACGGCCGATGTGCCCTCCGGCCTTCTTTAGGTGTTTCGGTCGAAATGCTGTGTATAGAACAAAAAAGATGAGGACAATAGTCAGAATAATACAAATAATATGAATTATCAAGCTTCATCTAAAAAAATTCAGAGAACTAAAATTATTCTTTGCAGACGCAACCCCCCCTTCTACCCTGGCGACGCTGGGTAGCCCCTTCTATTCTTCTAAAACTATAATTTTCATATAGCTACAAAACAATCGAAAACCCATTTTATGAAATTTTTGTAACTTTTTATCTTATTTTTTTAAGAACAGATGCATAGTTTTCCTTTGTGTTTATAGTTCGGTTTAGTTGTTTAATGGCATATCAAACTTGATGGGTTATTTAATGACAAAACCATCCTTGTATAAAAACAGAAACATAAATTCATGCTCCGTTGTGTATCTTTAAATAATGCGTGATATATAATGAATAAGTGCCTTGACAGGTGTGCAGCATGTGAATCACATTAACTGCTGTCTGTGAATGTTGCTTTTAATCGCCTCACTAATTCTTTAATTAATTAATTTATGTAATTATTTAAATTTATGCAGTTTATTGCCTAGGATTTCAACAACTATTTTCTTTTTAAAATCACACTGATTAATCGAAAAATTTTACATTCTAATCCTGTCTATTCATTATTATTGTTTTTTAACTCATCTTTTCTTTATTTACCCCATAGATGGGACTCTAATAGGTACTACCACTCCGGGTAAAAGTTGACCTGGGAGTAATGGCAATACAGGGGTAATCCACACTTCCAAAACGTCAAGAATGGGAACCTCACCACTAGAGGCAGTTTAACGTCATGCCCAAGAAACTAAGACCCTCAGCAACCGCCCTTTAGCACATCTATCATAAAAAGGGATGGCAGTCTGCCAGAGCAATACGGCCAGTATAATCATATATATATATACCAACTCCTCCGCACGAGCAGGATGCGACACAAGGTCAATTTCTTAAGCGGAGTTCAGCAGGTTTGAATTCAGAGTTTTCCGTCTCCGATACCGGTTGCCTAACCAAGGTTAAAGAGCCCGGTCTGTCCTACTATTTACCCATAGCTGGAGGGAGAGTAGGATTCATACCTTTCCCAAGGGTATTAGCGCTAAGTGAAATGCCTATATAATCATATAGGTTCTAGGGCTTGACGCAAGGATCAAAGTGAAGTGTATCATGTTATGGATTGTTAAATTGCCTAAAAACTGTCTAATATTAGATATTTCAAATTTGTATCATATATATTTTAAACGGTTTCATAGACTAAAAAAAGAACATTCTTATTATATCTAAATGTTTACTGTTTTTTTTTTGTGGTATATGTTGCTAATAAGTGTGTTATGTCCTTGGAGAAAAAAGAACATATAAAAAAAATTCCCCTAGCTCAGTCGGTAGAGCGTTCGGCTAGAAACCACAAGGTTCCTAGTTCGATACCGCTCCTCGCCAACTCAGCGTATGAGTAGCACAGGGATCTGTGCGGTAAAGTAAGAAGCTGATGGTAGCTGTGGCACTCCACCTCCGATGCTACGAACAATCTCCTTGGTCTAGCGCTATTGAAAAGGTGATAGACTCCCTCGCTGACTGGCTGATACCGACATTAGGCCCCCGACGAATTTTTTTTTTTTTTTTACATCGTAAGAAAACAGAGAATATCGTCTATAAACTAACAATAACCCGAAATAACAGAAAAAAATATATTTGACATCTGAGCTGTAACCGTTTTACAACACGTGCAAATACATCGGGGTGGTAAAATTATACACCCAGAGTATTAACTGAAAATATCCCTACCGGTGAGAGTTAGAATACGCAGTCTGTATCCAGTACAGTGAGGTATAACTCTCCCAAAATTGGATTACCCTGGATGGGACACTAAACTGCATCTGATTGTGAGGCTCTTGGATCTCTG
>CM042149.1:68198900-68201400 GCA_023376005.1 Doryteuthis pealeii | reverse complement strand
ATGAATTGTGTACTCATGCACATACGAATAAGGTCGTGTGCGGTCTATATTTTGTTTTCTCTTTGAAAAAAAAAAGAAGACAATGTGTATCGGCGCGTTATGTGTGCTTATATATGTAAGTATTTTTACTGATATATTTACTTACCTATCTGCTAATCGATTTACTTGCTTTCTTTTTCGTTCCCCAAGGTAAGATAAACTGTCAGAGTTATCATGTGAGTGTAGATAAGTATGTATTAATTACCTCATGTGCCCGTGGGTTACTAACAGTACGTACTAATGTTGTAAGTTTAGTGTACGTTGATTTGTTTACAGGTGTATGTATTAAAGTTACTGCATGTGCGGATTTAAGTTAAGACGATGAACAACTGTGGATGAAGGGGATGGTATCTTTCGTTTTTGTTTTGCTTTTTGTACGATTAAAACGGATTAAGAGCTTAGAGATTACAGCTATCACTTTGTCTATACACAACTCTTTTTACACCGATAAGAAATTGTTTTCAAGCACGAACGTATATAATCAGTCATTTTAATTGTAATTATAACCTGTAAGTCAACTTAGTACTTAAGTGGGGGTGATATATGTATATATATATTGTGGAGATGCTTACAATAGAGCCCTGGTTTTTATATGAGATGCAGTCCTTGTAAATATGCAACTCAATACAACTTTTAATACTTAGTGAATATACATGCACAGTGAAATGTTGAATGTGTATCAGTACGTACTAGATTTCCATTTATAAATATATATTTCCCTCTATATTTGGCTGTTTGAATATAAATGTATATATTAATAGAATTTTTGATATATGAATGTAGATATCTAAGAAAAATGAAAGCCGTTTATACAAAAGGACTTTTATTTTCTGTGTACAGAATTAACTCTGTTTTTCATGAGTTTTGTTGAGAAGGCAGATGTTATTGTTGCTTTTGATTAATTTTATTTTTCCTTCGATTTTTTCCCAACAATAACTTTTGTAGATTAATTCCAGGCACAATTTAACCCGCTCACTCTATTAATAACCACATAAAGCTTAATTTTTTTTTTTATCTCTATTCTTAATATTTCTTCACTTTTCAGTATTATATCTCATGAGAAATCCTTAGCACGAGAGAAAGAATATATGACAGATTGATAGATATAAAAGAGGTGGGTTCGGTACGAAGTTGCTATTTGGATAGATCGATAGATAGACTGATAGAAAGAGAGAAAGGAAGAGGCTGGACAGATATAAAGTGACTGAATTCGGTACGAAGTTAAAGTGATTAGATAGATAGATAGATTGATAGAAAGGAAGAAAGAGGTTGGGATAGGTACAAGCGTACGATTAGTAGACAGATAGATAAATGACAAAATCAGTCTTGAATATAGACGGGAATATATATCCAAAATTTTTAGTACGTGTCTCTATATAATGATGTATATATCCCTCGCCACATCCACTTGTTGTTTCTAGGCAAATGTTTATACACCTTTTGAGTAGGTGTTAGACTTTCTTTTAGTGGGTGTAAATAAGTGTTTGTAAAAGTGTATCTAGCGATGGATATATGTATTTGTAAAAAATATATATGTATACGTATAGGTATGTTGTTGTTTATTTATAGGTTTCTGCAAATGATCAAATATCAAGGGAGATGTATCCGTTAATGTAAACATGTAATCATTTGTATATCAATGACAGCTCAATATATCTTGATATTCACATCAGTCTATATTTATATATATATATATACATATATACACACAATCATACATACGTATATATAATATATATAGATAAAGCTATAGATATATAGATAGGTGTATTGATGTGTGTGTCGTTATAGGTGTGTTTACGAGAATTCGCCGTCCAGGTGTGTACTGAGCAATTGAACGTATGATGCAAGTCGGCAGGTAGTACTTAGAAAGTGACGAACGATTTCACTCAATTGCGATTTCGACACAGGACAGGTGTCTGGGTGTGGTTAGGCGACAATTGAGAAGACAGTTGAGGGGTCAGGATTTGTTGAGATTTTGGTCAGCTGTTGAGGTAAATAGTACTCCGTAAAGAAGATCGAGTCAGGAATTCGTATCTCGCTCCACTGTGTGACACTGAAACACACAGGCACTGCTCGATATACGATCGCTGGGATTGGATGAAATGAACGGGAGAACGAAGGAGAGAGTGAGCTGGTTCGTTAAGGAGAGAGGGGGAAACGGGAGAGTGCGCCGGAATGTTGAGCTACACAGAGAGGGTGAGAGCGAGAGAAAGGAAAAGGAAGGGAGAGAAAGAAAGTAAGTGAGCAGGTGAGGAGAGAGGGAGGGTTTTTTCTATCGGATGGTGAGGATGTTGAAAGGATGACATCGGAAATCTATTATGATCGAAGTAATTTGACTGATTGATTGATAGATAGATATATAGATAGATAGACAGATAGATGGTTATATTTTTCTTTCCTGAAAAATATAAGACCTACAGGTAAGTATTCATTTTTTAACAAAAAAAATGTTTTTTTT
>CM042149.1:68181400-68186400 GCA_023376005.1 Doryteuthis pealeii | reverse complement strand
TGACAGTACATTTTTTGTTGTTTATATTTTTTTTTAGGGTATATCGTTGTTTGCTTGTTTTTATACGGTTGATTTACTGCGTATACCTATAAGTAAACTGGTGGGACAACCTTGTGAAAAAAGCGAGAGATATAAGAAAAAAGGTTGGGTGTGCAGTGGAAGAGAAGAGGCTGATAGCGGTGGAGGCTGGCAGATGGCAGGAGGAAGAAGCGAAAGTGATGTCGGATGCGGCTAAGGAAGTAAGGAATGGCGAAGAAGGTTAAATGTGTTTTATTGATCAAAAACCGGGAATCAGTCTACAAAAATAGATAGAAGCACACTGTTCACACTGAGAACAGACGAGCCCAATATATATATATATATATATATATATATATATATATATATATATATATATATATATTTACAGTTATAATCCATGAGTATATATACCATTACATATAAGAATAATAATTTTTAGATGCCGAGGACATATGTGCTTGTGAAATGTATTAATGTATGCGATGTTCAAATCATTGTCTCAAATGTCTTCATGAGTGTATGGAGATGCAGATATTGAAATGTATCAAAGAAACATGATACTACGCTCACACTTTCTTTTTTATATATATATATATATATATATATATATATATTATTATATATACAACCAACCCATACACACGAAAGTATGTGGGACACGGTTATTGATAAACGGAATATAACGGATTTGAATTCAGTGTTTTCAATATCCTAGACAAGTTGGCATGCAAAGTTTAAAGGTCCCACTCTGTCCTAATATTTAACCTTAGTTTAAGAGGAAATAGTTGGACGCATACCTTTATCAAATACATTAGCGCTATGGGAAATGTAAACAGTCACGTCCAGGATTTGAATTTGGATCATGTGCCACCATAACTTTTACACGACCAGCTCAACCTTTATAATATATATATATATATATATATATATATATATATATATATATATATTAAGTCACCAATACAAAGTTCGTCTTACCAATGGTTTCAGATGTTTATCCGTCATCAGAGACGTTGACTTTTTGAAAAAATATATAATATATGATATATTATATATATATATATATATATTATAATATATATATATATATATGAGAGAGAGAGAGAGAGAGAGAGAGAGAGAAGAGAGAGAGAGGGGGAGGGGTAGAAAGAGATAGATAGATAAGCAGAGAAACATACATTATACATACATATCAAGATGTGTGTGTATAAACACAGTTTTACACACAGACTTACCTAAATTTAATCTGATATATTTATTCACACGGGCAAAATGCCTATCAGGTTCTTCTTACGTGCATGAAAATAACTTTTCAGGAACAGAGACGAGAGAGAGAGAGAGAGAGAGAGAGAGAGAGAGAGAGAGAGAGAGGGAGAGAGAGAGAGAGGGGGTAGAGAGATCAGAAAAGAATAAGAGTAGGTGTAATGCTGAGCAAGATTCTCTACACTTGAAAGCTACAAAGATTTGTACTACTGTGTTTATACAAAAAACACTCAATGTGCATTGTATGATTTCTAACATGATTTCTACACGTTGTACTGAATATATTATTTACCCCAGAAACTATATATATATATATATATATATATATATATATATATATATATATATTTGGGAGAATATGTGCTTAATTGAAGTTATACATAATTTTTGAAAATTCATTAATTGATAATTAATGAATTAGGCGGGCACACCCTTTCAAATGTAAGGCTAAACAAATCGAGAAAAAGTCAATCTATGTATGCACACTTTGTCTCGATTTGTTTAGCCTTACATTTGAACGAGTATGCCTGCCTAATACATTAATTAATTTTCAAAAATTAGGTAAGACTTCAATTAAGCACATATTCTCCCAAACATTGTCGGCTAAAAAAAACCCAATATCAAACACATTGTTTGTTTGTTTACTTCTCATATAAATATATATACAGCCTCTTCATTTCTTCACATGTATCTACCACAGTATCTTTCTATCTATCTACATCAGGCTTAGTACATTTATCTATTCGTTTATCTTAGTATATTCATATCTCTCCCTCTATCTCTCACTCACTCTGACCATATCTGTTCGAATGTGTAATCTACAAATCCATCAGATAGATTCGTGAATTAAAATATCTGCAGTGACATACCCAAAACTTATGTAGGTAGATAATTCTAACATCAACATGCAAAAGAAGTTTCAGTCATTTGTACCATTTCTTTTATTTACTTAAGCTATTAACTCTTTGCCAACCAAATTTCCCACACGGCTGTACGAAATTGTCTTGGTATTTTAGCCGTATGATGGGACATTTCAAAGTCTGCTATCTATTCACCTCACGACACAATCACTGACAAAACAAACGATTCCAGGAGTGTTTGCGTAGTGATTTTTAACAATTGACCGGTTTACAGTAGGATCGTAGTGGTGGTAGAGACGCTGTGGGCAGTTTTAAGTGGGTAAAGAGTTAAACCAAACAATTTACGTCTTTCAATTTACTACAATTCAATGGCCTGCATTATTTCTTTAGTCTTTCTCTAACAGGTACTACCACTCCGGGTCAGACTGGACCAGGGAGCAATGGTGATGAAGGGGTGCTCCACATTCCCCAAACCTCCAAAACTGGAACCTCACCATCAGACAGTTTAACGTCATTCCCAGGACATGTAGACCCTCAGTCATCGCCTTCTAGCACCCATATGTTAAAAAAGGGTTGGGGCTTACAATGAGGGCAATAGAGTTGGGAAAATCATATAGGTGCTAGGGCTTGACGTGACCAGCAGATTGATCGGAGGGGGCCTCTCCGACCGTCCGTCTAGCCCAAGAAAGGTCCAAAGCGGAGTATTGCAAGTTATGAACTACTCATCCACCTGGGCTCTATCCTTATAGAACGATCTTGAATATAATTTTGGAGGACTTAAATGTAATTTGAACTTAGATGATAGAGAACTATGTGAAATATAATTTTGGAGGACTTCAATATAATTTTGGAGAGGGTGAACGTAATTTAAACGTAGGTGTTATAGAACGATCTTGAATATACTTTTGGTGGACTTAAATGTAATTTGAACTTAGATGTTATAGAACTATGCGAAATATAATTTTGGAGTACTTAAATGTAATTTGAACTTAGATGATAGAAAACTATGTGAAATATAATTTTGGAGAGGTGAACGTAATTTAAACGTAGGTGTTATAGAACGATCTGGAACATAATTTTGGAGGACAAATATAATTTGAACTTAGGTGTTATATAATATGTAATATAATTTTGGAGGGCTTAAATGTGATTTAAAAATGGGGCTTATAGAACAAAGACCATGAAAACAAATGAAAACGAGAACAGTTCCGTCAGGGTTTTTTGAATTCGGCCCAATGAATTCCACTTCCAACAACAATAACCGTTACGCTTAGCGCGCCTCCTAAAATGCCAAGAATCGACCAAAAAAACATTAAAAATCGATTTACAGTATAAACCCTGAATTATCGGAAATCTATTTGAATTGAATAACTAAATGGACAGTTTTATCTCCACATTTATCATTCAAAAGTTTTTATCATTGAGTTGCCTTTGCATTGTATCATCATTTATGGAAGGTCGGTTTAATGGCGGAACGAGGGTGAGATGTCCAAAACATCAAAGAAATCTGCAACATAATCTCGAAAATGTATTATCAATGATAAATCCCACCCAAAATGGTTAGACAAATAATCGGCATAGATATCTAGACTTTTTCCGTATATACCAGGGTCATTTTTATATAAGGAAAAGGAATCATTTGGACATAAAGCAATTTTTTTCTGTAAAATGTTAACTCTGGCTTGTTTGGAATTGGTTTATGGTTGGCAACCTTCAGGCTAAAATAGATGATGGCGTAGTTTCTCTCTCTCTCTCTCTCTCTCTCTCTCTCTCTCTCTCTCTCTCTCTCTCTCTCTCTCTCTCTCTCTCTCTCTCTCTCACGTACAGACCGATCTTCGAATGGCAGTCTCTGTTGCAGTGGCTGCAAACAAAAGAGTTTTGGACACAGCAGTCAGTAAAAAGGTATTCTGGGACATGAAAAGACCCATCACTATTGATTTCTTTGAAGAGCGTGTAACTATAAACAGTGCTTCCTATTGCTAATTGTCTATGCAAAATTAACTATATCTATTACATGACCCTGTAAACACTGCTTCATATTGCTAATTTCCAAGGCAAAATTAACCATATCTCTTGCAGGACACTGTAAACACTGCTTTCTATTTCTAACTTCCAAGGCAAAATTAACCACATCTCTTGCATGAACTTGTAAACACTGCTTCCTATTTCTAACTTCCAAGGAAAAATTAACCATATCTCTTGCAGGACACTGTAAACACTGCTTCCTATTTCTAACTTCCAAGGCAAAATTAACCATATTTCTTGCATGACCTTGTAAACACTGCTTCCTATTTCTAACTTCCAAGGCAAAATTAACCATATTTCTTGCATGAACTTGTAAACACTGCTTTCTATTTCTAACTTCCAAGGCAAAATTAACCATATCTCTTGCATGAACTTGTAAACACTGCTTTCTATTTCTAACTTCCAAGGCAAAATTAACCATATCTCTTGCAGGACCCTGTAAACACTGCTTCCTATTTCTAACTTCCAAGGAAAAATTAACCATATCTCTTGCAGGACACTGTAAACACTGCTTTCTATTTCTAACTTCCAAGGAAAAATTAACCATATTCTTGCATGAAACTTGTAAACACTGCTTCCTATTTCTAACTTCCAAGGAAAAATTAACCATATCTCTTGCATGAACTTGTAAACACTGCTTCCTATTTCTAACTTCCAAGGCAAAATTAACCATATTTCTTGCATGAACTTGTAAACACTGCTTCCTATTTCTAACTTCCAAGGAAAAATTAACCATATCTCTTGCATGAACTTGTAAACACTGCTTCCTATTTCTAACTTCCAAGGAAAAATTAACCATATTTCTTGCATGAACTTGTAAACACTGCTTCC
>CM042149.1:68161400-68173900 GCA_023376005.1 Doryteuthis pealeii | reverse complement strand
AAACTTTTTGAAAAGAACCACCCTCTTAACAAGGATGTAAGTTCACAGGCTTACAAAAATCACCCATTCACTCACTTGATGTTAGAATTCTCAACAGAAAACTTGATTACAGCTAATAAACCCGTATATATTTTTGAATACCTAATTGCCAATAGAAATATTCGGCATAAAATAACCCAAAGGGTTGACATGCCGTAAAACCCAAACAACCAAACACTATTTATCGCGAGTGAGATCCTTTGTCGTTAATTATTCTATATTCGTAGTTTCTTTAGGACATACATATACACAACTACCCTTTATATATGGACAGTTCAAATCCTGTATGTAGTAATTGCATTTCACTTAGCACTAATACCTTGGGAAACGCATGAATCCTACTCCCCCTTCGGCTATGGATAAATAGCAGGACAGACTGGGTTATTTAACCTTGGTTAGGCAACCGGTCAAGGAGAAGGAAAACTCTGAATTCAAACCCGTTGAACTCCGCTTAAGAAATTGACCTTGTGTCACATCCTGCTCGTGTGGAGGGGTTGGTAATATATACATATATATGCATAGATTTATAGTATGATCATCACAATGATACTTTCTCTAGGGAAAATAACATCCGACGAACTTTAATATACATTTTATCTATTAAGCCTTTAATTACTGTAATTTTAGATGGAGGGAAAAAGATGACCAGATGCTAGATACAGTCGTCTTGGTTCAGGCGGTCTAGATATTTTAATATCGTAAGCAAAACAAAAAAAACTCTGAGGACATTTGCTG
Organism: Doryteuthis pealeii; assembly: GCA_023376005.1. Taxonomy (NCBI): domain Eukaryota; kingdom Metazoa; phylum Mollusca; class Cephalopoda; order Myopsida; family Loliginidae; genus Doryteuthis; species Doryteuthis pealeii. Next base: position 68,173,126 of record CM042149.1, on the reverse strand, counting down.
GAAAAATATATAGAATAATGAAAAGATGTTATCATCTTGTGTCAGGCAATGCCAGATAAGGAAATACATTTTTCTTGTATACGTAAATTGCTTTTCTTTCTTTTCTTCTCCTTCTCTATCTCTATTTCCCCCTCGCTCGCTCTCTATTCACCCCCTCTTTTGGAAATGATGTCAAGCAAACAAGTAGGCGAGAGAACCAAATGTTTGGTCGTCGCTTTGAATGGTTTGGCCTTCGTGCCGTCATTGTTGACGTCACGCGATACTTGAATGCATTACCAGAACAAATTTGTCAAACGTTTGCGCTTTCCGGGGAAAAGAGGTAAATAAAAACAGTTTTAAAAAGAACAAACAAAACAAACAAACAAACACACATAAGATAAAACACTTACATACGCATACAAACACACAAAAATAAATAATGCAAATCGTAGAGAAGTTGCTAAAACAAGGTGCGCGCGATCGTGCTCGCACATAAGACCGTACGCCACTCACGCATGCGCAGACGTGCAGAGAAAACAACGAAGCAAGAATCCAAACAAAATGGCCGGCAACTGAATTGAATTAAATCTAATTTCTTCTGAGTAGATATCTTGTTTTCCATTTTGTTTTTTTTGGGGGGGGTTCGTTATTTAATGTCCAATTATTTGTTTTCTTTTGTTTTCCTTTTCTGGGGTTGGTTGGCGAGTGGCGTTGTTAGCTTTAATTTTCTTTTATCGTAGAATCTTTCTATTTCAATTGTTATTTTATTTTATTTTATTTATTTATTTTTTTTTTTTCTTCTATCTCCAAGATTTTCATCTATTCTCTCTTGTTTTGAAAGTCTCTCTCTTTGCTTTTCGCTTGTATTTTTCCTCGCTTTCTAGTTTATCTATTTTTGTTTTGAAAATTTTATTCATAGATGCATATTTATATTATTGTGTTATTTTTAAGTTGTCAGCCAGTTTCTCTAATGTCTGACTTATTGCATTGTTTCTTCTTTTCTTTATTCCACTTTGTTCGTTGACAGTTGTTTTTATTTACTTTTGTTTACATAATATGCAAGTGTCCTCAGTAGTTGACTGTCTATATACTGGGGACAATAGTTTTGCACTTGTTGTTGTTGCTGATGCTGTTGTTGTTGGTATCATCAACATTATTATTATTGTTGTTGTTGTTGTTGTTGTTGTTGTTGTTGGCAACGTCGCTATTTTGTTTATTTTCCAAGTGAAATCATTGACGTCCACTGAAAATATTTTAAAATCTGTAAATTGTTTTCTCTTGTCTAATTTCATGTTGCTACTGTTGCTGCTGCTAATGATGTTTGTTGGTTTTTGTTCATCTTTCTTGTTATTGTTTTTGAAGTAATTTGCTTTTCTTTTTAAGAATAGAGGAAAAATGTGGGTGGAAAGAAACCTGTGCGGATTTTCTTGGCTTAAAATTAGCTGATATAATAGAGCATGATTTTTATTTTGGGCAAATATCCAAAGACAATTACAATAAAAAATATATAGACACTGACAATTATAATGACAATATAAACAATCTGAAAACAATAAACAAATGATAATAATAATAATGATAATAATATTAATGATGATGATAATAGTAATAATATAATAATAATAATAATTGTAGATGTAATAATGATAATGATATTATTATTAGAAGTAGTAGTAGACAATAGAAGAAGAAGAAGGGCGAGAAGAAGAAGAAGGGCGAGAAGAAGAAGAAGAAGAAGAAGAAAAGAAGAAGAAGAAGAAGAAGAAGAAGAAGAAGAAGAAGAAGAAGAAGAAGAAGAAGAAGAAGGGCGAGAAGAAGAAGAAGAGAAGAAGAAGAAGAAGAAGAAGAAGAAGAAGAAGAAGAAGAAGAAGAAGAAGAAGAAGAAGAAGAAAGAAGAAGAAGAAGAAAGAAGAGAAGAAGAAGAAGAAGGGCGAGAAGAAGAGAGAAGAAGAAGAAGAAGGCGAGAAGAAGAAGAAGAAGAAGAAAAGAAGAAGAAGAAGAAGAGAAGAAGAAGAAGAAGGGCGAAGAAAGAAGAAGAGAAGAAGAAGAAGGGCGAGAAGAAGAAGAAGAAGGCGAGAAGAAGAAGAAGAAGAAGAAGAAGAAGAAGAAGAAGAAGAAGAAGAAGAAGAAGAAGAAGAAGAAGAAGAAGAAGAAGGGCAAGAAGAAGAAGAAGAGAAGAAGAAGAAGAAGAAGAAGAAGAAGAAGAAGAAGAAGAAAGAAGAAGAAGAAGAAGAAGAATTCGATATCTAAATAGAGAAAATCATCCTGCAGTTACGATTGCATTAATACTCATCCAATTGCACCTCATTAGACGTACATTGGTTTTCTTTGTTTGTTCTACGTCATGTAAACACTTTTCGGGTTATTTAATGCCAAAACAAGTCATTTTGTTTAAAAAAGTTTCTATATTTCAAGTTTCTTAATATCTTCAATTTGATATAAATAAATTTTATTCACTTAATTTTGGTTCGGTCGTACAGTGGTTTACGTTACTGAATTTTAACCATCTAAGATGGCGGCTTTTACGCAGCAGCTGTATGCCGCGAAATATATTTGTGATGTTTCTTAAATAGATTAACTAAGTTGAATAAAAAAGACAACAACAAAAAAACAGGTGTGGGCTTTTTATTTGCACAGAATGTCTTCCAGCCAATTCTTCATTTTCATAACAAATTCTAACCAAGAGCAATTCATGGAATTTATTTTCGGTGAGAAGCAAACAGAATTAACAAAAGAAAGAAAAAAACTAAATTGTTAATTAGTATGAAATATCCCTTAGCATAGTGAAGTGCAATAAGAACAGTCAACTCCCCTGGTTTAACCGCCCTGTCGGCTGGGGCGCTAGAATACACCGACTGCATCTCTGCAGAGGGGTAAGACTCCTCAAGTAGGGACATCTGTTGGCTGTGGGTGGCGATCTCTAATGCTTAAAGATGGAATCCTGGTGGCTGAACGGTCCACAAACATGCAACACTCCACTTTAGTCCTTACTCAGGCTAAACGGGCGGTCAGAGAGGACCACTCGATTAATCGGCTGGCCACATCAAACCCTACACCTATATGATTATTATCAATGTGTAATCGACTGCCATTAATCAATATATTGATTAATCCAGTATATCATTCCAATATATCATTCTGTTGCAAAGGGCAGCGACCAGTTTGCCTAAGAGAAAGGTGTTTGGTCGACGATAATTTGCCATCATCGACACATGCGCAGATGTGGTGCCTGTTGTCGCAGAATTTCATTGCTTGTGGCATTGACTGTTTGTTATTTGCAATGAAGTCCTTTAAGTGCACCTAGAGAATCAACCCTGAAGATCCTTATGGTGAAACTCGAGTAGGTTAATACCGTGTACTCTTATACTAATATATATATATATATATATATATATATATATATATATAAACAAAAACGGAATTAATGCCATGCAGATGATACTTGATATCTGTCAGGAACTTATGGTATTCAGAAAGAAAATCAAAATGGACAAAATGACAAGGCGTTAACAATAAGAATAGTGATGATGATGATTATGCTGTTGATGATGAGGAGGAGAAGAGGAGTAGTCGAAGAAGAACATAAAGTGTAATATTCAAAATATCAAAAGGAAGTAATGTGACAACTTTCAAAAGGGAATTATCCGGATTGAAGATTTTCAAAACCATTAATGAACGGATACATCAGTCCAAAGCCATGGCCAAAGTAACAACAACCAAAAAAGAAAAAAGAAAAAAGAGAAGAATAAGAATAAAGAAAAGAAAAGAAAGAAAGAAAGAAAAAGAACAGAGAAATTAGATCCTGACTTGCCAAGGTTTTATTTCGTTCTGGTCGGTCCATTTCACATTGCTGGGCGTTCACTGAGTTTTCCCAACTGAGCGACTCTCAAAGCGTTTAACGTTTATTATTCTGTTTACAGTTTTTCACGTATAAAACAGAAGTCAGTGAGTAATTTGAATGGCTTAGTTTTTTGCTGATAAAGAATCATGGAGTCAAGTATATATATATATATATATATATATATATATATATATATATATATATATATATATATACTTTCTGACCGAAGTTTTCTCCTTTTACCAGAATTTAAGATAGATAGATAGATAGATAGTTAAGTGTAAGGAAATGAATCCGACGGTATATGTATAGATAAAAGGGTATGAAAAACACACATTGTTGTTAAAATGAATATATTTTTTATATCATTTTCGTGTCTAATATTGACAATATTTCGATTTAGAAAAAATCAATCTGAAATATTGTCAATATTAGCAATTAAAATGATGTAAAAATATATTCATTTTAACAAGAAAGTGAATTTTTGCATACCCTTTTATCTATGCATATACCGTCGGATTCATTTCCTTACACTTAACTATATATATATATATATATATATATATATATATATATATATATATATTATATATATATATATATATAAAGATTTATATTGTATATATAGAAGTTTGAAATACCTAATCATCCATCTCTGAACATATTATTAGTTTCATTTTTTTTATGTGTGACAATCGTCAATTATTTATATATCTTTATATATCCTAGTATTGTAGATTGCAAATTGATCTAATAAACCCTGAATACTTGATTTGATTTTAATTGGTTCCGACTTGTTAAACATAGAAAAACATTCTACTCTCTGGCTACCGACGCCCACATACAATACCAGTCCGGAAATTATACAGCCACTTAATATTAGCGAAAAAATGTACTACCTACGGCAATGAGGCTTTAGTCACCTTTGGTATGATCTAATGGAAATTAGTATTGGGGACTTCTCAGTACCTGTGGCACAGGGACTTGTAATAAGGTCAAAGTTCATGTAACTGTTGAGGTGAACCTCGGGTCAGAATTGAAATCTTCTTTGAATATTCAGAATATTTTCAGAGAATAGGCTACATATTTCAAGTGACAAGTTCGGTGACATCATTAAATGTCTAAAGAGACAACAAATAGAACTGACAGAAGGATGACAATAACGGTTTAGGGGAATTGTCAAAAGACACTATCAAGATAATACAGAGACTCAGATATTACAAAGGTTCCAAGTAGACCAATTTCAAGACGGCTGAATATAAGCTTACCATTTACAAAAACGATATTTATTAATAATTGAGATTCGCTTCCGGTTTTTGTCTGTAACAAAAATTACGTCACTGCTTACGTCAGATTACAAAAAATCGTCATAACATAGAATAAATACACTCAAAATTTGAACATGCAACATTAGACAATCCTCATTGTTTTTTTTAAACAAGTTTTAATAAATACATGACTGGTATTATATATCTATATATAGTTTGTTTTATTTTAATACATATTTAAAGTTTACATTTCAAATTGTTTTATTTTTTAATCCTTTAATGAATTTGATGATTTTACTTACTTAGGTTACAAACTCGCTAACATTGAATTTTTTACTCCCACCCCTCAGGCGATGTTTCAAAAATCTATTTTTACATCGCCCGGAGGGTATTTTTTATTTTGTACTAATATCAATAAATTACAGTTACATTAAATAAGTCACATAGATCTAAGTCACCAAGTAGTGTTTTTTACGCTATTAACACTTAAATTCACAAGATATTGAGCACACTATGTATAAATAGGGCCGGTTTAGCTCAGTCGGTAGAGTATCCGATTAGGAACCACAAGGTTCCTTGTTCGATACCGGCCCTCGCCAACTCAGCGTAGGGGTAACACAAGGATCTGTGCGGTAAAGTCAACAGCTGATAGTAGGTGTGGCGCTCCACCTCACACGCAAAAACCATATCCTTGCTCTAGCGCTAGTGAAAAGCCACCCCGACAACATATATATATATATGTGTGTGTGTGTGTGTGTGTGTGTGTGTGTGTGTATATATATATATGTATATATATATATGTATGTACATATATGTATATATGTATATACAGGTTAACACACAACATCATTGTTACCGTATTATTATTTTTTTCTTTACACCTGCATTGTGAAAGCCTTCTAAATCAACCTCCTAACCAATATATACACATTGCTTCAAGGAAATTATAAAACTCTCTGATATATATATATATATATATATATATATATATAAAATAGATGACGGGCGGAGGGTTTGCCATGAGCGGTGACTGATAGGGCCGAGTGGCAAGAGAAATTCTTGGGAATACATGCTGTCAGTCTGACGATGATGATGATTAAAATGATAGCTTCCGTAAATTCAAATAGGATTATATGCGTATCTTATTTCTGGCAGAAATATACTATGGAATATAGGGATGCTTTTTTTGTTTGTGTTTAAATTAATGCTTTTCTATATCTTTTCCGAGATATCATTCTGTTGCACAGGGCCACGACCAGTTTGCCTAAGAGAAAGGTGTTTGGTCGACGATAATTTGCCATCATCGACACATGCGCAGATGTGGTGCCTGTTGTCGCAGAAATTTCATTGCTTGTGGCATTGACTGTTTGTTATTTGCAATGAAGTCATTTAAGTGCAGGTAGAGAATCAAGCAGAAATGACACAGATAGAAATGTGCATGAAGATATAGGCGAGGATTCTAGAATATCCAATTCAGGGGTTCATAATGATAAATAGATGGTTTTCCGATTTCTTAGTTTTTGGATAGATAGATATTTAGACATATCTATTAATTAATAGGGCTGGTTTAGCTCAGTCGGTAGAGCCTCGGACTAGGAACCTCGAGGTTCTGGGTTCGATACCGGCCCTCGCCAACTCAGCGTATGAGTAGCACAGGGATATGTGCGGTAAAGTGAGGAGCTGATGGTAGGTGTGGTGCCCCACCTCAGACGCCTAAAACAATCTCATTTGGTCTAGCGCTATTGAAAAGGGGATAGACTCCCTCGCCGTCTGGCTGATACTGACTTTAGGCTGCCCGTCGATTAATTAATGCTCCAGTTCTTAATTGTAGGGTCGTTACCATCTAGCAACACCCTCTGGTTAGAAATGAGATCGTCCAATCGTCCAAGATGAAATGCAAAAATGTAAATCCAATTTGTATTTATCATGAGTGTCGTCAACTTAGCTAAATACTGGACTATTCCATTCGTATAATAAAGAAAGGGAAGAAAAAGGACATGATATATGAAAATATAAGAATGCAGGGAATATATAGAGAGGAGTGAACGTGCGGAAGTGATTAGGGTTAAGATAACGCTAATCTTTTTTTAATTGAACGTAATGAAAAGAAGGAAAACAAGCAAAACGATTGAAAGAGAGAGAGAGAGAGTCAAATCAAAATTATTAGACTTTTTACATATTGATCTATTGTTGAAATAGCTCTTAAGTAAACATATCAAACGTAGTAATAATTCAATTATCATACTGTGGTATATCCACAGATCCTGCTAGAAAGATATTCTCCTATGCACAGCTATCACCAGCATAGTAATTGGAGGTGAAAAAGGTTGTGGGTTGTGACTTGAAGAGAAATTATGTATTTTAGAATATCCCGATGCCATTAAATTGCTAGATAGAAAGAAAAGCTCATATGAAAGTTTTGACACGAACAATTTTCTGCTCTGCCATTTAACGCCACACTAACTTGCATAATTCACTGAAAGTTTAAAAAGCGTTAATGAATTAAAATGAATAAATTAAGATTGGAGAGAGAGAGAGAGAGAGAAGAGAGAGAGAGAGAGAGAGAGAGAGAGAGAGAGAGAGATGTATTTTCCTTTTTTCTTTATACAAAGATTGACCATATTAAAAAGTAGTCAATTAACTCCACAAAATAATGATACGCATCTGAAGATCAGGCAGTACACTTTATATGAAACTAAATCATGGGCATTGGGGATATTTTAGATTTTATATATATATATTGTAATACAGATACAAGTGATAACCTACTCGATTTCACCATAAGGTCTTCAGGATTAAATCCACTGGATTAATCAAGATATTGATTAATTGCAGTATCGCGAAAGACACACGTGTAATCGACTGCAATTAATCAATATCTTGATTAATCCAGTGGATTTAACCCTGACGATCCTTATGGTGAAACTCGAGTAGGTAATCCCTTGTACTTGTATTACAATGAATTTGCTCTAACGTATTAAGCACTTTTTATTTGTTATATCGCTGTCTTACCTTTCTGAATTTTGCATCAACTAACCATTGTGACCATATTCACCGGTAAGTCAACTTTTCCAAATTTATATATATATATATATAGTGTTTCCTTGTGGGTGTATGTTTTAATATAACTCTCCGAAACAACTACACAAAAAATGGGAATAATAATGTACGCGATTTCTTAAAATATAGGCATAGAATGACCGGGCCGACATACATATTAGTAGAATAAACATCATATTCACTGCAGAAGAATTCCAATTACTGTCGAATTGGCAGACAAGGCATCAAGGAAACCGTAACCCAATGCGGATCTTACCTTGCTGCAAGCCTACTGCAAAATGACAGGTTATTTATAAAACACCATATCACCACAGAAACCAAGCAGCCAATCAGAACTCAAGGAATAGAATCACCCAAATGCATGAACTGAGTATTCCTGACTCGATGGTCAAAATACTTGTGCATTTCTTGTTAGTAAAAGCAAAGATTTAGGCAGGTATAGCTGACTGACTTCAACACCTACATACATACACACTAACTATCCTTTATACATTTATAGATCATAACTATGTACTTATCTATTAATAATGGAGATTCGCTTCCGGTTTTTGTCTGTAACAAAAACTACGTCACTGCTTACGCCACTATACCCGTCATAAATCGTCATATAATAGAATATACACACTCAAAATTTGAGCATGCAGCATTAGACAGTCCTCATTGGTTTTTTTTAAACAAGTTTTAATAGATACATCTCCAGTATCATATATTTATATATAGTTTATTTTATTTTAATAGATATTCAAAGTTAATAGAACTTAGTTTCGATTTCAAATTGTTTTATTTTTTTTACTCCTTTAATAAATTTGATGATTTCATGCTTTATGGTTCAAACTGTCTGACATTTAATTTTTAACTTCCACCTCCTCAAGCAATATCTTTCAAAAATTTATTTTTACATCACCCGGAGGGTGTTTTTGTATTTTGCTAGTACATATAAAAAAACATACACAATTTAAAACGGGGAAATTAAATAGTTTTTTGATGGTGTATGATAGAAGCAAAACAGATTGACGAAGCGAGTAAAGAAGGGAGAAAAGATACAGAAAGGTAAAAGTATCCAATCCAAAATGTCTACCATGAAATGTGAAAATGGCGGTCGTCTAAGTATGGAAATCGCGGGAAAAGTTGGAGGAAGGCATAAGTCGGGAAAACTGATCAGATTTGTATCGATTGCCGCATTGTTTGCAAATTGTTCCGTGTCTGTTGTGTTTCTTTGTCGGCTAGATCGATCTTGATTTAACCTCTTCTTTAGTCCAACTGGAAAACGCTCGGCGCACCAACGGGACGAGAAGCGAGGCAGGAAGTGAAATGTTCACTTGAATTTAGAGAAAATCAAAGAAAGTGGTGATAGCTGATCAAATCAAGAGGCGATAGAATAGGAAAATAAACGGAGGAAGTCATTCGTGGCTTTTTTAATAATGATAAGGATGTTTTCTACAAATGCGCATTTCTAGGCCAACAACGCTTTCTAAATTGTTAGCCCTAAGTCTGTTTCTCATTTTATTCAGTAAAATAATCGCACGCAAACTTACAGATTATATATATATATATATATATATATATATATATATATATATATACTAAAATCATACGCATACACATATATATATACACACATATATATACACACACACAAACACACATATATATAAATATACAGACGTATAATATATATAGATACAGACACATATAAATTCATACACACACACATATATATACACAAACAAACATATATATATAAATATATACACACACATATATATACATACAGACACAAATTCATACGCACACACACACACATAATATATATATATATATATATATATATATATACACAAACACATAAATCCATACGCACACACATATATATACACACACAAACACATACATCCATACGCACACATATATATACACACATGCACACACATATATATATATAAATATATACACACATATATATATATACACAAACACATATATATATATATAAATATATACACACATATATATATATATATACATACAGACACATAAATTCATACGCACACATATATATATACACACAAACACATATATAAATATATACTCACATATATGTACACACACAAACATATATATATATATATATATATATATATATATATATACATACACACAGATTCACACACATAAACATATATATATATATATATATATATATATATATATATATATATATGCACATCCACGCGCGCACCTGTGTGTTTGTGTATTTCCACTACTTTCTTCTGTCTGAAAAGCATCTATCATAATAATAATAATGTCATCAAAAGTGCATTCGGATAAGCGTATGATATAATTCGATTTTCTATGATTAAGAAATATTGGAATTCTTAACTTAAGTGTAAGTTAGGAGAATATATTAAAAATAATTGATTTTATTATCTCCACATGTTTACGTGTGTGTTGTGTGTGTGTGTGTGTGTGTGTGTGTAATGGATTTTGGGGAAGAGTTGTTTGTTATATTAGAAGCATGGATTTTTTTAAATTGAAAGTAACAAAAAATTAAAAATGTTGAACATTATCTTTTTCTTAACCTTGAATTTTAAAAATGTCACACCGGTCTTTGTCCTTTTTTATAATAATTCTATTGAAGTATAAATTCTTAAAACTAAAAGTAATATGACATTCATAATTTTAAATTCATTTTTATTATTTGTTAGTTTTCTGTTCTTCTAATATAACCAACAAAACTTCCTACAATACATAAAGAATGCTTCTTTAAAGAAGCATACGTGGATTCTCTGATAACATGACGCAAACGCATATATATATGTATATATATATAAATGATGCTGATGAGGCCTAATAGGCCGAAATGTACATACAGAGATTGATTTTTCTCGATTTGTTTAGCCATACATTTAAATAGGCATTCCCGCCTAATTCATTATTAATTAATTAATTTTCAAAATTAGGCACGACTCCAATTAAGCACATATTCTCCCAAAAATTGTCGGCAAAAAGCCATTCCAAACATACCGTGTTTACAACTTATCATATCGTCGTGTAATAAAAGTCACTAGAAGAGGAATATTAACCTACTCTAAACAAATCGTAAAATCTAAGAAGTCCGTTTTGTGTAGGGGTTATGGTATCTGCCTGTCAGCTTGGCAGTCCGGTTTCAAATCACGCACAGGGCAGCCTTCCTATCTATAGCTCTGCTGATGAGGCCTAATAGGCCGAAATGTACATACAGAGATTGATTTTTCTCGATTTGTTTAGCCATACATTTAAATAGGCATTCTCGCCTAATTCATTATTAATTAATTAATTTTCAAAATTAGGTACGACTCCAATTAAGCACATATTCTCCCAAAAATATATAAATAAATAAAGAGACAGATTAGCTCAGTCGATAGATCGTTCGGCTACAAACCACAAGGTTCCTAGTCCGATACCGGTCATCGCCAACTCAGCGTATGAGTAGCACAGGGTTCTGTGCGGTAAAGTAAGGTGCTGATGGTGGGTGTTGTGCTCCACCTCAGATGCTAAAACAATCTCCTTGGTCTAGCGCTTTTGAAAAGGGGATAGAC
>CM042149.1:68146400-68148900 GCA_023376005.1 Doryteuthis pealeii | reverse complement strand
ATAAGTAATGGCTGAGGATAATGAATGGCCAAATCGGAATTTAATTATTTCTTGACTCTTCTTTGTAGCGCCAACGCCGGAAGTATGAAACGGGATGCAATTTGGGATACTTAAATTGAATGTCTGGTTTAGATCAGCCAGTAGAGCACTAGACTAGGAATCGCAAGTTTCCTGCTTCGATATCAGTCCCCGCCAACACAGCGCATGAGTAGCACAGTGTATAGGTAATCTGATATGTGCGGTAAAGTTGTGAGCTGATGATAGGTGTGGCGCTCAGCCTCAGCAAAAATAATAATTTCCCTCCTCTAGCGCTACTGAAAAGGGAATAGACGTACCACTGTTTTGCTGACACCAACAATAGGCCAAATTTACTACTCACAAGACATTGACTCGCTTGAGCTAAGCTGGAACTGATCAAACTCATTAGCGACAGCAAAAATAAACAACAAAATTAAATGAGGCACACCTGTTACACACCCATCCATTACCCCCAGAGGATGTAATTTTGACCTAGATATTGACGCATATACCAAGATGATTTGCTATAGAGAGAAATATTTCATTTCTGACCACATTCCGATGAAATTCACTAAAAATCAACTTGTTGAATTTACAGCTGAATGTTGTTGGCTGGTTGTCCGTTTTATGGCATGTCAACTCTTGTTGGGTTATTTATGCCAAAGATATTTTGTTTTATTCATTCTTGATGGCTACACAATTTTTTTAACTCAATATTTTTAAAACTCAATTTTTAAAGATATTTTTAACTCATTTTTCTATTTAACCCATAGATGGGACCCAACAGGTACACCGGTAAAAGTAATGGCAATGAAAGGGTACTCTAACGTTCCCGGAGCTTCGGAATTGAAACTTCATCAGATGGACGTCGCTCATGAGTTTCGTCCTTGCTGCTTTAGCAGTCCAGCAATCTTGGTCGTCTCACTCGGATGGTTTGTGTGATAGGGGAGAGAAATTCAATCTCACTGACAAAATCTCACAGACAAGTTAAAGCGACACTTCATCCTGTTCGTCATTAATAACTCCAAGACGCGTGTGTGTAAATATACATGTTTATTTGTCAACAACATTTAAAGACTGCGTCGCCGTGAAGGCTCCTTAAGACCTTACAGATATTAGGGCCGCTTATGTATATAAGTCGACCAACACACCCAAGCTGTAGTTGCATTAGTACTTCAAAGGCAAATCTATTATCATCAAAATAAGAAGTTGTATAAACTGCATTTTCGTGTTGATAAAATCATGTCTGCAAAAAATTCTATGCTGACGAGACGTGGATTTTACAGGCCTTTCTATAAAGCACGTGGTGTAATGGTTAGAGTCATAGGAAATGGACTCGTTGATCCAAGTTCAAATCCTGGACGAGGCTGTTTGAATTTAAGATAGCGCTAATATAATTAGGAAAGGTATGCATCCAACTATTTTCCATCCAGCTATGGGTAAATAGCATGGCAGACTGGGCTCTTTAAGTCAGGTAAGGTTACCAGTCTAGCAGAGGGAAACTGATTTAAAACCTGTTAAAATCCGCCAAAGAAATTGACCATGTGTCACATGGAGAGGGATTTGTGGTATATATATATATATATATTATATATATATATTATATATATATATATATATATACATACACTACTTTACTTTAGTTACAGAAAGTAATGAATACCTTACGCAGAAGATACAATTTAGGGACATACTACGAAAAAGAAAAAAAAGTAGCAAAAAAAAGTTGTGTATTGTATATAATGCGACGGTAAATCTCCCAACCCTGTTGGCCTTATGACAAGCCCCAACCTTTTTATCATATGGGTACTAGAAAGCTGTGACTATCCTAGGAATGACGATCAACTATCTGATGTTTCTGGAGGTGTGGAGAATGTGGAGCAAACTTGATCACCATTGCTCCCAGGTCCACTCCGACCAGGAGGGGTAGTACCTATTAGGGTCCAATCTAGGGGTTAAATAGAAGAAAAAAAAAAACAAGAGCTTATAAAAATTTGAGTATCCATTAAGAATGGATTTATTTCAAAACTTAGTCGGCTTTAAATGGACCAGCGTGGTTGATATGCCGTAAAAATAACAAACAACCAAACGACGGTAAAAATCTCTGACACCTTCTGAGAAAAGAAGAAAAAAAATAAAGTAAAGAAAAGCTTTTGTTGTAATTAATCAGTTCAAAATCATCCTGAAAAAAAAATATCTGGGTCTTTTGACGTCTTAGAGAGTAAATGCAGAGAAGATGGATCCAGTTTCTAATTACATAAATCGTCCAATGAGATAAACGAGTTGACGGGGAGCTAAAAATAACCGCTAACCCTATAGAAAGCATTAGCCAATTGAATAGCAATAACCACATTATATACTCAAGTCTTAATCAACAAAGAAGCAATCATTGGTAATTTTGTAAGGGAAATGGTGATTTTTTGCATGGAAACTTTCAGAAGTATCCATTTAACAACGACAAGTAGATTTACTTAATGGATTA
>CM042149.1:68131400-68141400 GCA_023376005.1 Doryteuthis pealeii | reverse complement strand
AACAACCCACAAACCGAAGTTCATGGGTGACGGGTGAAAAATTTCGTCGATCCCCTCGGCATTCCCCCCAAGGGGGCGCCCCAGGCGCTGGGAAATAAACCCCGGCCTGCCCCTTTAAATCAAGGCGGCAGGTATTGCCTGGGGGATGCCCCCTGGGATCGATGCTATTTATTCAACACACCGGTCCAGCGGCCGAAGCTCACTGGACCCCGGTCGAAACTGGCGATTAAGGTGTGGTCTAGATACCCGTTCCTATTTATAGACTCGGCAATAACAATGTGACCATACTCTTGGCCAATCGCTAGCAGTATTCTGATGCTGATACAATACTTAACCAGGCAGTAATGCTCATAACTACTTGATTTTCATGGACGACGGACATAGGATTAAATCGCGAGACCTTTAACAATACGCAAGATAGGACTTATTCACTTACCAAAGGATTCCATAACTCAGGACTTACTTACTTTAAGCCCTTTTTCAACTGGCCAAGGATGGCATTTAAAAACTTAACACAAAGAGCCTCGTCTATTTTCCTCGACAATAACCATTGTGTTGTTGCTAAGAAATGGCTAACCGACATTAATTTTCAAGTCGGTGTTAAATTGGATTCCTGCAAAAAAAACATATTCCCTTAATCGACTTTGTAAGTTTATGAGTCTCAGTAAAAGAACAGAGAGAAAGACAACTTAACGATTCGCTTTATATTTACGTCTATTTATTTTATGTCTGTTTATCTATAATAATTTCTTCAGAAATTATATGCCGTTAAGAAAAAACATATCCTACCATGATTTATCCAGTGAATCCAACCAATTAAACTTATTGTTGCGTAGCCCATAATAGATTGATCAAGTGGTCCACAATAGACCGATTAAAGAGGGAACTTCCGGTGGTCGTCGTGTTGTTGGAAGTCACATCGAAAACAACAACCATCGTATCCAACTTGTTTATTTCTTTCTTATTTTAATAAAAGACACTCCGAATCAACCTCATTAGATATACATATATAAAGTTATAAAAAGGCGCGTGGTCTAATGGTTAGAGTTGTAGGAAATGGACTCGTCGACCAGAGTTCAATTCCTGGACGAAGCTGTTTGCATTTCACATGGCGCTAAAACCCTTCGGAAAGATATGAATCCAATTCTCCCTAAATCTATGGGAAAATACCAGGACAGAATGGGCTCTTTAACCATGGCTAGGTAACCAGTCTAGGAGAAGGAAAACTCTGAATTCAAACCTGTTGAACTCCGCTTAAGAAATTGACCTTGTGTGACTTCCTGCTTGTGCGGAGGGGTTGGTATACATACATATATAAAGTTATAGGCACATGGTTCAATGGTTACGGTCGTAGTAAATGGACGCGACGCGATGAGTTCAAATCCTGAACGAGGCGCGCCACCTCAGACGCCAAACCAACCTCCTTGGTCTAGCGCCAATGAAAAAGGGATATACTCCCTCGCTGTTTGGCTGATACCGACATCAAGCCGCCCCGACGACTTTACTTTTTACTTCATATATATATATATATATATATATATATATATATATATATATATATATATATATATGAACACTGGGACAGGCAAAGAGAGACAAGTGAAGAGATAGACAAACAGCCATATATGAACCTTCACGAGAAGCATTTTCTTTTACAAGGAAATGATCACAGATTCAAAGAAATAGCACACTTAACCTACTCAATATCGAACAAAACTCTAAATCCTAAAATATTCGTTCGAAATTATTTCTTGTAATAGAATCTCGTTCCCGTATTAGCATAAAAAGCCAAGCTGAACAGTCCTTAATTTTCCTAATACATCCACTACTAAACAGCAACATGTAACATAACTAAATCAATACTCTGTAGATATACAGACTCATATACAACAGCACGAATGGAAGAAGTAAACAAGAAAATTCTCTACATTAACTAATATGTATATTTTATATAAAACTGTTGCATGCTGGGAATTGTAGGTTTGGTTGTATGTAATGCTATTGAAGACTTGCTTTTTTTTTAACGGTATTTTTGAAATGTAACCGAAGGTAAAAAAAAAAAAAAAAAAAAAAAAAGATTGCACTGGCAAAGTTCATGAAGATGTTAATCCTTTTCAGCACAGTGCCGTGTTTACAACCATCTTTCCATTTGAATTCATTTTATTCATTCGGCATGATGTTGAACTTCGTAGCGTAACATATCCCTTTGAAGCGAGAACGTATTTGATTCGGCTTCCAACAAATAAGTACTGCAAGTCATGTTCAGAATTGTCATGTCGAGTGTGTTTAGCTCCAAGGTAGAGACACCTTTCATTAATATTATTCTTAACGTTCATAATATTAAAAGCAACGTTTCGTTATCTCTATTATTATGTCTGCTGTTGGTGGTAACACACGGGTGTTGATACATTATGCTCGTTGGTCTGACGAGTGCAGTGTATTATCAAATCCTTCAGCATGGTGCATTAGTTGAAGATGGTGTGAAAATTAATTACAAATATTACGCTTTCAAAGACCCTGCCTTACTATACTTGAAAAATAGAGACTTAATATAGGGTCAATAACCTTTTTCTGTTGGTAGAAACGTTTACACAGATAGGCTATCAATGACAGAGTTAAATACTAAACCCTTCCAATTAAGAACTGGAAAAGACCTGGCATGAAACTGATGGTAGTACTTATAATAAGTAGAGCACGGGTAATTTATATTAAACGGCATATACATATTACTGCCAATGATATTAATGAAATAGATAGATGCCAAATCCTTTCCATTGAGAACTGGGAAGGAACTAGCATGAAACCGATGGTAGTACTCATGATTATTTGAACACAGGTAATTCATATTAAACGGCATTTCAACCACCTTGGGTTATTTTATGACAGAGGATTAGGGAATTATATTCATTTATATTTACACCATCTGTGTAGCTGTTTCTTTAGTGTCTTTGCCCACATTTATATGGTATCATGTATTTGTATATAATTCAAATAATATTAACACTGTTGTCTGTCTAATAATTACATAGTTTCAAGTAAGTATTTCAATTTAGTAATAGTCCTTTATTAAGGAAACATTAGCAATGAAAGGCAGGAGTGATAGAAGAGTTAATTTCAGTTGTTCTATTTTTCGATTACACCCACCTCTGTTTCAAATCGTATTATCTGCATTCTTATTTAGTTTCATTCGCCTTTCTAATATAATATAATATCTTATTACATTAAAATTTAAATATTTGTACTCGGAGGGTGCATTTATTTGCTAGTATAGAAAAAAAGGGTCGGGAACGTAGAGAGGTAGAACAATTAAACGTCTTTCTGCTTCTTTATCCTCAAAGAGAGCTACCATTAGATTTATTTCAGAGAAAATTAAAATTACCATTATCTGCGTTATTCGGACTATTGTCCTCATCTTCATTGTTATCTGTACAACGTTTCGGCCGATATGCCCTCCGGCATTATTCAGGTATTTCTTCTCAGATTCGGGAGGCATATCGGCCGAAACGTTGTACAGAT
The DNA here is from genome assembly GCA_023376005.1 of Doryteuthis pealeii. Taxonomy (NCBI): domain Eukaryota; kingdom Metazoa; phylum Mollusca; class Cephalopoda; order Myopsida; family Loliginidae; genus Doryteuthis; species Doryteuthis pealeii. The sequence continues at coordinate 68,137,884 of CM042149.1, read as the reverse complement.
AACAATGAAGATAAGGACAATAGACCGAATAAGGCAGATAATAGTAATCATAAATGTAGAAGTTATCCCCTTATATAGAAACAATATAATACTCACCATCGTAGTGGGATTCTAACTACCGTCGAGTTAGCAGACAAGAACAACATTCAAGCTGTAACTTAATACAATCCTTGCATGTTGCTGGCATAGTGCAAAGTGATGGCTGAAGAGTGGTTACTTATCCATATCTTTACTCACTCTGAAAACCATCAGCCAATCAAAACCCAGGAAGTGAACTTGCCAGAGTTCATAATGGAATAACCCAAAGCTGTATAAAGCCACCTACCAGCACTCTAGAGTTAGTTATACATTCAACTTCTAACAGAGCTGAATACTTGACACAGCATCCAACAATCAAGCCTCATCTCAAACATTCAGAGAAAAATGATAATTATAATGAAATCATCCGTACCTACTAAATCAATGAAAAGCAACGAATTTTTTCTTCTACCAAGAATTAATCCTGATATTCAAGCAGATTCGATAGTTGTTCCATATCTATTGAATTCTTTTGTGTTTTAGTTTCACTTAAAACGAAGCGTATTGTTTGATTGGAAGTCATCACACGATCAACGATTTTATTTTCATCTTTTCAGATGTTACCAGCCAAGTTCATCTTCCCAGAAAGAACCTGCTTTTTAGTCAGGTTAGTTAGTGTGTTGTTTTTCTTTGTTTTGTTTTTCGTTCGTTTGGTAGTTTTTTTTTTTTTGTTTTTTTTTATTTATTTAGTTTTTTTTTAAGATGGTTAAATCGAGACGGAAAACATGTAAATGAATTCAGATGATAAAAATAATTGATATAACATGACCTACATTGTTGTTCTGAATCAAAATAATCACATTTGATTCGTATGTTTCCAGCTTGTCTCGAAGTGTCTAAAGAAATTATTGAATACCCATAATCTCATTTCTATTATTGTCTTCCCACAATCAATATTATTGATCACTGTTTATTTCATTTGCTAATTTCAATCATTATGTACAGATTTTTTAAAAAAAAGTTAATGTTGGTATTTCTACAATTAGCGTAAACAGTTGCCACAATAAGCAACACCAATGCCAATACTACTACTAGAATTACTACTACGAATACTACAATCCCGAGTAATACTATTACGATTATTACTACTACTACTACTACTATAACAATCACGAGTAATACTACTAAAATTATTACTACCACTGATAGTAATGATGATGAGTGTACTTAAGACGAAGCTTAACAAATTGACTTAAATTGTGATTTGTTTTTAGTGGTAAAGTCTTCTATAGAACCTGCTACTGCTATTTACTATAACATTGGCCTTTGATGTTTTCAACGTCGAATATATAATAGCTGATTTTAAGGAAGATTTGTCAGGCTTAATCCAAAAAGCATACTCATTTTTCCTAATCACATCAAATTCTTAAGATACAAGCTTTAATTGAAATGTATAGAAAATTATTATAGCTGTGACAAGTAGAGTTCACAGGCTTTTTAAAAATGTGTTATCATTATGTACATTTTATTGTGGAGTATCTTAAAAACAAGACCTGACTAAACACAATGATGGTATTTGGAATTCAGCATAAAATGGCGATTATATAAAACTTGATAAACATTTGACCATTGGAAAAGATTTTGTATGCAGGACAGAGTAAAAGGGAAACCATAACAAGTGCAAAAAAAAATTCTCAAACACGAAGGTATCAAAAGTTAAATCCTTTCACCTTGTGTATATCGATGTTTGGGGCCGGGTTAGCTCAGTCGGTAGAGCGTTGGTCTAGAAACCACAAGGTTCCTAGTTCGACACCGGTCCTCGCCAACTCAGCGTATGAGTAGCACAGGGATATGTGCGGTAAAGTAAGGAGCTGATGGTAGGTGTGGCGCTCCACCTCAGACGCCGAAACAATCTTCTTGGTCTAGCGCTATTGAAAAGGGGATAAACTCCCTCGCTGACTGGCTGATACCGAATTTAGGCTACTCCGACGACTTTACTTTTTTTTATATCGATGTTACTACCTTCTTATATATCTTAATTTATTTATCCTACCCTCATATATTTCATATCTCAGTTTATTCAATGAACATATGTTTGCCTTTATATATCACTCTCAATCTATTATATATAGGAATTGGGGTATGAATTCAACAAATGTTTTGACCCGAGCACTTTCTGTACTACTTAGTATTCCACACTTGACGATGGCAATAGGTAGTGCAGAAAGCGCTCGTGTTAAAACCTTTGTTGGATTCATACACAAATTCCTATCTGATATTAAAAAGATGTCCAGACGGCTAGAAAGGGTTGAACAAAAACTCGTCAGACAAGAATTGTCTGTTGAATTCAACAAAACACGTTTAAAAGAAAAAGAGCTGCAGATATTATATATATATTATATATATATATATATATATATATATATATATAATATATATATAAACGAGTCTTCGGAAACAAACAAAAAAAGAAAACTAGAGAAATAAAAGCAAATGAGAAATAATGAAAAAAAGTGATAAGAGAAAGAAAGAAAAAAGAACTTGAAAAAATTAATGTTTAAAATTCGTATAATGCCCGAAGATGAATTTATTTTCTTATAAAACTTTGTTCACCTCGGATGTTGTTGCTTGAAAAGATCCCCGGGTAATGTATGCCTTTTTGATGAATAGATTATTTTCATTTATTTTTCGATAGTCGATTATCTAAACTTTGTTCCTCTAAACTCACAATTACTTTTATATATATATATATATATATATATATATATATATTATATATATATATATATATATATATAGCTCTTTTGAATTGATTTACTTTCCTCTAGATCAGTTGCCGTACAACAAACCGAATCCGTGATATTTACCCATATCCAAGTTGTGAAAAGATGAATTCCTATTTTTCTCATGAGAATTGGCGTGAGAGAAAAAAGCAAAGAGCCATGTTTGATCTCGGCTCTTGAATTCCCTCTCCCATTATCGCCATTTCACCACACACACACTTCACACATTATATATATATATATATATATATATATATATATATATATATATATATATATGAGAAGTAAACAAACAATGTGTTTTGATATGGCCTTAGCCGACAATTTTGGGGAGAATATGTGCTTAATTGAAGTAATACCTAATTTTGAAAATTAATTAATTGATAATTGATGAATTAGGTGGGCGTATCTGTTCAAATAGAAGGCTAAACAAATCGAGAAAAATCGATCTATGTATGTACATTTCGGCCTATATGCCTCATCAGCAGAGTTATAGTTAGGGTTCGAATCACACACAGAGCAGTCTTCCTGTCTATAACTCTGCTGATGAGCATAATAGGCCGAAATGTACATACAGAGATTGACTTTTTCTCGATTTGTTTAGCCTTACATTTGAACAGATACGCTCGCTTAATTCATTAATTATCGAATAATTAATTTTCAAAATTAGTTCCTTTCGACCCGGCCGATTACAGGGGAGTAATCTTGATAATGCACGGGGTATTTTTGATGGTATTGGTTTAGGGGTTGGAGTGACACTGGGTGGGGCTTGGTCCCTAGTTGAAGTTACCATTCTTTGAGTTCTGATTGGCTGCTTGACTGCTTGATTTGAATGACATTGTGGAGTCTTATAAATACCCTGTCATTCTGTAGATGCAGTCATGCAGTAGACTTTGTGACTATTCGGGCTTGTATTAAGTTACAACCGTGTTGCCTTGTCTTCCCAGTTCGACGGTAATTGGAACTTTAATTATTCTTCAAGTTGAATTAAAAGTTGAAACACGTGTCAGAAAATAACGATAACGAATTTCATCCATATCACAAAAATATACTTTTGCTTCCAATTGGGTTCAAAATATGTATTTTTCTTCCAATTATCTGGACACTTTAAACTAGGCTAGGTAACCAATCTGGGAGAAGAAGAAAACTCTGAATTCAAACGTGTCGAACACCGCTTAAGAAATTAACATTGTGTCACATGCTGCTCAACAGGGTTGGCAATTATATGTATATATGTGTTGGTGTGCGCGCGTGTATACGTATCTCTAATTCTGTCAGCCTCCCATTGCGCACGCGCATGCGCATATGTGCATATGCATAACTCTTTCCTATCTGCTTATCTTTCTTGCGCATTCACTGGTTATATGCTGATTCTGAGTGGCTCTCCACAACTGCTCTATGGCTATCCACATATTTAATAAGCATAAATATGCAAATGCCCTGGACAAGACTGTGTTTCTCGTTAAGCAAAATATTACTGATTAATATAATCAATAGCTGCGCTTCGGTAAAATATGTGTCAGGTGGTGATCATGTTTCCTCCAGACAAGATGCATCGATATATGGAGATTTTGAATAGGCAGACGAATTGCTTGAAACTATATGTGAATACGAACGCAAATACATAGATGCATAAGCGTATGAATATATATATATATATACATATGGTGTCCCAAAATATTGTATACGCTCTTTGAATCGTTATAACATATTGAATTCATGAATTTTGATATATATATATATATTGTATTTATTTATATAAAGGGTGGTTTACTGGTGAATATGGTCACCATCGTTGGAGGTGCACAGGATCCAGCGGTTAAGTCCGCGATAAAACAAATGCAAAGTGCTCAATACAAAGTAGAGCAAATTATCCATTTCTTTAATAATATATATATATATATATATATATATATATATATATATGTGTGTGTGTGTGTGTGTGTGTGTGTGTGTCTGCGTTAGTGTATTGCAAAACATTGACATATACATATGTACCGAACATACTGCTTTAAATTCATAGTGTATCACGTGTTTGTTAATCAAATTATTGCATATACATTTGTGGCTATACAATTCCAGACTAATTACCTTAATTATTAGAATTAAATATATATATATATATATATATATATATATATATATATATATAATATAAAGATTTTTTAAAATTATTTTTATAGTGAGTTAGAAGAATTAATTAAAATGTAATAATATATTTTTGAAGGCGAAATAATGCAAATTTATGTTTAAAAGCATATTTATTTAATTTAAAAACAAATTAAATAAATATGTTTTTAAACATAAATTTGCATTATTTCGCCTTCAAAAATATATTATTACATTTTAATTAATGCTTCGAACTCACAATAAAAATAATTTAAAAAAAATATTTTTTTCAATATCCCCGATCAGGGCCTCATTATTTTTATAGTATTAAAAAATATATATATATTTATATCTGAAATGATTTTCAAAACATCCCGCGAAACAAGACGCCGCACGGGATCTAACGGAGTTTTACTAACTTTGCCGAGCAGAACTTTCAATCTTTGCCGAACGTTTGCATTTACATTAAAACATTCAACGGATTAACATCACAGTTGAGTTTAACAAATACAGATGAAATTTAAAAAAGAAAAATTCAACTCTCTGAAGATGGGCATAGCCTGAAAATATTAAGGGAAACAAAAAAGATTTTTAAAAATTAAATAAATGTTTTTAAACATAAATTTGCATTATTTCGCCTTCAATATATATATATATATATATATATATATATATATATATATATATGAGAAGAAAATATTTTGAAAATATAACAAACACAGGATGTTATGATCAGGAAACAATTTTAGTGTCAATACTTAAGCATTTCGTATATTGTACCATCTTCAGGACACTGTTAAGTAATGTTTATGTGAGGGACAAAATAAAAGATCTTAAGTGTATAGTGATTGTGTTAATATGATGCTATTAACCGTTAATTTTTATATGTGCATTTGTTTACGAAATTGTCGGATTAATTTCCTCACCGTCTTTCCATATATATATATATATATATATAATATATATATATATATATATACTTTGCTACATTTATGAGTAAAGAGTGTTTGAGATCTTTGCCAAAAGACATATCTACGTTGTTGTAATGTAGGTATATTGTCAACGACACTTGGTAACAATCAGTTTCTCGTCTATGCGATTTTCAAACTATATTGTACCATCTTCAGGACACTGTTAAGTAATGTTTATGTGAGGGACAAAATGAAAGATCTTAAGTGTATATGTGTTTAATATGATCATTAACCGTTAATTTTATATGTGCGTTTGTTTACGAAATTGTCGGATTAATTTCCTCACCATCTTCCATATATATATATATATAATATATATATATAATATATATATTATAATATACTTTGCTACATTTATGAGTAAAGAGCGTTCAATATATTTTCCAAAAGACATATCTACGTTTTGTAATGTAGATATATTGTCAACGACACTTTAACAATCAGTTCTCGTCTATGCGATTTTCAAACTGGGTTTGAAAATTGTATAGACGTGATAATGTCAGTTAGCTAGAGTTAAAGACTATTTCTACAAAACCCTAACATATCACAGCCATATATATATATATATATATATATATATATATATATAAAGTGGGAGAGAGA
>CM042149.1:68121400-68128900 GCA_023376005.1 Doryteuthis pealeii | reverse complement strand
AATACACTTCAATCTTTCCTTTGGATTTAGAAGATTTGCAAAGTTTACTTATCAGGTGTCATTCATTCTTATCTGAAATAGGTTCATTCTCTCTACTAGCAAGTATATGCACCCTCCGGGTGCAAGTATTTAAGTTTTAATGTAATAAAATATTGTATTAAATTAGAAAGGCTAATGAAACTAAATAAGAATACAGATAAAAAGATTTGAAACAGAGAGGGAATAAATAAAACTGAAACTTACTTTCTTCTCTCTTTCATTGTTATTTTTTCTAATTTAAGTATTTAGTTATAAGAGGAAGTAAAGAATAAAATGACTGTTATTTTATCTTGTTAATGGATTTCATTGAAGATTCATTTTTTGCTTATATTCATTAAAATAAAACCAAACAGTTAGAAATCAATAATACTAAGTACATATTTATTAAATTCGATTTTTTAATATTAATATGCAAATTAGCCTTCCCGTTCATACTGTAAACCGCTATTTTGTTGTATATATAAATATAATTGCATGTTGTCAGTATGTAGACATAGTTAATAGTATTAATAATGTAAGACAATTTTATTAATAATTGAGGTTTAGATAAAAAATAAATTCATCGAGAATGTGATGTCAATAACTAAGAGAATTGTGACTTGAGTAGGAATATAGTTTCGGTTACAGACAGAAAAACACACAATCTCCATTATAATAAGATATCTATCTATATATATATATATATATATATATATATATATATATATATATATATAGAGAGAGAGAGAGAGAGAGAGATATTTATTATGGAAAAGATGACTTACCGGTGAGTATGGTCACGGTGGTTGATGTGAAGTTCGTAAAGGTAAGGCAGTGATATAACAAATAAAAAAGTGCTCAATACGCTAGTAGTGCAAATTTATTTTAATATAGTTCCAAGTGATAACCTACTCGAGTTTCACCATGTTGAGGATTTTCAGGGTTAACTCCACTGTGTAAATCAAGATGTTGGTTGATTGTAGACAATTATATGTATAGGTTATCACTTGGACCTATATTAATACATATATAGACATATTTATTTATTTATTTATTTATTTATTAGCTCAGTCGGCTAGGAATCACAAGGTTCCTGGTTCGATACCTGCTCTCGCCAACTCAGCGTATGTGTAGCACAGGGATATGTGCGGTAAAGTGAAGAGCCGATGGTAGGCGTGGCGCTCCACCTCAGACGCTAAAATAATCTCCTTGGTCTGTCGCTAGTGAAAAGGGGATATACTCTCTCGCTGTCTGGCTGATACGACTTTATATATATATATATATATATATATATATATATATATATGGTATGTATAAATACGCATTTAAAAAAAAAAATTTGAAAATTCTGGTATTGATCGAGAGCGTTCTGTGCCTCGGGATTAATGATATATTCATTTCGTTTTTCCGTTTACAATGTTGCTTTGATAAAGACATCTTCATAATGTCGAAACAGATTTCTGTCAGCAAAACTTTTAACATCTAGTTTTTTCTACAAAACTTTCTACACATATTGTCGGATTCAATATCCATTTTAACTTTCATTATATATATATATATATATATATATATATATATATATATGTGTGTGTGTGTGTGTGTGTGTGTGTGTGTGTCGCTCGTATAAAATTTACTTAGGCTAAATTCTTACCCTTTCAATTTTTTGTAACCTATATGAGTCATTATCTCCTGTACTCTTTTGCCAGTGATTTTAAAATGTTATCTTCTTATATACTTTACTTTATTTTGTCCCCTTTTCTGTTACTTCGTTAATGCATATCTTACTCCACTTTGCTTCTATGATTCTCTAACTTCTTATTCATTCTTCTCATCCCCCCTCTCTCAATATATATGTATGATCACACAGTGACAGACATGGACACACACAATATCTTCCCCCCTCTCTCTCTCTCTCTCTCTCTCTCTCTCTCTCTCTCTCTCTCTCTCATACACACAAGGGTACATACAGTCACACACAGTTTATCTCTATTCTATATTCATCATAATCAAATATTTGCTTTTGCAAAGACCTGGAGGAAACTTTCTCCTTTAGTCTATACACTTATCTGCAAAAGATTTCATCGGGTTTTATCTGAAGATACCTTGATTACATTCAAATTGTTTTTCCTTATTTCTGTCGCTTTATTTCATACATTTACTTCATCCATTCACCTAATCTAGGTCGATCACACGATCATATATATATATATATATATATATATATATATATATATAAGAGAGTGAGAGAGAGAGAGATAGATAGATTAGAATTGTTGCCTAAACACATTCGTTCATATGATACGCTTTTTGCATTGACGCCAGTAGTCATGTATCTATAGAGATAAACCAATTTTGAATAGCACTTGCTTGAAAAGCAATTTCGATCCCCATTTGTTGTACAATGCTTGTGGCTTTCTACCAGATTAAACAAAGATTAATAAAAAGGGCATCTGATTTAGACTATTGTTTCGTAAGCTGAAACCATTTTCTTGCCTAGTCTTTGAGGATTACTCTTTTACCAATACACAGTTATTACAGACTCGTTGTGGTTTATGATACACAGGCTGTTTATTCTGTATATTCTCCATAGAGAAAAAACGGTACCATTATAGAATGTGGCCTACCTTTTTGATTCAGAGTATATTTAAAAAGTATAAATAAATATTTCAATGTTTTTTCTTTATATCATTGGTTGTTGAAAATATTTTGTTAGCGGTCGTTCATGACACACAATTTACGTTACCGAAGAGATCCCTGTGCTATCCATACGCCGAATTGGCGAGGACCAGTATCGAACCAGGAACCTTGTATTTCCTAGTCGGACACTCTACCGACCGACTGACACACACACACACACAATTATATATATATATATATATATATATATATATATATATGTGTGTTGTGTGTGTGTGTGTTTGTGTGTGTGTGCGTGTGTGTGTAGTATATTAAAAAATTGAAAAAAACACAGGTTTAAATAAGTTGAGTGGTAAGTTTATTAGCCGACGCTGCAGCGTTTCGATTTATTAATTAGATCATCTTCAGGGCATTTGTTGGTATAAGGAAGGTGATAAAAAAATTTATCACAGAATAACGAGAAAAGCAAGCGATAGTCCTAGTTTATCAGTCTGTTCCAAGTTTGTTTGAACAGACAGATAAACAAGGACTATCTTTTGCTTTTCTCGTAATTCTGAATTCTGAATTAATAGATCGAAACACTGCAGCGTCAGCTAATAAACTTACCACTCAACTTATTTAAACCTGTGTTTTTTTCAATTTTCTTAATATACTACATACCGTCGAATTCACTTCCATCTCTTCATATATATATATATATATATATATATATATATATATATATATATATATTGAAAGAAACGTACTTATTGAAAACTATTGTATAACGGAGTATCCTGCTTCTTCATTCTGAATTTACTATTGTTTGAGTGCTAACATCTGAGTGTTTGATTTATGTAAATGCGCACTTAGGCATTTCAACGGCAAAATTGCAAGAAAACGGATCCTCTTTGACAAAGTATGTGTTGCCTTTGGACAGAATATTCGGGTAATAGAATGTGATGCCTCTCTGTCTGAAGAACCCCTTTTCTCAGGCAGAAGTACAACTCAACTCGCCGATAAGCAAGACACTTCCTCGCATTGCATTTATATATCACTGGTTTGCAAATCATTCATCTAATATGACCACCCTGTCGGCTGGGGCTTAGAATGCACCGACTGCACCTCTGCAGAGAGGTAAGACTCCCCAGTGGGGCCACCTGTTGGCCGTGACTTTGCAATACTCCACTTAGACCTTTTCTTGGGCTAGACGGACGATCGAAGAGGCCCCTCCGATCAATCGGTTGGTCACGTCAAGCCCTAACACATATATGATTGCCATAACCCTATTGTTCTTATGGCAACCCTATCACTTTTTATTATATGGAAGCTAGAAGGCGGTGGCTGAAGGTCTACATGTCCTGGGAATGACGTTAAACTATCTGATGGTGAGGTTCTAGTTCTGGAGGGTTGGGGGCGTGGAGCACCTTTCATCACCATTGCTCCCTGGTCCACTCTGACCCGGAGTGGTAGTACCTGTTAGGTTCCCATCTAAATAGAAAAATGTATTTATTAAAAAAATGAGTATCCATTAAGAATGACTTTATTTCTACACTTTATCGGCATTAAATGACCCACTGAGGTTGATGTGCCGTAAAATAGGACAAACCAAACCAAATCACTCATCTAATACGAGATCCATACAATGCAAATGTGCTAAAGCTGAACAGAATTTCACATCAACATCTTAGACATCTCGCTGCACTGAAACACCCGAGAAAATTCTATTACCAATATCACGTAGTTAAACTAATTTACCTCTTATTCAGAGCGACATGTTCTAAACATATTTGAAATCGCATAATGAAAAACGTAAATTAGATAAATAGATTGCAAGTTGGATTGAAAAAATATCCATAGATGAAATTAGGAATAAGTCGATAAAAAACCTGAAATAATGATAATAAAATTGTACCGAGACTTACGAGTTTTATTCAGTCCGCCAGTAAATCAATTTCCTCGTATGTCAAATCGATCATTTTCATTAGAATAAACTGAAGCACAATTAATCCATTTTAACCCCCTCCCTCATCACCAAAAATTCCTATTTTTTTTTTTTTTTTTAGATAAGAAAAAATGTTCTGTATTGTATAAGAACATAGTACTATAAAATATAATTAATTATGTGTAGGAATATGTTTACTGTTTCTTTTCTTATACATCATATTTTTCTTTGGCGTAATAAATTGTTTTTAGTGAACATATTAACATAAGCGTATTTGAAACACGCTCAAATTTTAGCTTTCAACACAAAGCAAAGAGTCGACCAAGTTATATCTTGTGACTCGGAAAACTCAGAAATTCGGAGCTCTCGTAAGTCGTTAATACTGTATATAAACAGTAACAAAATTATTATGAGTAGGATATATAATACTTTTATATATTTCTATGTTTCTTTGTTTAGTACGCTTAGACAAATATTAATATTTCTTTGTTGTTAATTGTAATGTGACTTAATGTTTGTTCATATGATTTTTCATATAAAAAGTTATGTTTTTTAAGAATATCTCACAAAAAGAATACTGTTACGAATAAATTCATATCAATAATGTAAGCATGAGTATTACTGCACGAATGAATAAACAATTCACAAATTATGTAGAACAATACAGGCTTGGATATTTCAAAAACAGATGCAAACTCTGTCTATAGGAAATATCTCCATGATGGATATATGGAAACAAGAAAACAATTATTGAAGCAAAGAAACAAATTAATATTTAAAGGCAGACACAAAAACAGATCCGTATCTTAAAAGCAAAATCTCTCCAAATCTTTCTGTTTCCATTGTTCTGTGTCCTTTCGAACATTTTTGTATTTTTCCTTAATTATACTTAAGATTTACTGGTTGTAACTCTGCTGGTGAGTTAATAACTTTAATTATTGGGAGGAATCCATTAGTAATATTAAACATGGGTGTTAGTAAGACTTGTTATTTACTTTATTCAATTTAATATTACCTTACATTAAGTTAAGCACATTGTGCCGGAAGATCTAGACATTCCAGTCAACTTTGACCGTTACATACGCGCACTTATAAAGGGTTGACATTCCATTTCTTTTTCTCGAAATCTCTGTTAAAACGAAGTAATGCTTATTATGTTTACTACAAGTAACATGTAGTCGGCAAAAAATAGCGACTGCGTGGGTGAGACATACATAGGAAAACAGACTCGCTTACACGCATGTATATAGTTATACAGTATTCACATGAATAGACATACACACGCATATATAAATATTTATACATTACACATATATAGACATACACTCATGCATATATATATATATGATAGTACACACATAAATAGACATACACTCATGCATATATATTATATATAATATATATATATATATATATATATATATATAGATAGATAGATAGATAGATATACATAGAAAACACACATATAAATTGACATATATTTATATACATATACATACATACAGTAGACACAAACATACAACATGCAATATCTATAATATATTATATATATATAATATATATATATATATATATAATGGACTCTCCCGTTGATTTTCGACGTATGAGGGTTCATACACACAATGAATTCCCACACAGAGATTTGTTTATAGTGGTGAAGGCTTGTGTTGGACCATCCACACTTTTTGGTACAGTCGATAGGAAAGAATTGGTGCATCAAAGGTTGCCACAAACCCAATCAACGACCGACCTCAGGAATTTTAAATTCAAAGTTATCCCACTCCTAGACTGGTTACCTATCCAAGGCTGAAGAGCCCAGTCTGCCATACTATTTAAACCATAGCTGGAGGGAGAGTATATGGATTCATACCTTTTCCAAGGGCATTAGCACTATGTGAAATGCCAACAGCTTCGTCTAGGAATTGAACTCGAATCGACGAGTCCATTTTCCACGACTCTAACCACTAGCATTTATATATATATATATATATATATATATATATATATATATATATATATATATATATTGTAGGCAGGTGTTATTCAATAACACGGAATACTTCTTTTTCATTTTTGCGATCAGTATCTTTTCCAGTCGTCTGGCGATCTTTCTGGTGTTAGGATCTAATTGAAATAGAATATTTCCCATACTGTCAGCCCGAGCGGTTTCGACTGCTTCTTCAGTCGTCATCATGAAGTATATGAGCTGGTTTTAGTTCGTTTTTTAGGTATTTTATCTATTTTGTTTTTAATTTAGAAGATTATATTATTTTTAGAGGGTTGCATGTTAAGTGTGTTAGTTATTGAAGTTAGCTAATATGTTATGACCGACGTTGAATGCTATTTTATTGATGTTAGTTTTTTTTATGCCTATTGCTTCAAGAATTTGTAGGTGTTACTTATTATTATTTTTATAGATGATTTTTATGTTTTCGGTGAGAATTTTCCTGATGTCGGGGGAGGCGTTTTATAATTAAATGTTGTTTTATGAAAATTCTCACAAGGTATTAACTTTCATAACATAAAAAACTGAAGTCCACAAGACATGAACGAAAATATGTGTATCTATTTCTGTATATATATATATATATATATATATATATATATATATATATATATATATATATATATATATATGCATGAGGGTATGAATATTAGGCAGATTCTCTATGTTAGTATGTGGGGCTCGTGAACTGGGATACCATACGAGTACTAAACTCTCAGAAAATCATGTCAATTCATTGCTAGGGGACATACTCTCTAACTTTGTTTCTCTTTCTCTCTCTCTCTCTCTCTCTCTCTCTCTCTCTCTCTCTATATATATATATATATATGTATATATGTGTGTGTGTGTGTGTGTGTGATTGTTATTTACATACACACACACTCAGAAATACATATATATATAAGTGAACCACACA
>CM042149.1:68106400-68116400 GCA_023376005.1 Doryteuthis pealeii | reverse complement strand
GAGCTAAATCATTAGGATATATATATATATATATATATATATATATATATATATATATGTAATATTATATAAGTAAAAAGTAAATTCGTCGGGGTGGCCTATGTCGGTATCAGCCAATCAGCGAGGGAGTCTATCCCCTTTTCAATAGCGATAGACCAAGGAGATTACTTTAGCGCCAGAGGTGGAGCGCCACACCTACCATCAGCTCCTTACTTTACCACACAGATCCCTGTGTACTCATAAGCTGATTTGGCGAGGGCGGGTATCGAACTAGGAACCTTGTGGTTTCTATTCATAAATTAACATGCAGTATATGGTACCTTGTTTGTGCGCACGGGATTGAATGCCTATATTGAATATACAAATAATATATGTGTTTCGTAAGTGAATAGAGAAATACTAAAATATAAGGTAAGTATTAAAGGGGGGAAAAAAGGTTATTCATATTTGAACATCTGATGAAAAAAAATTGTATTCATTGATTTAGGAGACGAACCTGAAGAGCCATTTTATATTAAACGAAACATACTTCATAGAGAAAGATGAAGAAGAAAAAAAAATCTTCGCGCCTAAACCATTGTGTGGCTGTCATGAATATGGTCACCTATATAAATATCTTCTATCAAGAAATCTTACCCTTAGGTATTAGACCGCATTGCTTTAGTTATTCTAAAAATAACAAGAGGCTTTGTTGGATTTTTTTACCAGATATATCAGTGAAGATATCTGAGAGATGTTTATTAAGATTTTTAGAAGTAGGCACCGTTCACATTAGGAAAGAGAAATCGTGCAGAAATATTGGATGCCTGAAACTTGCATTTCAAATAGCGCTAATAACCCATGGAAAGGTACGAATCCATCTATTTTCACTGCAGCTATAGTAAATTGTAGGGCGAACTGGGCTTTGAATTTAAACCTGTTAAATTCTGCTTAAAAAAATTGACCTTGTGTCAAATACTCTAATTATTCCGTTATAATATTCCTACTGTAGAGAAGGGGGATTTGCTGCATGGGCAAAAGTTTATTCTCCATATGAACCTCCAGGCTATGTAGTTCAAACTAAAAAAATTGACACTACTCCATCGTCTCTAGGAGATGGAAGGCTGACAACCAACATTCCCAACATATATTTAAGATTTCAATTTTTTTTATGTATTTAATAATTTATCTAACACTTTAATCTGCCTTAAAATCAGTTTTGAAGTCGTTGTTTTAACCTGTGATTGAACACTGTACGCTGAATTTGTGAAGAAGTACAAATCACCTGATTTACATTATTTTGGAAAACAGTTTTTTAATAAAAAAATTTTTTTTCAAAATAATGAAAGGGTAAATGATAACATGATATTCAGTGGTATTTCATATTTGTAAATATATCATGTAAAATGGGCAGTTAAAAAAAACGCAAATTACAGAAAGATCCTGATGGAAACAAGTATATATATATATATATATATGTGTGTGTGTGTGTGTGTGTGTGTGTGTGTGTGTGTGTGTGTGTGTCGAACGAAAAATGGAAGGAAAGTGTTGTATGGAATAAAATGTATTGAATTACGAGACGAGTTTCGACCAAGAATTTTTTTTTTTTAATAATAGAGAAACATAACATTGTGTATACAAAAGAGGTTTTCTTTAGAATATTATATATATATATATATATATATATATATATATATATATTCGCGCTCGAATTCCCGTGACACGAGTGTTGTATTTACTTACTGTTTCTTGCCGCATGCAATTTGGATTGCACATAATATATCCCCATTACAACTATATATATATATATATATATATATATATATATATATATATTATGCAATGGGGATATATCATGTGAATCCAAAATAATGACGTGTGATATAGATCCTGCATGCAGCAAGAAACAATAAGTAAATACAATACTCGTGCCACGTGAATTCGAGCGCGAAATTTATTATCTTGGCGACTGGACTGTAATCAGCATGTCTAAGCATTGTGATTTCAAGAAATATTATGCGAATCTTAACTAAATACTTTTTTCTAACTTATTTAAAAAAAATGTGTTACTGAACATATCTGACCCCCCCAAAAAAAACAAAAAACAAATAGCAAATGAAAATCTGATTCTATGATGTAATCTACAACTTCCGATTCGATATCAAAGTCTTACAGGAAATACTAACACTATAGTTAATAAATATCCTGACATATGCAAACATATAGGCCTTTACATATATACATATGTATGTATTTATAAGTTAAAATACCGTCCCCGTCTGTAGATACTGATAACCGAGTGGTTAAAATGCCTGACTGATGATAAATCGATCGGTTATCCACCCAAGTTGTAGGTAACCAGCTAATGTCTAGCCTCACTGAAGAGACGTGATACTTCGAAGACGGTGTCTGTGGATGACATTATATATATGGTCATCTCACAGATACGTGACTTATCAGATTTATCTTAAGTTCTTCACGTGTGTAGAATATACGGTATTAGCACAGCCTATCTTTTCTAGATTTTAGCGTCTAGCCAACTACGTGTTACTCATACGCTAAGTTCCAATTGTTACAGTCGACGAATTGATAAGACAAGAACACGGAGTCGTAACTTAATACTATCTAATCATCCAACAATGTCTACACCTTTCAACGAAAGTAAGACAAAAATCTGAATTATTATTTTGTCTACTTTTAGAAGCACTAGCTCTTATGTCTGGTAAGGCTTATAATTTTTTGAGCGATACTTGTAACTATTTTTGCCAGTTATTGAGGCCCGTCTCAAATCATGTGTATCAATACACATGGTTTCCTGTTTTTTCACGCAAGAGTTCTTAACAACAGTTCGGCCAGTGGCGGTTTATCTCTGTACAAGCAGACAGTTAATCAAAGCTGACCAAGTTTCGAAGGGAAACGCAGTCGACCTGGCAGTTAGTGAGATGATAGTAATGGCAAGAGTCTAAGGGATGGTATCGAAGAGGATTCCCCCACCAATGTGTGAAGGGGGTAGAGAGCGGTCAGATGACAAATTGCATGTCGTGTTCTGCAGATCGTGGCCGTACCATGTAGGGCGGACCCACCATGCAAATCGTTCGTCTCTTCTGACATCCTGATTATAGAGCGATGATATTAACTAAAGGGACGACTCATTCACTGAGACGTTAGCATCCGACCTTCTATTAATTCTCAAGGACTACATTTCAGCTTTTTAGCTAGAAGGTACAACCTGGTCAAAACTGACTTTTATTTGTCATTTTTCTTCCTATATATATATATATATATATATATATATATATATATATATATATATATATATATATATATATATATTATATATATATAGGTTCTTTACGGAACAATGGACATGCTACTATTAAACACACTCGTCTACCCGGATTTTAACAGCATGTCAAAACCACAAAAATAATAATCTATCAAAATTTCTTCAAATAAGAAATTTTCTCCTGACGATGACCTAAGGTCGAAACTTGTTGAGAATAAACAACATACAAGAAATATTCCTGATTGTCTTATTACTTTTTGTTCATACTATATATATATATATATATATATATATATATATATATATTTGGGAGAATATGTGCTTAATTGAAGTCGTACCTTATTTTGAAAGTTAATTAATTAATAATTAATTAATTAGGTGGGCATACCTAATTAAATGTAAGGCTAAACAAATCGAGAAAAATCAATCTCTGTATGTACATTTCGGCCTATTAGGCCTCATCAGCAGAGCTATAGATAGGAAGACCGCCCGCTGATGAGGCCTAATAGGCCGAAATGTACATATGTCATCTTTAAATTTAGTTTTTCTTTCTTAGACTATTTTCCCTACTAAACCTTTCTAATATATATATATATATATATATATATATATATATATATATATATATATATATATCAATGTGTGGAAACCCATACGCTTAGTTTGACATAAAATCAATGTGGGATATATATATATATATATATATATATATATATATATATATATATATATATGTATGAAAAAGTGGAATGAAAACTGTCGGATTCATTTCCTTTATTTTACTTATATATATATATATATATATATATATATATATATATATATATATATATATAAAAAACGGCATTTGGCTTTTATAAATTTATTTCGACCGGTAATGCAACAAATGAGCCCACTTTCGTCAGACAGCTAATAATTGAGCTCTAGTTAAGATTTGAAATAAACCTTGTAGTAATCTATAGGTGTGCATTAGCAAGGGAATGCATTGGAAATATACAGATGATCCCAAATAGAATCATTCCCAACTTACCAGTCAATTGTATATGTGTGTGTTTGTGTGTATAGTGCTCTTGACATCCCATTTTATATTCATAAAAAGGAACAATGCTAATTACAAATTGAGTCTACAGGTGGAAAATTCTCATTTCAAGCCCTTAAAAAAAGTAATTCCTTTTTTACTTATTCTAAAGCGTACACACCAATAACATTTCAAATACAACGGAATTAATTGAGCAGACCCTTCTCCGAAAGTCCTAGCTATAGTCGTTATCATCATAATACACCCAATCAACAACGAACCTATACTCAACAACACGAACCTCATTACCCTCTTCGCCTATAACCTAATAAACACTCGCCCCGTTGTCTAGCTTTGTAATTTAAAGACAATTCCCGCAACTTATCTCAACATAATAAACTCCATCATCGCAAACATAATACGAGCAGCCAGGCTACAATTACAGCCAACCCCACAGCTCACAACAATAACATTACGAATGTCCCTAACACGGAAAATTAATGGCAATTGTGATAATTTCTTGTTTACGTGACGACGTAACTTGTACGCATCAGCGAGCAGGTAATCATTTTATTTCCTCTTGGCAGCGTCCCAGGATGTCTGATATTGAAATTTGGCTATTCTACAAAATCATGTCCGGCATTCTGTTCCTCATTTACCCATGCAAGACCGGATCAAACGAATAACTCTAATTTAATGTTAAAATAAGAAGAGCTCAAACACCTGGATGGGGATTATGATATGGAATCAGAGGGACGGGTTCAAACCCGGTTCAAAGTAAGTTACTTTTATTTTTCAAGCGAAACATATATTTTACCAACCCTTCTACAAGAGTGGGGTGTGACGCAAGGTCAATTTATTAAGTGGAGTTTAACAGATTTGAATTCAGAGTTTTTCATCTCTTAGACTGGTTGCATGACAAGGGTTAAAGATCCCAGTCTGCCCTACTATTTATTCATAGCCGGAAGTATAATTGGTGGATTCATGCCTTTTCGAAGTGTATCAGCGCTATCTGAAACAGACTCGTCAAGGATTTGAACTTGTCTTGTCGTGTCCATTTCCTAAGACGGTAACCATGCGCCTTTTTAAAAAGATATATCCATTTTAGTATATATATATATATATATATATATATATATATATATGGGAGAATATGTGCTTAATTGAAGTCAAACCTAATTTTTTTTAAAGTTAATTCATTAATGATTAATTAGGCGGGATTTAACTACTTAAATGTAAGGCTAAACAAATCGGAAAAAAATCATCTCTGAATGTACATTTCGACCTATTAGGTCTCATCAGCAGAGCTATAGATACGAAGATCGCCTCGTGCGTGATTCGATATATATATATATATATTCGATATATATATATATCTATATATATCTATATATATATATATATATATATATATATATATATATATATATATATATATACTATTTAAGACCCAGATCATTGTAAGATCGGAGTAAATCACCTCAAATATTGATTACATATTAATCTAAGGTGAAGAAGTAAGATGCAGCGATTACCTATCTTATAGAAAAACGTTATGAAATATCAGACGGTTCTTAATATCATTTAAAAATACAATTACTATCATTACCAGTGATAAAGAAATAGGAAATAATGGCTTAAAATTTTCTTGGGTCTTTTTCTTCTCTCACTTACTTTTCACATTTATATATATATATATATATATATATATATATATATATATACCACCTCATAGAGGTTCTTCACGGAACAAATGGACATACTACTACTAACACACTCGTCTACCCGGATTTTTAATAGTCAAACCCTCAAAAACACTTCAATTTTTATAGTTCTTCTATAATGCTCTCTTTCAAAAAATCTATAAACAATTTCTTCAAATAAGAAATTTTCTCCTGACGATGACCTAAGGTCGAAACTAGTTGAGAATAAACAACATACAAGAAATATTCCTGATTGTCTTATTACTTTTTGTTCATACTATATATATATATATATATATATATATATATATATATATATATTGTGTGTGTGTGTGTGTGTGTGTGTGTGTGTGTTTTATTACTGCGTAGATTTATATCTTCACTGGCAAAGCGAGTGTGATATTTTATTGAAAATAAAGGTGATATATGAATTTTGATTACGTTATGTTGAAATTAGTTTTAGAGGAAAATCCTGTTAAAAATGAAATAATTTTACGTACACATTGGATATTTTATGATCTTTGCTACCTTGTACACCTCACAATGGAATCCACATTTAGATAATATTTGTTAGATATGGGTAAGTATGTTTTATTTAGATACTGCACTTAGATGAGTGCGTTGTAACTGTAGCACATTGTTTAACCATGGTTTATTCGCATAAGATCCAAAATGAGATATCCCGTGTCGCCAAATTGTCTAAGAAATAAGGAAAAAAAATATATATATATATATATATATATATATATAAAGATATAAAAAGGAAATTTTTAAAAAATAGGAAAATTTTTTTAAAGGAATAAATAAAACAAAAACGTTTTCGGCAAGAAATAACCCAATAGTTGACATGCCGTAAAATCCAACCAACCAGGCACCCAACATAAAAACAACAACAAACAATGCTTCCTGTATATTATACAGTAGTTAGCTCAGTCGGTAGAGCGTTCGGCTAGAAACCACAAGGTTCCTAGTTCGATACCGGCCCCGCTAACTCAGCGTATGAGTAGCACAGGAATCTGTGCGGTAAAGTAAGGAGCTGATGGTTGGTGTGGCGCTCCACCTCAGATGCTAAAACAATCTCCTTGTCTAGCGCTATTGAAAAGGGGATAGACTGCTGACTGGCTGATACCGACTTAGGCCGCCCCGTCGACTTTACTTTTATTTAATCTAACCAGTACAGGCCACATATACCCGGGCGGTACAGTTTATCATGACGATTTCGGTCACGATAACCTTGCTTTAACATTTGCATACTGTTGCAATTTATACTAGAAGAAATTGATGATAAAATAGTCACAGAAAAAGAATAAAACAAATATAATTAAATTCAATATTCATTGTTAAATGAGACGTCTATAGTTTCCATTCCATTAGTTTTTCTACAGTAACTCCAACACTACACATTAGGGAAAAAAAGAGTTTGTTAGAAATAAGAAAGTAACTAGCTCGGTACAGAGAGACTTAGCTTATCTTGGAAATGACGGTGTAATAGAACAGTGTATTGGATAGCTACAACAAACCCGACCGATCGATAGGCTTCGATGTAAGGCTTTCACCCAGAACAGGGTAGTAATATTGGTTTTAAAATGTTCGTATGATATTCGAGTAAATATTATTTCTTTCAGAATATTTAACAGTCAAGATAGATATTATTAATAAGTATTCGTACCTGTAAAAAGGGGAGGATGCCCCAGTGTGCCCAACATGCAAAGTACAACTTACAACCAAGCATATCCTTCTATATTGTAACAGACTTAAACATATCCGCACTAATTAATATCAAGCAAGAAACCTGAGAGACATCTTTAAGAATACAAACCCTGAAAAACTTTTAATATTTTATTTTAAAAAAAGCAACCTTTTCAACAAAATATAACAGAACATAACCGAATATCTCCATAGAACCACTACTTTAAATACTGAAATCCAAAATAACCTTTTGGCATTAAATGACCCACAGAGGTTGATATGCCGTTAAACAAAACTCAAACTCAAACCAGAAGAAAAATGTTCATAGTAGTTGAAATGCATCAAAAACATTTTCCCTTTTTTTCCTCTTTCCTCCATTATTTACCATACTATATAGGACTTAAAATACGTCACCCTAAAATAATATGTGAAAGTAAGTAAAGTCGACGGGGGTGGGGGCTATCAGCCTGACAGCGAGGGAGTCTATACTCTTTTTACTAGCGCTAGACCAAGGAGATTGTTTTTTGTGGCAGTGGTGAAGCGCCACCCCTACCATCAGCCATCACTTTACAGCACAGACCCCTGTGCTACACAATATGCTGAGTTGGCACAGGTCAGTATCAAACCAGGAACATTTCGATTACTTAGGCAGTGCTCTACCGACTGAGCTAAACCGGCAAAGTTCAATTAGGATATATATTTATGCAATTTTATTTTGGGGTAACTAGTGGTGCAGTTTTGAAGGGTACCTATTTTTAATACGGTTGATTTGGTAATTACTTATTTGTGCAATTCTCCTCTAATAATGATATGCTAGTGGTAACTTTTGTGTATAGGAAAATATTTATTTATTAATAAAATAGTACTAAGAGACTATATAGGTTTCTGTTTTTTTTTTTTTTTTTTTTTACCAAGGATTTATCAATATCACTAGATATATATTAAATAATATATTAGAAACCAATCTTTAAATCAAACTTAAGATACCTAAATTTCACCATCGTATGTCACCCCGCCAAAAGAAAAAAATACCCAAAATCAGGAAATTAACCAAATTTAATGAAATTTTCAGTGTTGATAAATTAATGAATAAAATATATAATGCACCAGTTATTTTATTCAAAAGCTTAAATTTTTCCAGGTCAGTTAACTTTGACAATGTATCTTTGAGAATCTGTGTTACGCCTCAAAGATATGTGGTTCAAATTAACTTACTCGAAAAAATGTAAAGGTTTTAAATAGAATAATTAGTGCATTATATTTATTTTTATTAATATATCAACACTGAAAATTTCATTCAATTCGGTTAATTCCCTGATTTTTGGTATTTTTTTTATTTTCACGGGGTAACATACGATGGTGGAATTTAGGTCCGATTGTTAAGTTCGATTCAACAAACCAATTATCATACATGTAAATTATTAGTATTTATTCTATCATAATTTTCTGCTCCCATAAAAATAAACCTGAATTTGAAATAGACCACGACTGTCTTGTATTAACTCGTTTGGCCAATAAAATCAAACAAGTATTTATATCCATATAAGAAGGACTTATATTGGATGGCGGTCAAACCAACACTAGTAATGAAATTTGATTTGACATGAGACATTTATAGAATTCCAGTTAATGCATCTAAAAATAATTTATCACACTTTACGATTTCTGTATAACGAATGACTACATTAACGTGCATTTTCGATCAGAAATGTAATTCTATTCTAACATAAAATAAAGACAAGTGCTTTTAAGCACACACACACACACACACACACACACACACAACAACACATGTGTATTTATATATGTATATTACATATATATATAACATCTATATATATATATATATATTATATATTACACTACATATAACACTACATACACACAGCACACATATATATACACACACAAACATGTATATATGCACATTATATATAATATATATATATATATATATATATATATATGTATATAATACATATATATACACACACAAACACACACACGCATACAAAAACACAAACACATTGTATATATATATATATATATATATATATTATATATAAATCTATATACACAGACATACACATATGTATATATAATAAATATATATACACAAATTACACATATATATATATATAATCTATATACAAAAATATACACACATATATATTATATACATTTATATACAACACAGACATACACACACACACACAAATATATATATATATGTATATATATAAATCTATATAGACACAGACATACACACACACACACACACAATATATATATATATATAAATCTATATACACACAGACACACACA
>CM042149.1:68098900-68103900 GCA_023376005.1 Doryteuthis pealeii | reverse complement strand
CAAGAAAGACAGATAGTGTTTTTTTTCTCTCCTATTGCCTCGGTTCTCTCTTCTTAAAAGCGTATGTGTCTCCTGAACAGAACTCAGAGCTCCAGAATTGGAGCCTCATCACCAGATGCAGTTTAATCTATCTATCAATCTATCTTTATATATGTAAAGGGCAGTTGTGTGTATATGCATATCCGAAGAAATCTTCGAAAATAAAACAATTAACGACAAAGTAAATATATATACATTAAAATATCAGCAGTGCTTGCTTTTGTGCAAAAATAATGAAGATTTTATTTATATCTAGAAAAACATTTTAAAATTTGAATTTGAATAGTAAGAAACGGGAAAGTCATTGTTTGCGTTCGTGATTGAAACAAACCAATTATATAAGACCAAAACAACCAATAGTTCTACGAGACTAAATCTTTATTACCCCCCACCACCCAGGCATCGCCGGGCAGCCGCTTCTAGTATGAACATAAATAAGTGATTTATTTTTTTAAAAATTTTGTTTTGTAAATCCCAGGCAATACTGGGTAGATCTGCTAGTACATATATAAAGGGCAGTTGTGTGTATGTGCATGTCCGGAGGAAACTTTGAAAAGAAAACAATTAACGACAATGTATATATATATATATATATATATATATATATATATATATATAATATATACACATTGAATAGCACCAGGGCTTTAGTTTTTGAGCAAAAATAATGCAGGTTCGATTTATATTAGTAAAGATTTTTTTTTTAATTAAACGATAGCATCAGAGAATTTATTTTGTATTAAGATTTTAAATAGTAGACAATAATTTTTCTTTTCAGAGTGGCTGAATGAACGCAAGGTTTTTTTTTTACATAGGGATTTTAATGGGGCATCCTGCGAGGATCCAACTCGTGATTCAGTAATAATGGATCTGCGTGACTAACTTTTTTGCTACCCCTTCTACCCAGGTGTCGCTGGCTAGCTGCTTCTAGTATCATATCCAGGACAAACATTTTAAAGGGGTTTATCCCTCTGTGGAGGACACTCTAAATATATATTAATCCTAATCGACAGGTTCTTGAAATAGTGTTAGGAAGATTGTATCGTGTCACTATTCCACATTAAAAGTCTAATGGTAAAGTTCCACTCCTGGAAGTACTGGAATGTGTGGAGTACCCCTTCATTGCTGTTATTACCAGGTCCATCCAGAGCTATGTGTCCAATTTGACAAAAACAAGAAATATTATAAATAATAGTATTGAAGTCAGTCAATCAGTCTACTATTGGTTTGAACAACAGCAACTGGCCAAGCACAACTGAACCAGTGTCAAGACAACTGGTACTTATGGGAATTCAGAATAGTCCACTTATGCATTTGGGTGATTCCATTCCTTGAGTCCTGATTGGTGGCTGCTTGGTTTGTATGATGTTCTGAGGCTTTATAAATAACCTGCCATTTTGTAGTAGTCTTTGCAGCAAACCAGATTAGTATTAAGTTACCACTACTTGCTGATGTGTCATACCAATTCGACGGTAATTGGAACTAGTATGATTATTCTACAAATAGCTTAATTTTCTTTTAGAAAATATAGTTTCTTTGGTGAATTATACGACCAGAAGGCCGTGTATATATGATTATTGTTAAATTATTATCTTGTGTTTGTCGACAAGTGAGTTCATTTCGTCTATCATTGCCAACTGCAAATATATCTGTTCAATTTCTTGACCGGAATAAATAATGCACGTGGCTTATACAGTGCGTCTACTTTCACTAAGTGACGTCAAATGATAACAGTTACCGTTTCATTTATTTTCACACGACACACACTTCCTTTTGTTTGTTGAATAATTAATATTTGATCAGTAAACACTCATCCGGGTATTTTTTTTCTTTTCTTTTTTAGAAAACATGAACTTCTCAAAAGACTTTTGTTTAAGTTATTTGTCTTCTTATTATCCTTATTGTTGTACAGTTGCATTGAATTATTTTCAATGTAGTGAGAAATATGTATTTTGTTTTCTATTTGATTTATAGGGATATCTTTTAAGTATACTAGTACAAAATAAAAAAAACACCCTCCGGGCGTCGTAAAATTAATTTTTGAAAGACATTGCCTTAGAGGGTGGGAGTTAAAAATTCAATGTCAAAGGGTTTGTATCATAAGTAAGACAAATCCTCATATTTATTAAAGGAGTAAAATAAAATGTAAAGTGTATTTCCTATGCTCTAAAATCAAGAACCAACAAAAATCTGTTTATTTACGATGTTGTGAATGCATATGAACTGTGCTTAAATATATGTACATCATTTTATAAGGAATTATTTACATACACGAGACTCTGCACCGGCTCATATATCAACCAAGTTCGCACCTGTACGTCTCTGTCGAAGGTCTGCCAAACGCTCATCCTAAAATGCGTCTCTCTGCGCGTGCGCATCTTAATTCATTTTCCCTTCCATTTTAATTTTCACTTTAAAGTCAAATTCATTTGAAAATTGATCTTTCTCTTCCGCCATTTTTTTAATCATTTAATTGTTTGCTCAACTTGCCCCAACTCATTATTCATCATTTAAATTCATTTGCAAACTATTTCTTAATTTATTTGCGCCTTCCCTCCTTTGTCTTCCCTTCGTGCATTCTGTTTTCGGGATTTTTTTTTAGTCGCATGATTTTGTGGATCTTTTTCATAGAATTGCTTTTATCAATATTGTGGTAGATAATGATTTCTTCATGTTGCAATAAGCGTTATTATTATTATTATTATTATTATTATTATTATTATTATTATATATTATTAGTAGTAGTAGTAGTAGTAGTAGTAGTGGTATTAGGTGCAGTTATGTCAATATCATCAATGGTTCTTCACTCTCAAAAATAATAAGTGAATGCCTTTTTTGAATGTTCTTTTGTTTGCCTTTATTCACATTATCAACACGGACATGACTGCATTAAAATTTATGATCTTATACCTTATTTAATTATAATTTGGAAGTTGATCAAGAACACAATATGTACAATGCTTCCACTTTGTTTGATATGTTTTTCGTCTTATTATTGTCATTATTATTTTAAATATAATACCATTAGAACGGTTTTCAAAGATTTGGAAAAGGTATGGAGGTTTTGGAAATTGGATGAAGAATCGAGTCCATCCATGCCAGAGCATTAAGATCGGCTAAAATACACAGAAGAGTCCTGGAGACTTGAGGGCACTTGTTGTCACCAGATTCCTGTGAAAGACCTCCAGCTAAAGGTGGTGTGAACAAACTCAAAAGGACTGAAATAATAATAATAATAATGTGATGAGAAGATGAGATGATGATGATGATGATGATAATAATGATAATAATAATAATGATAATAATTTCAGATAAAGACGGGTCATCCTATCCCAGTGTTGATTAACTAAAAAAGAGAACATGTCAACTGGTGGGCTCTGCGATTCCAGCAGATCACAGGGTGAAGGCTGAAGGAATATGAAAAGATGGATAAATACCTGGACCTTACCAGAGAATTGAAAAAAGGTGGAATATGAAAGTCTAAGTGATACCAATTGTAGTTGGTGCACTTGGAACGGCCCAATAAACTTGGAAAAAAGACTGGAGGATCTAGAAATCAGAGGAAGAATTGAGACCATCCAGCTACTGCACTGCTGCAATTGCTAGAATACTCAGAAGAGTCCTGGAGACCTGAGGAGACTTGTTGTCACCCCGGTGAATATCATCAGCTAACGCTTCAAAAGAAGTGAAAATAATAATATTTGGAAGTTTACACACTAGAGTCAGTTGGCAGCTGAGGGGGGGGGGTTGAAGACCCTCGCAAATAATGAACTGGGGGCTTCAAATAAAAAAGGGTAATGTAATGCCCCAAACTACTACAGCGGTAGCATACAGTAAGCCATCATAATCATCATACTATTGTTCTTTATGATAATGTTTTTTAATTCTCTAAAAAAGGTCCTGAGGTTTTTCTCTCTTTTTCTTTTTTTTTTTTTTAGCTTTATTTAGTCTTTAACCGATGTTGGATTATTTTTAAATACACTGGTACAAAATAAAAAACACCCTCCGGGCGATGTAAAAATAGATTTTTGAAACATATTGCCTGAGGGGTGGGAGTAAAAAATTCAATGTCAGTAAGTTTGTACCCTAAGTAAATTCATCAAATTCATTAAAAGATTAAAATAAAACAATTTGAAATGTAACTTTAAATATGTATTAAAATAAAACAAACTATATATAGATATATAATAGCAGTCATGTATTTATTAAAACTTGTTTTAAAAAACAATGAGGACTGTCTAATGTTGCATGTTGCAAATTTGAGTGTATTCATTCTATGTTATGACGATTTTGGGTAATGTGACGTAAGCAGTGACGTAATTTTTTTACAGACAAAAACCGGAAGCGAATCTCATTATTAATAGATGTATCTATTGTATATTAAAATAAAAATGTGGCACAAGGCAAAATTAGTGAAGGGAGGTTGGTCATCTCTACCTAATTTTTGTTTGAGGAACTCTTTTGTCTTTGATCGGGATAGGGGATCCGTTTGTATCTCAACATTCCAGATAATTTTATACATTTCAGAACTGTTATATATAATTTCACGTGAATATTAGGAGGAGAGTCCGTCGTCTAAGTACTTCAAGTGAGTTCTGCACTGAGTAATATCTGTGTTCTTAAATACTGGCAAGAACCATCACCACTGTTGAGGTACGGCAGAGATGGGTCATTCCATTATATCAAGAACAGGTTCTGGTTTTTGCTTATAACATTTGTCAGTATGGTACCATTTCAGTTTCTTGAGCAATTCCAGGTAAATGACTTTACCCAGACAGTCGTGCCTATTCTTGCATTCTTTTTGTGCTAGTTTGCTGCATTCACTTCTTATGGGATTAACTTTCATCTCTGTCGCCACCCAGCGAACACTCCTGTCTATTATCAGTCGCTGTTTTGATCCAATTAGTAATTATTGCATTATTTCCCGCTGGTATACAGATTCAGTCTCTCGCTTTATTATT
>CM042149.1:68073900-68093900 GCA_023376005.1 Doryteuthis pealeii | reverse complement strand
CAGTAGAAACAATGTGAGATATATTGTCAGGTCTTAAATGTTACTAGGTCCTGGATAGTACCCAAAAGATATTGATTGTATTTACTTTGTATGATGATGATGCTGATGATGATGGCGATTGATATAGTGCGGCTAACGGGAATGTTTTAATGCCATGCGTCTAACTGCAAAATTCATAGTGAATTTTGGAACTTATAAGCTTAATGTTCTTTTGTAATATATTGTCTGATAAGTGCACCCAAGGACCGGGCTGAATAGGAAGTGCATGGGGGTCAGGTGCAGCCTGGAAACGAAAACAGGATGTGGCCCCGACCTGACCTTTTGCACCTGGAAATGCAGATGGATGTTTGTCATGATTTCGGTGCAGAAATCTGTAGGCGTAGCCCTTAGCCAATGAAAACAGCCTGCGTGGGCGAAGAGACGTGTCTACAGAAAAAAACTGCGTAGGTGTCACGAACAAGGAGGCGTGACACCGGGGGTCAGATTACAATAAAAGAAGCCCGTAGAAATCGATTAGACAGACGACGATCAGGTTCGAGATCAATTGAAGAGAACTCCCGAAGGTTCCACATGCGTAACACTGCCCACGACTTTCAGCTGTACACAACCGGGGAAAATAAACATCTCTTATATTTTCCTAAATACAAGTGTTTGTGTTTTTGACGGGTCCAGTGTGTAACACTTTTTACCTAGAATATTCACATTTATATTTATTTTGGGGGGATATGTGCTTAATTGAAGTCATACCTGTCAGCTTGGCAGTCGAGGTTTCGAGTCACACACGGAGCAGTCTCCCATGTCTATAACCTTGCTGATGAGACCTAATAGGGCGAAATGTACATTCAGGGATTGACATTTTCTCGATTTGCTTAGCCTTGCATTTGAACATATATGCCCGCCTAAAATCATTAATTATTAATTAATCAATTTTCAAAATTAGGTGTGACTTCAATTAAGCACATATCCCCAAAAATTGTCGGCTAAAAAAGCCATATCAAATAAACACATTGTTTATTTACTTAAGTAAAAGTCGACGGGGCGGCCTAAAGTCGGTATCAGCCAGTCAGCGAGGGAGTCTATCCCCTTTTCAATAGCGCTAGACCAAGGAGATTGTTTTAGCACCTGAGGTGGAGCGCCACACCTACCATCAGCTCCTTACTTTACCACACAGATCCCTGCGCTACTCATACGCTGAGTTGGCGGGGACCGGTATCGAACTAGGAACCTTGTGGTTTCTAGCTGAACGCTCTACCGACTGAGCTAACCCGGCCCCTATATATTATTTACGTACTCTCATATTATACAGGCGATTTATAGTAGTTGACAAATATGGATTTGTATTTTATTATTTTTTCATTTTATTATGACTAGCCAAAATTCAAAATATAGGAATTAGAATCAAACGAGAGGTAATTAACTTAATGACATCAACATTAACTCTTCCTTGTTGATCAATGTAAGTTTTAATGGTTAACCAACATTGGTGTGTCCATGTATAGGAGTCCATAGGAGAATATCACAAACAAAGTCATCCTTAATTCTCCAGGATGTTTTGTTTATATTACTTTGAGGGTTTGCAAGTTGAGAAATATGTAATGTGCTTCTTCTTCCAAAAATGGTTCAACACAACATGCTTCAACTTTGTAGTTACCATTTACATTTTTGTTCAAGCATTTCGTTAGAATCAAAGTGTTTATTTGGCTATAGCTTGGAAGAATTTTTATTTTATTTTATCAGGGAGATCAGGTTTCCATATGGTCGTTAACCTGTCAATAGCATTCCATGCTTTACTTATGAATATGTTGATATTGCTTTCAGTAGATGAGATACTGCTACTGAGCATTCGCACCCTTGCATAAATTAAATAAAACTGGCTTTTTATGGAGCTTTTCATTTGAGAAAATAATTATCCTTCAGTTAACACTAAGACTTATTACATCCAATCTGCTTGATTATAAAGACATTCACTTTAATACAGGTATTTGAGTTTTAATGCAATAAAATATGATATTGAATTAAAAAGACTAATGAAAACTAAATAAAAACGTTTATAAAACATTATAATTGGTTTCTGTATAGAAGTGAGAATAAAACAATATTTGAAATCAATTTCACCAAGTTATTATTTATCAAACCCAGTTTTGTTAAAACCAGTATGCAAATCATCCACAAGTTTTCGGGTAGTTGTATTATTTATGTTCTTCATTGGACGAGTCCAACTTTCTCGTAGGATACATTTCTCCCCTTACAACACTGAGATAGCAGCGACTTTATAATAATGATAGGAACCAAGTAAAACTTATTTTGATTTCCAATCTTTAGAGCACCCCTCATTTGAAATTATATTTATTTCTTCACGCTTTGTATATACTTTGTAAATATTGAATAAAATAATATTCTTAGCGATTCGCCTATTTTCCTCTGGTACAATTCAATGGTTTGCGCTCTTTATTACTAAGATTCCAAAATGCTGGTTTCCAAGGTAACATCGACTTGGTTTAATATCACAGTTATATCTCATATTTCCTGTATATTCTCTTGTGCTACGCAACGCAGGGTTTATTAAACCTACCAATATTAATAAAAATAGGTAGAAATAAAGAAAAGAAAATATATGAAAACAGAAGTAGAAAACCATACGAAATAAATAAAGCAGTGTGAAAATTAAAGTATGCTAGAATGAGCGAATATGAAAATATACGTCTATGGACAATGGGGAAAAATAAAGGGGTTAGAAAAATAATCGACTGAAAGTGAGATAGAAGAAAAAACTAGTAAAAATAAAAGGGAGTGACGAGTGGAGTGAAAAAAGCAAGAATCGAAATAAATAAAAAAACGGAGCAACAAAAAAAAAACAAAATGGAAGATGCTAAAGAAAAGTAGAATTTACGTTGAGTTTATATCTTTGAGAAAGAAGAAAATAAACGTGTTGAAATTTAGGACGACGTCAGGTCAAAAGGAGCGGGAAAAAACGGTTATTATGAAGACAAGTTGAGACAAATATACTATAGACATAAACCTATATTTTAACAAAAGAAAAAAAAGTTTAAGCACTCAAAGGTCGGTATTAAAATGGCAGTACGAGAAATAAAATACAGAATTCTACTACCTTACACAGTTTTAAACCATATGTACAGTAGAGGTCGCCTTTTTTATTAATATATATATATATATATATATATATATATATATATATATATATATACCGTCTCCTCAATATGCTAATGATGATATTTACGCGCGCACAAAAAAGATGTTTTCTGTGCTCATTCCGCATCAATTTATGTCAGAATTTGGATATTTAACCAATTATTTCTGACATGTAAGACTTGTAATAATTACAGGGCAGAAATCAGACAATATTTGGGAAAACTCAATCTGGCACTAGACTGGATTTGAGAAGTAACTGTTTCTAGCTAAGCCCAAAGGCACTGGCATTGTGATGAAATGAAGCAGTCTCTTGAACAGGCGTTGTCTTAGTCAATCGTAGTTTCTGACTGCCTTTTACTAAAGCGATAGTCTTTTATAGGATAACCTCATTTGCATGTACTACTACAGCGATAAAAACCTATTAGTTATTAGGTGCTCAGGGCTTAAGGCTTATCGTCGTAGGAAATGAACTCGTCTATCCGAGATCAAATCCTAAACAAAGCCATTGGAATATTAGAAGTCACTTCTACCCTTGTAAATGTAATGAATTCAATTAGCAGTCCTTTTTGGGTAATTTAAGGCCAAATAAAGTTCTTTTTATAAACTAAGGACTCTGGTCGCTTTCAGGACCTGTTGTTGTTTGAGTGGTACCCAATTAAGTATTGAACAAGCACAGTGTTGCTTAACTTCGGTTAAATAGCGGCAACCGGTGTTTTCAGCATTTAATGCCGAATTACGTCATTTTTAATAAACTAAGGACGCTGGTCGCTTACAGAATCTGCTGTTGTTTGAATGGTACCCAATTAAGTATTGAACAGGCACATTGCTGCTTAACTTCGGTTAACTAGCGGGAACCGGTGTTTTCAGCATTTAATGCCGAATTGAAGAATAATTAAAGTTCCCATTACCGTCAAACTGGGAAGACAAGGCAACAAACGGTTGTAACTTAATACAAACCCGAATAGTCACAAAGTCTACTGCAGAATAACAGGGTATTCATAAGACTCCACAATGTCATTCAAATCAAGCAGTCAAGCAGCCAATCCGAACTCAAGGAGTGGAATCACCCAAATTCATGAATGGATCATTCTTGATTTCTATATATACCAACTGTCTTGGACACTGCTTAAGTTGTACTTAGTTAGCTGCTGTTATTCAAACCAACAGTAGACTTATTGACTTCAATACGAATCAAGTCATTTTTAATAAACTAAGGACTCTGGTCGCTTACAGTACCTGCTGTTGTTTGAGTGGTACCCGATTAAGTATTGAACAGGCACATTGCTGCTTAACTTCAGTTATCTAGCAAGAACCGGTGTTTTCAGCATGACTTGACCTTTATTTTATAGACGCAAGGGAAACTGGTATTAAAACAGAAAGTAAGAGATACCAGATAAAAATCTATGCAAATTTGAGAACAAATTTATAAAATCTAATACGATTTTAAAAACACCAGCGTCAAAAAAATACAAACAAAAAAAATTGAATAAGACAAGAGCAAGAGAGACAAAACATTGTTCTAAATGAAAACCCAAAAGTTGCCCACTAATTAGATTAACTTTAATTATCTTGTCAGATATTAATCCCTTCCTTGTAAATGTCGTGTCTTGTCTTGAATGTGATTTAGTCTGCCATTTAGTTTGTTCGGTATTTCTGTTATTTCTCCTTTTATTATTTAAACCGGTTACTTGTTTTATAAGATATGCGTTTACACTGCTTAATGAAAGAACCGAAATTAGAATTTATATTCAATGAATTTGAACGACTGTGAATGCTTTTCTTTCATCGCTTTCTGGAAATTCCAACAATGAAGTTGCATAGCAGATAAGGCCACGTGAAATAAAATCGACCAACCTGGTTCCGTGATTCGATCACCTCTTACGATCACTTAAAAATCTGCTCAAGAATCGACCCTGTGTCACACCCTTCCACATTAACAGAGGGGGTTTAGTAAATACTTATAATTGCTGGAGAAGCATGAAATAATGGCTAAATGAACAAATCCCATATATTCTAAAATAGAGACAATGATTACTGAATGGTTTGACGGTATCAAACTAAGAACCTTGCCGTTTCTAGCCGAACGCTCTACCGACTGAGCTAACCCGGCCCTGATATATATATATATATATATATATATATATATATATATATATATATATATATATATATATATACGTATAAATATGGCTATATATTGATATGTATATATATATATACATACACACACACATGGCTATATATAAGTATACGTATAAATATGGCTATATATTGATATGTATATATATATACATACACACACACATGGCTATATATAAGTATACGTATAAATATGTATATATATATAGATATGTATATACGTATACATATGTATATACACACACACATGGCTATATATAAGTATATATATATATATACATATACATATATACATATATATATATATACACACACATGGCTATATATAAGTATACATATAAATATGTATGTATATATATATATACATATATTTATATACATATACACACACATGGCTATATATAAGTATACATATAAATATGTATATACATATATACATATATATATATATACACACACCTGGCTATATATAAGTATACATATAAATATGTATGTATATATATACATATATATATATACATATACACACACATGGCTATATATAAGTATACATATAAATATGTATATACATATATACATATATATACATATATATATATATATATATATATATATACACATATATATATACACACACAGGGCTATATATAAGTATAAATAAATATGTATATATATACATATATATATATATATATATATATATATATACACACACACATATATATAAGTATACATATAAATATGGCTATATGTATATATATATATATATATATATATATATATATATATATATATATATATATATAATATATATATATATATATATATATATATGTATAGATAGATAGAGAGATAGAGAGAGAGAGAGAAACCTATTCATATTTGTCTATCTGTTTTATGATTTCCCTTTCCCTACTAAACGCGAAACCAAGCGAGTCTAATGTCATAAATATCCTTACAATACAATCGTTATTTTCTCCGCTTGTGTTTTTATTTCACACTTTTTCGTTATTTCTCTCTCGTTGTTTCTATTTCATTGAAGCTAAAATTTGCAAATTTCAGTTGGAGTGAACACCAAAAGCAATATCTCATTCAGTCTTTATTTAAGAGGTTCTATTTCAACAATTTCTATTTGAAGACTCTCATTGTGCTTAAACGGCAATGCGTTACCTGATCCGTACGCCTCGACAAGAGTGTCCCCCCCCCTCACCGTTAATGATGACAATAAGGAGATTATTGACAAACGTTGTCAAAATTAGGTAGACCTAACCAAACTGATCAAACTGTAACCCGTTGAGGTAGATGATGATGACACTTCAAAGGGGGAGATCAGATTCTGTGATGTAGTTTTAAGTAATGTATTGTGTCTGGTTATTACCAACGGAAACCTTTTGATGGTGAATTGGCACATTATGTTCAATAAGGCTATTGTAATATCCGTAAGATTTAGCCAAGCGAAAAAGCCTGTTTGAAAAGCCCCTACCAACAGTTGGGATAGGAAATTAGAAGGTTTTGGAGATTAAAATCAAGGGCTATTAGGTATGGAGTGTTCACTTTAAAATGTGTCTCGGTCTGCAGTGTGTGAACAAGGAAACCCGGAAGTCATAAAATTTTGCCCGGTTATGTGAAAGCTCGTGGGTAGCGTCGGCAGATCTGATCTGCTCGCTCGTTGGTGAAGTCGTTGTAGCGAAATTAGAAGGCTATAACATGTGTTTTAAATGGCTGAAGAAGTTAGAAGAGAGTGAAGACAGGCTGGGGCAAGTAATAAGGAAAGTATTTTACAGGTTGCGATGAGGACGGAAAGTGAAAGTAGCAGAAGTGAAAGTGAATGTAAAAGTGAAAGTACAGGTGTGACTCGAGAAAGAGATTAGATGCAGGAAATTAGCTTAGAGAAAGCGAATAAAGAATGAGGTAATAAAAGCGTATGCAGTGTAGCATTCAATGTATTGAAAAGAGATGGAAAGACACTTCGAAGAAAACTGTGGATAAAAAAAAAGAAGGAACAGAAAACAGAAAAAGGAAAAAATTACATAATGACGTAATATTTTATACTGAATTATAAAAAAAAAAGAAGTAAATAGAATATCATTCAATATGATAGAACTCGACAAAATAACTTTGAAAGCGAACATGTAAAAATACGTTGCGCTATTAAAAGTCAGTAATTGTTAATAAGAAAATATTACGTTATATTTTTTTATATCAGGATTAATAATTGTCTATTTCTCAACAGTGCCAAATGACAGTGTTAGAGTGTCAATAGTGTAGAGATTTATTTCACATTTTTTTGTTATGTCTTTCTTTCTTGTGTTACATAATTATTGGATCCCTAATGCTTTTATAAGGTATTGTAGAAATCATTATGGCGATTAGTACAGCTGATGGCCTTGAGAGTGAGTGACAGCGTTTGACCTCACTCTGACCTGGCTCTCCGGGGATGGATCGTGAGAACCGGAAGGCAATAGAAGGCCCTCTTCCGGTTTAAGGATATAGTCAGTTTAAGTCAGTTAGAACTTAGAAGCCGAGCTAGCAAGATGTAAGGATCCGCGCGCGTTGTCTGGTTTGGGGGGTTTATAAATAAAGTAACATCAACGTAAATCGAAGTCTTGTGTTTATTACCTAAAAACTAATAATAACACAGGGCTTCTGATAAGGAGTGATCCCTAACAGAAACCAGACCCGAAGTCCCCAAGAAACACCACGACAAGACCAGACCAAGATGTTAGAAGATAGAATAGCAAAGCCGGCCAGAAGAGAATACGACCAGAGTAAGAAGTAAGAAAGGTATATAACGTTATATAGACTAGCAAATATAGGCACCCTCCGGGTGCAAGTATTTAAGTTTTAATGTAATAAAATATTGTATTAAATTAGAAAGTTAATGAAACTAAATAAGAATTGATTTGAAACAGAGGGAGTATAATAAAATGGAACAACTGAAACTGTCTTTCATTGTTATTTTTTCTAATTTAACAGTTCTTGTTAATGGATTTCATTAAGATTCATTGAAGAGATTTTTGCTTATATTCATTAAAATAAACCAAACAGTTAGAAATCATAATACTAAGCATATTTATTAAATTCGATTTTTTAATATTAATATGCAAATTAGCCTGTTCACATTGTAAAGCGCTATTTTGTTGTATATATAAATATAATTGCTGTTGTTAGTATGTAGACATAGTTAACAGTATTAATAATGTAAGACAATTTATTAATAATTGAGGTTTAGATAAAAATAAAATCATGGAGAATGTGATGTCAATAACTAAGAGAATTGTGACTTGAGTAGGAATATAGTTTCGGTTACAGACGGAAAAGCACACAATCTCCATTATAATAAGATTTGATACTGTGAAAAGACCAGCATATAACACTTGTTCTATCTCATGTTTCAGCATCCAACTGTGCTGTGAGCTGAGTATTCTTTTGATTTGAACAACAATTCGATTCCATAACCTCTGGAATGAGATAGCCATAGAAATGATGAAATGCCATTAAAATATATGAATCTATCAATCACAAAAAATAAAGTTTAATAGCGCAAGACAATATTCGTTCCCAATTATACTATAATATATCATTAAATATTTCAGATATTTTTAATTCAAACATCCTTATCATAAAATATACAATAAGGATTTAAATATAAATTATCAAATCTATTTTCAAAAGACAATGTTCAGTAATTATCTAATGCTGTTTTTCTCAAAGGTTTTACAATTAGTTTAAACCTAATATATTGTTGAATAGAGCTCATTGAAATCTTTCTTTTGCACAGAAATATACTTTCTGTCTCTCCAATTTTCAAATTTGCATGTATTTCTCAATAACAGCAGAGAATTGTTAAAAGAAATAACAAAAAAAGTCTAAATAGACTGTAAATTTAAATTATTGCCAGAAAAGTTCCTGTTCGTCAAGATTCTAGGGTTACCCCATCTCCAGAGGTTATTGAATCGAGTTTCTATTAGGTATATATATTTATATTTTTATATACTTATTCATTAAGAATTTATGAACAGTTAGACGATATCAAGTTTTCCTGTCTAATACAAATAATATGGACCCATTTGTATGTTTTTCAGTATTCCTATTTAGTACTAATATCATTAAGCATTTAACTGGTAAAGAGAACACTAACAGGCACTGGTACTCTGGGCGTAAGGTATCTCTAAAAGGGTTGAAATGTTATTAAAATCAAACAACCAATAAAAATTAAGTTTAATGGCGCAAGACAATCTTCATTCCTACATCATATTAATCACTAAGCTTGATCAGTATTGATCTCACTTTCATAAATATCAATGAATATGAATTGATCATAAGCAATATATGTGTGTATTGGTATTTATTAAAATCATCTACAAATAACCGACTTAGTAGCTAAGAGAGAAAAGAAAAAAAGCTGATAAAAGTATTCAAACCAAGTTAAAAAGAAACAAGATTTTAAATGCTAATTTTCCCGACAAGATAAGCCTGTTTGATTTAGGAAAGTGGTGAAAAATAATCTTCCATCCAATTTCCTTCGATATGACCCGGTGTTGTACTAAGCTAAATTAAACTGAGTAGAATCTTAAATGGAAGACTAATCAGTGATTTCTTCAGAATAGTACGAGATTGTTTATCATTTCGTTTTCAAACATGGGAAAAATTCGAAGCCAGTTGCACTAATGCCCAGCGCTTTGGAGAGAGGCAAACAACAAATACACGATCAAAAAGTAAAAAAGAAAAAAAAAGAAAAGAAAAAAAAAAGAATTGCTCAAGTCGGGGTAGAGAGATACAGAGTAGAGAAAGCGAGCGAGAAAAGTCGATCGGGGGGAGGGGGTAGGTCGATAGACAAGATGAAGATCAAAATAAGAACATTGTAAAAACAAAGATGCTGTATTGGGCAGGTGATGGTGATACGTGAGTAGAGATGATCGAATCATAAAATGGGTGGAGAGAAATCGGAGAGGAAACTGAGCGTTATTTTCGATTTCTCTGTTCTATCAAACATATCGGTATCCGTTTCAAGTAAAAAGCAGAAACCATCACGTTTTTCTTTTTGCCATTTTATTATATTTCCTTTTATTAATTTGTGCATTGGTTTATTCATGTTTTTCTTTTCTTGGCGTGCGTTTGGATTTCTTGATTTTATAACATCAAACCAATTCCTGTCAGATTGGCAAATCATTATTATAAAAAAGCAACACGTCCGTCCATCATGTGAAACACACACAAAAAAAACGAAAGGCGTGTATTAGAACACATATATTTATGAGGTCTGCTACATTGACTACAGATAGTCAGAGTGGCTACTTTCATAGGATGTTAGACGTAGAGACTAAAACAAACAAAACAAAATTAAATAAATGAGTATCGTACTTGACGACGTATAAGACGCACCTTTTTGCGTAATTTTGGCTAAAAACATTGCCCTGCGTCTTATACATAGTAGGGTAAAGTTTGAGACCTTAGGCCTAGGCTAATTTTCTCTATGATGCTCACTAACCCAGCTTACGCTCAGTACTTTACCTACCTAAACTACATTATAATATTTATACAGCTATGTTTCTGCTTGTGTAATGCACAGCTAGACAGTTTTTAAGAATATATGCTTAATACACAAAAAAATGTTTTTTTCCTGAATAGGACCTGTTGAAATAGGTGTGCCTCTTATATGCCGTCAAATACGGTACATATCTACCAATCTCTCCGCACGAGTAGGATGTGACACAAGATCAATTTCTTAAGTGAAATTTAACAGGTTTAAATTACGAGTGTTCCTTTTTCTAGACTGGTTGCCAAACAAAGGTTAAACCAGTCTGTCCTGCTATTTACCCATAACTGGAGTGAGAGCAGGTGGATGCATACCTTTATCAAGGGTATTAACGCTGTGTGAAAGGTAGTCAACCTCGTCTAGGTTTTGAAGTCGGTTCGACGAGCCATTACACCACGCTTCTTCATAAATGAAGAAAGTAGAATGACATTTGTTGGTTGGTTACTTTTGTGCATATCAACCCTTTTCGGGTTAAGTAAAGCCGAATAAATCAAGTCATTTTGATATTCAATTTACTTACAGCATTTGCTGTTGCTTAAATGGCCATCCATCTAAGTTTTGAATATGATTGTCGATGTTTAATTAGACTTCGCTGATCAAGTGGAAATCGCTGCTTTCAAAGTGAGTTGATCGTAAGCGACGGATATGGGAGTTGGAGACTAAAAACCGGACGTATTAATGAAAAGAAGGTGAGAGAAGGGTTTATACGTTGAGAGATAGGAATAGAAATACAGAGAGAGGAGACTGAAAAAAAGAATGCGCATCTTATATTCATCTTTTGAATATTTTGACTAAAATTTTAATATTGTTTTAATTGAAAGTTGATAGCATGAAGGTCAAACGAAAAATAGATCGATATTAAGAATATCAAGAGAGAGAGGGAGAGGTAGAGAGGGAGAGAGAGACTGAAATAAAATAACGTAGAACTAATTTGAATATCGTATCTGAAATTTTAATGTTTTAATTGAAAGCTACAATAAAAAAAACTAGATCAATATCAAGAATATCATGAGAGAGAGAGAGAGAGGGGGGAGAGGGAGGGGAGAGGAGGAGAGAGAGGGGGAAAGAGTGAGAGAGAAACTGACATAAAATAACGTATATCCAATGTTAAACCTATTGAATAATGTATCTGAAATTTTAATGTTGTTTTAATTGAAAGTTAATAGCATGAAGGTGAAAAAGAAAACTAGATCAATATATATATATATATATATATATATATATATATATATATATATATATATATATATAGAGAGAGAGAGAGAGAGAGAGAGAGAGAGAGAGACTTATTTGAATATCGTATCTGAAATTTTAATGTTTTAATTGAAAGCTACAATAAAAATACTACATAAGAATATATATATTATATATTATATATATATATATATATATATATAGAGAGAGA
Source organism: Doryteuthis pealeii (assembly GCA_023376005.1). Taxonomy (NCBI): domain Eukaryota; kingdom Metazoa; phylum Mollusca; class Cephalopoda; order Myopsida; family Loliginidae; genus Doryteuthis; species Doryteuthis pealeii. Next base: position 68,081,667 of record CM042149.1, on the reverse strand, counting down.
GAGAGAGAGAGAGTGAGATAGAGAGAGAGAAAGGACAGAGCGAGAGAGAGAGAGAGAGAGAGAGTAACTGTTAGACTGAAATAAAATAACGTAGATCCAATGTTAAACCTATTGAATAATGTATCAGAAATTTTAATGTTGTTTTCATTGAAAGTTAATAGCATGAAGTTAAAAAAGAAAAGGAAAACAAATTGACCGCTATTAAGACTATCAAGTACAACTAACTTGAGTACATTCCCGATGAATTAAAAAAACAACATATTTTTACAAATCAAATGAACATAACAAAACATCAACAAATCCAGAAAGAAAGAGGTAACCAGTCCAACAAATTTAGGAAACATTTCATTAGATTTGACTAATGGATACCGTAAATATTTAAACGCATGAATCGATAAATATAATTGCAGTCTCGTAGTAGCTGTCACAATTTAAATAATGGAGTCCACGTTTCAGTTTTTTTTTAATGCAAAATTGTGACAAGACATACTTTTCTGTAACCCACTTGAGAAATGAGTAACCATGGTTAAAATTATTATTACAATTTCACTACTCAACACCATAGCTGATTGTCAATCAATGGAGGCTGTGAGACAGCAAGTCTCCTCTTCTCTAGAGATTATTTCTAACCAGTCTTTGCAATTCTATTGTTTGGGCGTTCTGGATTCTTTCTCTGGTTTCCAGTTCATCCAAATTCTTATCAAAACCATTGGGAACCGTTCCACGGGCACCAATTAGAATTTTTGCAAGGTTTAACTTTATGTCCCATAGTTCTTTTCCATTCTCTGACCAGATCTATCTTTTGTTTTTTTATTTTTTTACTCTATAATCCACTGGAACGTCAAATTATTATTACTATTTTTACTATTACTACTATTATTATCATTATTGCTATTTTACTATTATTATTACTACTACTACTATTATTATCATTATTACTATCATTGCTATTATCATTATTATCATTATTACTATTATTACTATTGTCATTATTACTATTACTATTATTATTATTGCTATTATCATTATTATCATTATTACTATTATTACTATTAGCATTATTATCATTATTACTATTACATTATATATTACATTATACATTATTATATTATTATTATTATTACTATTATTACTATTACTATTATTATTATTACTATTATCATTATTATTATTATTACCATTACTATTATTATCATTATTAGTATTATCATTATTATCATTATTATTTATTATTACTATTATTACTTATTATTATTATCTATTATCATTATTAATTACTATTACTTTATATATTATTATTATATTATTATATTATTACTATTATTACATTATATTATCTATTATTTTATTATATTACTTATTACTATTATTATTATTATTATTATTATTACTATTATCATTATTATTATTATTACCATTACTATTATTATCATTATTAGTATTATCATTATTATCATTATTATATTATTATTATTATTATTACTATTATTACTATTACTATTATTATTATTATATTATCATTATATTATTATTACCATTACTATTATTATCATTATTAGTATTATCATTATTACTATTATTATTATTATCATTATTACTATTACTATTATTATCATTATTACTATTATCATTATTACTATTATTGCTATTACTATTATTACCATTACTATTATTACTATTATTGTTATTACTATTACTGCTATTACTATTATTATTATTATTATTATTATTATTATTATTATTATTACTATTATTCCACTTTTTTACACCAGTATAAGCTGATGGTCTTTTACTGAAGTCTGAGTTGCGAACAGATCTCCTCAGGCCTCCAGGATACTTTTGAGCATTCTAGCGGATCTTAACCATGCTGTTGTCAAAATGGCCTCGATTTTTCCACTGATTTCCAATTCCGCTAGTCTGCTTTCTAAACTTTTGGGGACCGTTTCAAGTGCACAACAACTTCCACTCTCATATTCTTTCATCTTTCAATTCTCTGGCAAGGTCCGGGTATTTGTCTATCTTTTCTGAATCTTCTTCTTTGCACCCTATTATAATTTTTTTTATTTATCTATTCGTAATCTGAACATTAGCTACATAAATGAGAGTAACCTCCCCTTGTTTGTTTCACTTTGAGGAAGCCTTATGTTTTGGTCGGCCATTTTTATTTCACCGTAAATCTACACTGAAAATATGATTTTTTCGAATCAATACAACTGCATGTTTTAACACGAAAATATCATAAAATGTGTTCTTAATAACAATTAAGTTCATTTCAAATAATGCCCAAGCACAATCTATCACAGATGAGTTTTCATATATATTTAACGCTTACAATTATGCATTGGTCGAGTATTCTAAAAACGGATAAAATTAATTCTTGTGAATACAGAATTATCTTTCTGATACTTTCACAGACAATGTAAAGCCATAATTTCAAACGTGTTTATCGTTTAAACTGCCCGATATTCAGTAGTAAAAGAACCCCGTGACACTTTCAAGTGAAATGTGGTTTATCGACCAAAAGCACTCGGAATATTCTAAACGAATTTTCCAAAATTTGAAGCAGCAGAACTATTGAAGCTTACATTATCACCTTCGCCTTTGTTGAGTATATATTCCATGTACATAAAATCGGTAATCAAAAGTTGTTAGTAGGTAAGTAGTAAACTTATATCTGGAAGGATGTCCTATAAAGTGTGTAATAAATCTGCTGATGCCTTCCAGATTTAGTATTTATGAGGAAAGGTGCCATTGGCTGTGAGGAAATCTATCGTTGTGACTTCCTGACGTTCTAGTTATAATGTAGACAGTGGATCAACGGTGTGAACATTTGGAAACTAAAGCTGTTCGAGAATTTTGTGTGAGGTAAAATTGAAAATTGCCTGTGGCGGAAATTGGGAGAGATACAAATGCGCCATTATTATTTCCAAGAAAGAAAATTAGATTAATTAAAATAATGGACTTCCTTTGATTCTAGAAAAGATGCACACATGTGTCAAGATACGCTTCACACAAGAGTCTGTACTAGCAGGAGCTGTGGATTCACCTCAATATGATCATTTGACTATTACAACGTTTGATATGTTTACATAGGAAAATAGCTAAATGTTCAAAAATAAATACGGATCTAGCCTTGTTGTAATCCTGTCTGCAGCGCCATGTACATATTTGTTGGGTGATTAGCATCCGACTGTGTTGTAGAGCTTAGTTGCAGTTGTTCAAACCAACAGCATACTCTGCTCACAATACAGTTGGATGCTAATCAACCAACAAATTTCTACGGTATAATAATCTAGATTTAACTCTTTCACTTTTAATCTTTTCATCGTTGCATTAGGTTCAATTAAACTTACAAACGTTATCTCTTCCGCACGCTCGCACCTTCTCCCTGTATATTCTCCCTTCTATCTTTTAATTCTTTCTTCTTAATTATATTTTTTTTTGTGAAGCATGTACTTTCCTTTATACATAATGAAGACGGAATGGTCCATCATTTAGTTGAGGGGACGACACTCATAAGAAATAAGAATTCGGCAGATAAGCTATTGAAGTCAGTTAGTCTACTGTTGGTCTGAATAACAGCAACTAGCTAAGCACAACTGAAGCAGTGTCCGAGACAGTTGGTATTATAGATCAAGAAGGATCCATTCAAGCATTTGGGTGAATCCATTCCTTGATTTATGATTGGCTGCTTTGTTTCAATGATATTGTGGAGTTTTATAAATACCCTGTCATTCTGGCAGTAGAATTGACGGGTTTGTATTGAGTTACAACCGCTTGTTGCAGTCTCTTACCAATTCGACGGTAATTGGAACTTTAGTTTGATTATTCTTCAAAAATCAGGATTTAAATTTTTCCATTTCATCTGGTACTCGAAAAAGATGACCATGCCTGATATAGGCGGTATATTCTTTAGACGTTTTATATGTTAAACCCAGTAATCCTTTTAAATAGACAATGCTTCAATAATTGAATATTCATCTTCTACGACGAACCTAATCCAAATAATGTGAAGAACAATGAAACCTAATCCGATCACAATGACAATATCATTTCTTCGTAACCAGACTTAAATCATTACACGAGAATATCCATTTTCAATTTATCAAGACTTTCTTTCATTTTTTTTTTTTTTTTTGTCTTTTAAATCTCACCTGCTGTAAATTTCAATAGAAATCTAAAATAATCTATGAGATTTGAAAACAATGGAAATAATAATAAAAAAGGCCATTATATTTCGTAGCAGACCCTGGATCATTTAATGCTGCATACCTCATTTCTGTGTTTATATAATACAAGGTTGTTCTTTAATCTATGTATTAATGATATTGACTATAAATTAAATACTTATTGATAAATTACTCCTTTGGGTATTAGGACGTAAGCTGTCATTTGGTTTTGGTTACAAAGAGCTACCGAATCTCCATTATAATAAGATGACATCATATGTGACATTTCAATAGAAATCTAAATTAATCAATCAGATTTGAAAACAATGTAAATAATTTAAAAAATATTATATTTCGTAGCCAATCCTGAATCGTTTAACGCTGCATACCTCATTTCTGAGTATATATAATACAAGGCTTTTCTTTATTCTATGTATCAATGATTTTACAATATTTTAATACCCTTACTTAATTCCTGTGGGTATTGTAACATAGTTATAATTGTAGAATAACCATACTAGTTCCAATTAACGTCGAATTGGTAAGACAAGGCAGCAAGCAGTCGTAACTTAATACGAACCTGATTTGCTGAGAGACTACTGCAAAATGCCAGGTTATTTATGAAGCCTCAGAACATCATACAAATCAAACAGCCAATCAGTATTCGAAGGAATGGAATCACCCAAATTCATGAGTAGGACTATTCTGAATTCCCATAAGTACCAGTTGTCTTGGAGCTGGTTCAGTTGTGCTTGGCCAGTTGCTGGTGTACAAACTAATAGTAGACTGACTGACTGACTTCAATATATATAACACTAAAGATGTGGAAAAATGTCGGAAAAATCTATATAATTTTCTATCATATATATATATATATATATATATATATATATATATATTCTCATACATGAGTGGACCATAATTACCAGTTGTTTTGACACTGGTTTAGTTGTGCTTGGCCAGTTGCTGTTGTTCAAAGCAATAGTAGACTGTCTGACTTCAATAATAATGACACCGAATCTCTATTATTATAAGATATCGCCTGCTGTGACTTTTCAATAGAAATCTAAAATAATATGAGATTTGAAAACAATGGAAACAATATTATGAAATTATATTTCGAAGCTTGAGATAAATATGTTTTTTTATTTTTATGAATAGTGAAAATGTTACATTAGTAAAACATGAGGCTATGACAAAGTCACACTGAGAGAAGAAAGTTATCGACAAATCACGTTAAAACATCAATCAGCCAGTTCAATAGTAAGTGGGTGACCACTTAGAAACAGCAGGTGCTTTGAGCCACCGCGTGTGACAGACTAAACAAGGCAAAGTAAATAAAGTTTCAAAGCCAGCTGAGAGTTAAAACCGTCTTGGTTATTTACTTAATAGAGGCAAACCTTCAAAAAATCCTTATTCAAAATAATTGCATTTACATTGTCTAGGAAACCACCCACCAGGGCGAGTAAAGAAAATGTAAATTAATGTAAATAAAGCAAACCATATATATATATATATATATATATATATATATATATATATATATATATATATATATAAATATATATTAATGTGTATGGTTGTCACTAAATATACTAGAAAAAGTAAGAGTAATCCAACGTAAGTGTTATTAGAAGAGTTGCTCAATATCTGTGATAGAGCGTTGATAGTTCAATGAGAAATCAAAAACAAATAAAGTTTTTTGCTTTTATTTATTTAATTACGGGACCGGTATTACAACCAGCGGTTTCTTGCTGAAAGCATACATCGGGTAAGACGAAAACGGTTCCGTTTTCGTCTTACCGATTGTATGCTTTCAGCAAGAAACCGCTGGTTTGTAATATCCGTTCCCGTAATTAAATAAATAAAAGCAAAAACTTTTATTGTTTTGATTTCTCATTGAACTATATATATATATATATATATATATATATATATATATATGAGGAAAAAATGAGTAAAGAAAAGAAATGTAGATGGATAAAAATGAATTTTATCGATATCACTTTTAATCGATATCACTTACACATGTGTTTCGGTCTGTTTTATCAAAATGTATACGGATTTACGTTATTATTATTATTAAAATAATCAGATGGAATTCAAATGATGATAATAATAAAAATAGGAAAAATGTTTTTTACGAGCTTCATCAGAGTGATTTTTTTATTTTTTGAGTAGATATAAAAAACGTTGGAGACAAGAACAGAATTTTAAATGTTCGAAAAAAAAACACATGTGTAAGTGATATCGATTAAAAGTGATATCGATAAAATTAATTTTTATCCATCTATATTTCTTTTCTTACTCATTTTTTCCTCATATTGTCGGATTCATTTTCCATTCTTACATATATATATATACATATATATATATATATATATATATATATGTGTGTGTGTGTGTGTGTGTGTGTGTGTGTGTGTGTGTGTGTGTGTGTGTGTGCAATTTTATAAAAAAAATGAAGAAAAAAAACAGAATTTTTTATTGGCGAGTGCCGATGCTGCAATGTTTCGGTTTGTTTAATAAACTTTCGTCAGGGCCTTTGTTTATTTAAGAAACAATACATTATTAGTAAAACTAAAGTGCGAGCCTCTGTTTTTGGTATGTAGTAGCTTTTATTAATATTAATGATGTATTTTTCCACAAACAAACGAATGCACTTATGAAGGTTTGTTAAACAACCGAAACACTGAAGCGTCGGCTCCATTTTTTCTCACACACACACACACACACACACACAAACACACACACATATATATATATCATAGACACATTATATATATTTATCTATATTAAATTAGAGATAATTATAATTGAATGAAAGCTTTAATAACTTATAGTAGTAAAAACAAAAGATACAAATATGGAAAAAGGAAAATAGGTTATGAATATATATATGACAACATACGCACACGTACAAACAAAAAAGTACATTCACGTAAACATGCAACACGAGAATACAGTTATAAAAGAATACCATCTGTAACATTTGCAAAAAATTTCATTTAACTAAAAATGCATTACAAGACGACAACTATTTCAGCTCCAGTATTCTTCTAAAAAAGAGATTTTATCTCGAAATATCAAGAATAAATTACAGGTTAACAAACAACACCATTGTTACCTTATTATTTTTTCTTTACACCTGCATTGTGATAGCCTTCAAAATCAACCTCCAAACCAATATACACACAATGCTTCAATTATAAAACTCTCGCATATATATATATATATATATATATATATATATATATATATATATATATATATATGTGTGTGTGTGTGTGTGTGTGTGTGTGTGTGTGTGTGTGTTGCAATTCTTCCACGAAAATGTTCAATTTTTTAAAACTATGCTACTGATATTTTTTCATACAGTCATGTGAGATATGTTTACAAGAGAGCACTAGACAGTACCTTTCTAAAGAAGACACTAAGAACCGCAAATCCGCCTTAAGACCTCACCTAAATCATTCACATCAGATGTAAGTAAAGTAGGCGTAGTGACCTATAGTCGATATCAGCCGAACAGCGAGGTAGTCTATCTCTTCACCAGTACTAGACCAGGGAGATGGTTTTTGCGGCTTAGATGTAAAGA
>CM042149.1:68063900-68068900 GCA_023376005.1 Doryteuthis pealeii | reverse complement strand
TGGCCCCGTGCAGTTGGCTTGTGGTATCCCAAAGACCAGAAACGACCACTCGGATGACCTCCATGACGATAGAAAGATAAAATTGAAAAGGCATTTGGGTCAACATGGAGAACAAGAGCGAAACGAAAGTGCCCAGCAATCTGGAATGAATGAATGAATGATATATATATATATATATATATATATATATATATATATGGTGTGTGTGTGTGTGTGTGTGTGTGTTGATTTTCCAATGCGAATTGGATTTTTTAAAAAAATATATATACGACCGGACAATTTAAGAAAACAAAAATATTAAACTCATTTTGCAAGATTTCTAAGAAAGGAAATGTTTGCCCTAATTTAAGCTACGGGTTGTCTCCTTATGAAATTTAACATACAAATACATTTCATACACTCCCATCTCTCATAGGGTGTCCCAAAATAATGTACACACACTTTGAATCGTTATAACTTATTCAATTTATGTATTTTGACTTATAAAATAAAAAATAAAGAATACAGAAAAGGAGTGTATACATTATTTGTGGAAACCCTGTATAATCCGACCCCTCCGCACAAACCGGATATGCCACAAGGTCAATTTCTTAAGCTGAGTTTAACAGGTTTGAATTAAAAGTTTTCCCCTCCTGGTATGATTACCTAGATAAGGTTAAAGAGCCCAGTCTGTTCTTCTATTTAACTATAGCTGGAGGGACTGTACTTCGATGCATACCTTTCACAAGCGTATTATCACTATGTGAAAAACAAACGGCCTCGTCCAGGATTTGAACCCGGGCTGACGGGTCCATTTCCTATTATTCTAACCATTACACCACGCGCCTTAAGAAATCCGTTTCAATAAAAAGGCGTGATAGTCTTGCACTTTACGGTATTTGCACTTTTCCAACATCTGTTTTGTCTTGAACGATTTGTGTTCTAATAAAAATTAAAAATTCGTTTGTGTTGCATTGGCCACTTCATAAATTGCCTTCTTGAGAATCTGAATGAAATGACTTGGAGAAAATATTGACAAATCGATTTTTTGGTTCTTCCACCGACAATTCAACAACTACTCTATTTTCGATTTCACCGACGTTAATTTAACAACTGTCGAACAGGTTGTATGAATAGTTGCAAAATGATCAAGACCCGAAAATTAATAGAAAAAAAAATAGTTGGTTGGGTTTTACGGCATGTAAACCCATTGGGTCATTTTATGCCGAAGACATATTTTAAACTCATTGTTTTTAAATTGACTCGTAGATAATAACCCTACGTAACCTTACGTGTTTGTAATAACCGTACGTTAACCTACAGTGGTTGGATGGTTCGTAGGGTTTACGGCATGTCAACCTTTGGGGTTATTTTATGCCGAATCTTTTTTGTTTGTTTGTTTGGTTGGTTCATTCTTGATGGCTACTCAATTATTTTTAAACATATTTTTCTATTTAACCTATTGATGGAACCCTATCGTGTACTACCATTCTGAGTCAGAGTGGACATTGTTGCAATGATGATAACCAGAACAATAAGACCCTCATCCACTGCCTTCTAGCAAATACTAAGTGCGGGCTTCAGTGGAGAATTTCATGTTATGGTCTGCTCAGTCACCTGAGTTCCATACTTGGGCATCACGGGACGACACACACGGCCAACCAAGCAACCAAAAGCCGGTTGGTTGACTGGTTTATTGATTTTAACGGCATATCAATCCGTCTGGTGTTATGTCATGCCTAACGGTTAGCAGGTAATATATATTGTGTATTTATATTTATACTTTTTTAGTAATTGGTTTTAACAACGTGTTAGCACCATTGGGGATCATGTTGTATGGTATTGATTAAGTCCATGTCTATATTCTATCGTATAATCTTATTTCCCTCAAAAAGGACAGAATTTCCTCCATGTTGACATTTTCAAATAGATCTTTCATATCGTTTGCATTAAAATAAAAAATAAAAACAAAAGTTGGCGAAAAGTGACTTTAATGCCAGGACAATATTTATATAATGTCTAATAGTCAGAGAATCGTCATGAATGACGAACAACTTAGGTATGGGTTGAGGGTTCAGTTTGGTTCATTAAACAACTAAAAAATAAACTTCTGTAAAGTTTTTAAGGCCATCCTTGGCCAGTTGAAATAGGGCTTAAAGAAAGTCCTATATTATGGAATCCTTTGGTGATCCTTTGGTAAGCTTATAAGTCCTATCTTGCGTATTGGTAAAGGTCCAGTGATTTAATCCTATGTCCGTCGTCAATGAATGTTAGCGTAATTATGACCAGTAGGGTCGGTTAAGTATTGTATCAACCTCAGAGTACTGCCAGTGATTGGCCAAGGAATAGACCACATGATCTCGCCTAGGAGCGGGGATCTAGTACACTCCTTATATATAAAAAAAATCGCAACAACTTCTATGAATTATCCAAGAAGAATTATAATACATGTTTATATTTACAAATAAAAATTATTCGTTTTATCCATTGTTCCGCCTGTTATGTAAAGAAATTGACATTTCTGTTGCCTCTGTCTGGTTGCAATATCCACTAACACCGCCATTATTGACACTCTTATTCATAATGATTAGGAATAACAGTATTGCCCAAGGCGACAACATTAGCCAACGTGAAGATTGCACTTTAAGTCTAAACAGTCTCTCGCCGCCATGAATGAATGAATACATTCCCTTCATTCTTTTGTACATTCACCCCTAAAGAAGAAAACAAACTATAAAGTTTTGGTGATGAATGTCATCTTCAAAGGAAAGCAAAGATGAATAAATAAATAGATAGATAGATAAAGTATAAGACAGTGGTCGAAAAATTTTAGATCTGGCTTGAATTTTAATTTGCTGTCACTAGACAACGGAATACCATTCATATATATATATATATATATATATATATATATATATATATATATATATATATATATATATGAGGAAAAATGAGTAAAGAAAAGAAATGTAGATGGATAAAAATGAATTTTATCGATATCACTTTTAATCGATATCACTTACACATGTGTTTTGGTCTGTTTATCAAAATGTATACGGATTTACGTTATTATTATTAGTAAAATAATCAGATGGAGTTGAAATGATGTTAATAATAATAGGAAAAATGCATAAAATGTTCCGTACACAGATTTTGCCGACCTTCATCAGAGTAGTAGTTTTATTTTTAGAAGGTCGGCAAAATCTGTGTACGGAACATTTTATGCATTTTTCCTATTATTATTATCATCATCATTTCAACTCCATCTGATTATTTTACTAATAATAATAACGAAACACACACTGGTTAAAAATCATACCGTCAAAATCGTCCAAGATGAAATGCAAAAATTTAATTCCTGATTATCTAGTATTGCCTATCCGTCGGATTCTTATTTCTTATGAGTGCCGTTACCTCATCTAGAGAGGGGACCAACCATTCTGTTTATAATATAAAGAAACAAAGGTAAGAAAAAGGACACACTGCAAAGAAAAAAATATACTAGAAAGAAAGAACGATAGTAGGTGAAAGATTGAAAAAACACATATATATATATATATATATATATATATATATATATATATGCATATATATGCATATACATATGTGTACACACATATATGTGAGCGTAAAAAAGCTGCCTATACACATAAGTATAGACACGGATACATGCATATATATATATATATATATATATATATATATATATATATTATAGAATATATATATATATATAATATATATATATATATATATATATATATATATATATAGAATATATATATATATATATATATATATATATATTGAGAATTTGTGTTCGTTCGGGTATCAAACATTTATAACTATTGATTGACCTTCTCTGAACGTTTCATATCTCTTTCACCATTCACTTCGGTCTCGCAGGATTTGGAAAGAATCAACGCTGGAAGCAGTACAAATTAATACGAAGTAGCAGATTAGTTATAATAAATATTTCATACAATACGCCTGTCTTTGTATGTGCATTGTGTGTTAGAATGTACAGTCAATAATGTACTCTGAAGAAAGAGGTGTCCATCCAAGTCTCTATGTAAGATATACATATATATATTTTTTTATTTTTTTTATTTAGCTACTTTCTGCATTTGTGGTTTCTGTAAATTAAAGAATATTATATCAGTAAGAAAAAACCACAAACGAAAGTAAAGCCAGTGGCGACTAGAAACTTATCTTAGAAAATAATTCCTATTGAAGAACGTCGAAAAATCGTTACTGAGTTAGCTCTAATGAGTTTATTACATTTTTCTCGAGGAGAGATTTTGCCATATTTAATGTTCTCCTTTGAAGAATTGAAAGAACTGACCTCCTAATATTCTATAGATTATTGCATGTTAGAAACAAATATCAGATTGTTGTACATTCTTCCAATAACCACGAGTATATTCATATCATCATATCATAATGGAGATAGTGTGTTTTTTCTGTCTGTAACCGAAACTATATCACTAAAGTCACAATAAAGTAAGTAAAGTCAACGGGGCGGCCTAAAGTCGGTATCAGCCAGTCAGCGAGGGAGGCTATCCCCTTTTCAATAGCGCTAGACCAAGGAGATTGTCTTTTAGCATCTGAGGTGGAGCGCCACATCTACCATCAGGTCCTTACTTTACCGCACAGATCCCTGTGCTACTCATACGCTGAGTTGGCGAGGACCGGAATCGAACTAGAAACCTTGTGGTTTCTAACTGAACGCTCAACCGACTGAGCTAACCCGGCCTTCAAGTCACAATACCCGTTGTTATTTACCTAACATATAAGCATAAACTAATCCAAGACTGGTTGACATGCCGTTAAAACCAATCTGTCTGATTGTTATGATCATGGTCGCCATTTTAGGGGTTTAGGTCTCTTATTGGTAATATTAATAATAGAAAAGGGTGTAGTCTCAATTATTGAAGTCAGTTAGTTACTGTTGGTTTGAATAACAGCAACTAGCTAAGCCCAACTGAAGCAGGTCGAAGACAGTTGGTATTTATAGAAAT
>CM042149.1:68056400-68058900 GCA_023376005.1 Doryteuthis pealeii | reverse complement strand
CATTTTAGAAGACACACGACTAGAAGTTTTGTTTTGTTTTATGTTAATATATTATTTGTCGAGTATACAACAATGGACATAATTTCTGAGCTGCTATTATGTGTGAATGTGTATATACGTATTATTATAAATGTGTGTCCCGTGTATATAACACGCTTTTAGTCGCATTAAGTGAACATGCCATTGCAGATCTATTTTAAATGGAACTAATACTTTATTGTCATCTTCTATGACATTCGAAATAATTGGCTTTCATAACAAATTATCGTTTTTTACTGGTCATTTCCCGCAGGTTAGAAATTCACTCTGTGTTAGTTCAACCTAGTGAGACCTGTCTAAAAGCTGAGACAATTTTCTATTTCCCAGTAGACGTAGCGGTCAGGTTTCTAACCCAAGCAAAATCCAGGATTTTGAAGGTTGATTTTTAAGTGAGACAATCTATTCCCACTTTGAAAAACGAGATCGAATTATCTTTCTCTTGAAATTCTTGTTTGCAGTCTTTTTCCAAATCTAACTCTTGTGTAGTTGGGGTTTTTTATGGAGCAAGTATTAGTGAAATATTTTGTGGAGTAATTATTAGTGAGTTCGATTCTTCTTCAGAGCAAAATATTTTAGCCTTATAACAAACTAAATTAAGGGTAATTCCATGTCAAATCTTTCAGGTCATTACACCTACGCCCTTCAATATTTCTGAAATTGCGTCAATTTGTGAACAATGTTAAGGTTAGAAATTCCCCAAAATTTGAACTTCCAATTCCAAAAACTGGCGAAGATATGTCGATTTTATATTTCCAAATTTGAGGGGGTCGCTAAGAATGGTGACGTTTTGTAATCTATTTTTGTCTGTAAAATGAGTTCTAGAGCTTCCCTACTCCAAAAACTTGGTTTATAAAAGCATTTTTGCCCAGAAAATCCAATAATGCACCCAAAACATTCTTATAGACAACTAATTTTAAGTTATTAAGGATTTTCTGATTTTTTTCATAGCAACATCAATATCCCAATGTGACCCTGCATCTATGACAATTTTTTTATATAATCATTTCATATATTGAAAGATAGTTTGGTTTTTGCTCAGAATTTTTGCCAATTTTTGGAATTGGAAACTCAAAATTGGGGGAATATCTAACATGAAATTAGTCCATATCTGTACAAAATTTCAGAAAGATTGTAGGGTTTGGTAACAATTTTATTTTTTCTGGATGATTTGACATGGAATTACCCCTAACCTTACTGAACGACAACTCTTATTCCCCCATATTAATTCCTGTATAATACTTAGTAACCAGCTTGACACATTGAGCTCTGGGGAAATACTTAGGATTAGGGGAAAGTTAATTGGCAAAGCGAGTTAATTTTTAAAAAATGTATACAACTGAAGAATTTTAAAGAAAAGACATTGATATCATTTTGTAAGATTTCTAAGAAAGGGAACGTTTGAGCCAATTCAAATATAATAATAATAATAATTATAATAATAGTACTAATAACAATTACAATACTACTACTAATAATAACAATAACTATAATACTACTACGACTACTACTACTACTAACAATTATATATATATATATATGTATATATATATATATATATATATATATGGATAAAAGTAACCTACTCGATTCGTCAGGGTTACATCCGTTGAATTCAACGGATGTAACCCTGACGAATCAGACGATGAAACTCGAGTAGGTTACTTTTATCCATTATATAAATAAATTTTGCTCTACATTGTATTGAGCACTTTGTATTTGTTTTTTCTCAGTCTTAACCCCTGGATACTGTGCGCTTCCAACGATCCTACTCGTACCCACCGGTAAGCTACTACTCATACATTAACATATATAATATATTATTATATATATATATATATATAGAGAGAGAGAGAGAGAGAGAGAGAGAGAGAAAGAGAGAGAGAGAGGGGGGGCAGCGATCCTGTCTGACCAAATTATTTTTACATTCACAGTGTAATAAGTGGCCATCCTTACCGTTCAGCCTCCGACCCTGACGTAATGCAAAGTAACCCAGTTATTCCTCACCTGAGATCGAAATTTCAGGTAAAGAATTAGTCATGTTGTTTCTCCAGGTGTACTTCAGTCAATGAGAAAAAGGGCACTGGCAAAAAGAGAAAGCGTAAGTTCACAGAGCAGCCAGCCTGGAGCAAGTCTCTCTTTGTTCAATGTATAGACCCTTTACTAGTGAAGCCGGCAAGGAAACGCAATGTTCCTGCGTATTGTTAATCGTTGGAAATCAAAGTGTCCGTTTAGGCAGAATCTCATTAGCTCTCTTGATAAAATCAGGAACTCTTCAAACTAGATGATGGAATCGAAATGATAAGATAGAAATAAATGTTCAATTCCAAATTCATCTCGAAGAATGAAAAGTCGACTTTGAAGTTCCTTTACGGAAACTTTCTTTTTACACAAAGTGAATAAAATCATTTACAGAATTATAGTCGAACAGCTTTAAAGCTGACTAGAAGCGGCTACCCAATGT
>CM042149.1:68046400-68051400 GCA_023376005.1 Doryteuthis pealeii | reverse complement strand
TTCCCGGGTAATGGATGAGATGTGTGTATGATATGTATATGGTAAATATTGAAGAAATAAAGATTAAAGAATCAAAGACGGAATTAAGGGGGAAGAAAAGAAGAAGAAGAAGAAGAAGAAAAGAAGAAGAAGAAAGAAGAAGAAGAAGAAGAAAGAAGAAAGAAGAATTAAGGGGGAGGAAGGAGGAAAAAGAAGAAGGAGAATTCAAAAGAAGAAGAAAAGGAAGAAGAAAAAGTAAGAAAAGAAAAAAAAGAGAAGAAGAAAGAAAGAAGAAGGTAGAAGAAGAAGAAGAAGAAGAAGAAGAAGAAGAAGAAGAAGAAGAAGAAGAAGAAGAAGAAGAGGAAGAAGAAGAAAAGAAGAAGAAGAAGAAAAAAAGGAAGAAGAGGAAGGAGAAGAAGAAAAAGGAAGGAGAATAAAGAAGAAGAAGAAGAAGAAGAAGAAGAAGGAGAAGAAGGAGAAGAAGAAGAATAAAGAAGAAGAAGAAGAAGAAGAAGAAGAAGAAGAAGAAGAAGAAGAAGAAGAAGAAGAAGAAGAAGAAGAAGAAGAAGAAGAAGAAGAAGAAGAAGAATAAAGAAGAAGAAGAAGAAGAAGAAAGAATAAGAAGAGAAGAAGAATAAAGAAGAAGAAGAAGAAGAAGAAGAAGAAAGAATAAAGAAGAAGAAGAAAGAATAAAATAAAGAAGAAGAAGAAGAAGAAAATGCAAGAGAATGTAAAAGAAGAACACGAAGTAGGAGAATGTTAAAATAAAATTAAAATAAAATATTAAAATACAATTAATGAAATGAACGAAAATATAAATGCACATCTTAAAGTTCATTGACTTTGCAAATATTTAAATTCTAACTAAATATAATTCATTAATTCAAGTATTTGAAAAGAAGATCATCTCAGAATCAAATTTATTCCATGAGGCTAGACGGACGGGTGTAGAGGCCTCATCCGATCAATAATGTTGTCACATCAAATACTAGCTTCTATATGATTGTCCCAGTATTAAGATTATAGCAAAACCCCAACCCATGTTATCATATATGCGCTAGACGGCGGTGCTTGATATTTCATGTGTATGGGGTGAATCAGCATCTTTATATATATATATATATATGTGTGTGTGTGTGTGTGTGTGTGGTGTATATATATATACGTACATATGTTATATACATAATTTTTACATATATCTGTATACATATATTATATATTCACATACATGTATATACACACCTACATATGATATGAATATATGACACACACACACACACATACACATGATATAAATATATGACACACACACACACACATACACATGATATAAATATATGACACACACACATAATATAAATATATGACACACACATACACACACACATATATATATGTATATATATATATATGACACACAAACACACACATATATATATATAATGAATACACACATATATATATAACACACACACACATATATATATAATACACACATATGACACACATATATATATGACACACACACACATATATATGACATCATATGACACACACACACACGCATATATGACACACAACACATATGACACACACAACACATATGACACACACACACGCACACATATGGCACACACACACACAGACATAATATATATATATATATATATATATATATATATATATATATATATATATACACACACACACATGAGAACGCACCTTTAATTGGAAAGGATGGGTTTGGTGGGAACAGAGAAGATCACAAATATTAAGTTATAAATCATGTGTCCAGAAAGTCAGAACATATCGTTCGACTATTTAAATGACCCGTATGTGTTTCACGGGTCGTATCTGAACATATATATATATATATATATATATATATATATATATATATATATATATATATATGTGTGGTGTGTGTGTGTGTGTGTGTGTGTGTGTGTGCTAAACTTATCGGTAAACTCTTGCGGTAAGAAAGAAAACCGGCAAATAGTTTTGATAGTAAAAATATACTACCAAACTTCACCTGGGAAAAAATGAAAAAAATGAAAAAAAAAAAAAAAAAAGAAACAGACCGAGAGGGCCGTAACAATCGAAAATAATCGATTAATAATATAACTCTTGGTCAAAAGAAGAAAAAAAAGATATTTTATATATATATATATATATATATATATATATATATATATATATATATATATATATATATATATATATAAACCGATAGGATTGTATAAAGCTAAAAAGTGCTCCATACCTAAGTAGAGCAAAAGATAAAGTTAAACCTAACGAGCCAGATATACCTACTAATACTTTCGCTTTGTAGCTCATCAGGGCAAGAATCTGACTATGCTACGTTCAATTTGGCTTAACAGTTCTTTCAGATGGATCTTTCGGTTGACACCACCGCCAAGTTATTCGTTTTTTTTCTGGATGCAAAATACTTTACAGCGATTGGAATTCGCTTATTAACATAATTGTATGGCGATTCATGCATGAATGACTCAAAAGTCCATAATGATTTAGCGTGTTTTCACCGACTACGAAACTCAACGCTTCATCAACGACATCTCTGTGATTTGAACATACAACAACTGTCACATCAACAAAATTGCATCGAACAAAATGGTGATTATGAGAAAGTTTAAAATTATGTAAACAACATTGACTATAAACTGTAGTATAAACATACTAAGTTCCAATTACCATCGAATTGGTAAGACACGGTAACAACGAGCCGTGACTTAATACGGATCTAACCTTATTGCAATCCTACTACAGAATGCCAGAGTATTTACCAAGCCTTATAACACCACAGAAACATGGAGGCGCGTGGTCTAATGGTTAGAGTCGTAGGAAATGGACTCGTCAACGCGAGTTCAATTCCTGGACGAAGCTGTTTGAATTTCACATGGCGCTAATACCCTTGGGAAAGGTATGAATCCAATTATCCCCCCAGCTATGGGTAAATAGCAGGGCAGACTGGACTCTTTAACCATGGCTAGGTAACCAGTCTAGGAGAAGGAAAACTCTGAATTCAAACCCGTTAAACTCCGCTTAAGAAATTGACCTTGTGTCGCATCCTGTTCGGGCGGAGGGGTTGGTAAATATATATATAACACCACAGAAAACAATCAGCCAATCAGGACTCAAGGAATGGAATCACCCAAATACATGAATGGACTATTATTGAGTTACATAAATACCAGCTGTTTTGGGCACCAGTCAGTAGTACTTAGTTGCTGTTGTTAAAACCAACAGCTGAGTAAGCTAACAACACAGTTGGATGCTAATCACCCCCCAAAATGTCTACATAAACAAAACTTTCTGTGATTTCTGAATATTTTTGAGACCTTAATTTTTGAATACCCTCGTATATACATACATACAGAATACAACTGAAGCAATGTCGAATTAGATTTTTTTTTGTTATCTGCCTACTTGTCACTCAGAGCGTACAGACCTGAAGTTATCATATAAGCTAATATGTAAGAGTAATAATCTCTTTCATCATATGAATTCTTTATCTCTTGTAGATGTTAGCTTTTGTAAAAAAAAAAAATTGAAAAAAAAAGAAAGAATTATTCATTTTACGATTCGATCCATCTTCTCTTTCCTAATTTCCTGCCCCACCCCTTGCTGTCATTCAACTTTCGTTAAATCCTATGGCATCTTGTTCCTCATGTCAACTTGGTGTGTTTCCATTAGCCCGGGAAAAATATATTCGATAATATTAATCGTGACAAAAATAGGTCGTTCATATCAACGTCACGTTATAATTAATTTAACTTCGTTGTTTTTTGGTCTTTTTTTTTTTTTCTTCTTGTATATTATGTTTTAATAATGGTTTGTTTTTGAAACTTAATGTTGAATATAAATTAAAATGCATTTCCCCAGCCCTAAATGAAAAAAAAATCCAGAAAAATAAACAAACAAAAAACAAGACCGTATCTGCACTTAAGAGAAAAGAAAGAATACGCAGCTCAAAGTGGCACGGTTTTTTTTGTCTTCTTCTCATAAATGGATTTCTCTTTTATTCTCATCTGTAGCTTTATGAAATTCTGTTGCTTTTCTATCCTTTTCGGCTTTCACTTACGGAAACAAATGAAGGTATTCATCATCTGTTTAAATAGCTTTTATTTTGGGAGATAATCTTGACACAAGCACTTAACTAAGTTTAATTTTACTCTTAAAAAACGATGGAGTCGACTGGGGACATTTTGAAGGAAACGGTTTAAAATTATACAACCAGGAATAAAATAGTCATCCTTATTTTTTAACATTCTACTGAATAAGCAATGACGAACGCATAAGTGACCTTCTCATGTGAGTACATACACTTGGACATAGCAGTGTAGGCCGACCAGCATTATCTTATATCAATCAGCTCTATTCGGATGCTGCATTCTGAGCGGAAGTGCTTACAGGTGCGATTACCGATAGAGACGGGTCGAAGAGAGAGAGAGAGAGAGAGAGAGAGAGAGAGAGAGAGAGAGAGAGAGAGAGAGGAGAGAGAGAGAGAGGGGGGGGTGACGTTTCGTGACTTGAAAGTATTGAAACCAGAATATGTAGACAAAAAGATGAATATAGTCTTTAATCACACACACACACACACACAGACAAATATATATATTATATATATATATATATATATATATATATATATATATATATGAGAGACAGATTGATAGTATAGTTAGGTATAATAATAATTATATTTGCGATATTTCTGAATAAATACTGTCTAATATCAGTGAGTTTTATAATTTGCTTGAAGCATTGTGTATATATTGGTTTGGAGGTTGATTTTGAAGGCTATCACAATGCAGGTGTAAAGAATAAATAATAAGGTAACAATGGTGTTGTGTGTTAACCTGTAATTTATAGGTTAACTCACAACACCATTGTTACTTTATTATCTTTTCTTTACACCGCATTGTGATAGCCTTCAAAATCAACCTCCAAACCTATATATATATATATTATATATATTATATATATATATATAATATATA
>CM042149.1:68011400-68036400 GCA_023376005.1 Doryteuthis pealeii | reverse complement strand
AAGTTTTGAAATAAATTCATTCTTGTAGAATAATCATACTAGTTCCAATTACCGTCGAATTGATAGGGCAAGGCAGCAAGTAGTCGCAAACTTAATACGAACCTGGTTTTGCTGCAAGACAACTGCAAAATGCAAACCAAGCAGCCAATCAGGACTCAAGGAATGGAATCACCCAAACGCATTCTGAACTCCCATAAGTACCAGTTGTCTTGTCACTGGTTCAGTTGTGCTTGGCCAGTTGCTGTTGTTCAAACCAATAGTAGACTTACTGACTGACTTCAATAATTCTTAATGGATACCAATTTTCTTTATAAACACATTTTTCTATTTAACCCATAGATGGGACCCTAACAGGTAATACCAATCCGGGTCAGATTGTACTTCGGAGCAATGTTGATGAAAGGTTGCTCCAGATGCCCCCAAAACTCTAGAACTGGAACCTCACCATCAAATAGAGTGTAACGTCATTCCAATAAAACGTAAAATAACCTAAGGTTTGACATGCCATAAAAACCAACCAACCCACCATTATTTGTGAATAAAACTATTTTTTCACATATAAAATATTTTTTTATAAATATAAACTATTTTTTCACATATATATTCACGGATTTGAGTCTGTCAATGACGAAAAGCATTGATTCTTCAGGGTTACATAAGTTAAATTAATAGAGTTTTATACCAACTGAGATTAATCTAAAACTCGATTAATTTAACTGATGTAACTCTGAAGAATCAATCGATGAACCTCGAGTAGGTTACTCCTTTCCATTGTTAATATATATATATACATATATATATATATATATATGAAATTAAACATTTTGAAAAAACATATGATGTTTGTTATGTGATTGCTGACAGGCCTGTTTCGACCAAATCGATAAGTTGGTCTTCATCAAAGAGCGACATAGATGGGAAGAAAATATCCGTTAAAAAGACTGTTTACAAAACGAACGCTGAAATCAACCGCTGAAATTTTTTGAAAAATGCATGTTCTGTTTTAAAAATAAAATAAATTTTATTTTTAATTTTTAAAAATCAGAAGCATTATAGTTCATACAATAAACGCTTTTGAGTTTTACCATGAACTATAATGCTTCTGATTTTTTTAAATTAAAAATAAAATTTATTTATTGACCACATTAGTATATATATATATATATATATATATATATATATATATATATATATATATATATATATATATATATATATATGCTCTATTTTATTTATGACCACTTTAGTATATATATATATATATATATATAATATATATATATATATATATATATATATACTATTTATTGACTTTTATATATATATATATATATATATATATATATATATATATATATATGCTCTCTTTTTATTTATTGACCACTTAGTATATATATATATATATATATATATATATATATATATATATATGCTCTACTTTTTATTATTGATATATATATAATATATATATATATATATATATATATATAGCTACTTTTTATTTATTGACCACTTTAGTATATATATATATATATATATATATATATATATATATATATATATATATATATATATATATATATATATATATATATTATATATATATGCTCTACTTTTATTTATTGACCACTTTTAGTATATATATATATATATATATATATATACTTTTTTTATTTATTGACCACTTTAGTATATATATATATATATATATATATATATATATATATATATGCTCTACTTTTTATTTATTGACCACTTTAGTATATATATATATATATATATATATATATATATATATATATATATATATATATATATATATATATATATATATATATATATATATATGCCATACACCAACCAACCATTATTTGTGAATAAAGTCTATTTGCTTCACAAGAGAAACACATTTTAAAACCATGTTAATTTCAATTGTCGTTCTTATTGATATTCATATATTGATGATATAATTATCCAGTTGTGATCGCTTGGGACCAAGTCTCAGCATGTCACCATAAATAAACCCGATGTACTAAAGATAATATGTGTTCAAATATTTCAAACTATTCCCAGTTATCTTATTTACACAATTATATTGATAAAATAAAGATAGATTATCTAATTACATTTCGGCGTGTCCTAATCATTTTGATTCACGGATTTGAGTCTGTCAATGACGAAAAAGCATTTGGTGTATAAATAAGAATAATATATATATATATATATATATATATATATATATATATATATATAATGCAAAAGTCCAGAGAAGAAATCTTCCTTACGACACAAGAGTTTTATTTAAAAAAACCTGTCGCAGTTTGAGAGCTCAATGTGTGCCCTTAATTTTAGAGTCACAGAGCAAATATATAAGTAAAGAAATAACAAAAGACTTAGAGATTTAGCATTATAGTCTATTTTAGGGAGCTTAGACAAAATGTCTAACTCTTCCGATTCATCGTTCGCATCTGATGAGTCGGGAGAGCTAGACACTTTGTCTAATCTCCCTGAAATAGAATATAATGCTAAATCTCTAAGTCTTTTGTAATTTATTACTTATATCTTTTTGGAAAAAAGAAAAGACCAAGATAATCGTACCAACCAAAAATAATCTATTGATACAATACTTGGCCAAAGGAAAGAAACAATTCATATGTCTATATATATATATATATATATATATATATATATATATATATAAGATATATATATATTCATACAAACATCGCTAATATAACTAAAGCTAATAAGTAAAGAGTGCTCAATACCTAAGTAGAGCAAATAATAAACTAAATAATAGTAAAGCATAAATATGAGTTTGCTCCAAATCTTTTTAGTCGGATATTAGCCCTGAAAAGCACTAAGCGAAACTTTAAGTAGGTTTATCTGACTCATTAGAATTATCTTTATATATATATATATATATATATATATATATATATATTCACCAGTACATTTTCCATAATTTCTTTTAAAAATAAAAGTTAATTTATTCTAGTATTTAGGTCGAATTATATTGAAAAATTCGGACAACTCTAAAGTTTTTGAATCAAAAACCTATTGAATCCTGAAAAAAAAAATTGTCGTATACGAATGTAAACTCAAAGGTCTCTAAAATATTTAGAAATCACAGAAACGTTTACTGTTTATTATCACTGATATCTACATCTTTTTAATGCACTGATCATTCAGTAAAGTGGGGTACTGATGGTAGGTGTGGTGTTACACCTCTGAAAGAAAAATAATCTCCCTGATCTACCGCTAGTGAAGCGGGGATAGATTTTCTTGCTGTCCGGCTGATATCGGCAATAGGTAATTAAACTGATTTTATTTACTATATTTGAAAAATTAATTGAAACACCCTAATGTTTCCAGGCAAAAGCCTATCAAACCTTGAAAGTATAACATTCAAAATTCAATATACAAAGTGTGTCATAAAAGTATCGAAATTGAAGTTGTATTTACCAAGACAGAAATGAGCAATGAATTGAACGTTATTTTTTTAATAATAGAATGTGTCATAAAAATATCGAAATTGAATCTGTATTTACCAAAATAGAAATGAACAATGAATGGAACGTTAATTTTTTCACAGTACAAGGTGTGTCATAAAAGTATCGAAAATGAAGCTAAGCTGTAATTACCAAGATAGAAATCAACCATGAATGGATCGTTATTTCTGTTTCAGAATACAGGGTGTGTAAAAAAGTGTCGAGTTTGAAGCTATATTTACCAAGATAGAAATAAACAATGAATAGAACGTATTTTTTTTCAGAATACAGAGTGTGTCAAAAAGTGTCGAGTTTGAAGCTGTATTTACCAAGATAGAAATGAACAATGACTGGAATGTTAATTTGTTTCACAATACAGGGTGTGTAAAAAAGTGCCGAGTTTGAACCTGTATTTGCCAAGATAGAAATGAACAATGAATGGAACGTTAATTTTTTTCACAATACAAGGTGTGTCCTAAAAGTATCGAAAATGAAGCTAAGCTGTATTTACCAAGATATACATCAACCATGAATAGAATGTTTTTTGGGGTTTTTTTCAGAATACAGGGTGTGTCAAAAAGTGTCGAGTTTGAAGCTGTATTTACCAAGATAGAAATGAAAAATGAATGTAACGTTAATTTTTTTCATAATACAATGTATGTCAAAAAAGTACCGAAAATCTTGATACTTTCTGACACACCTTGTATGTTAATGTATATAGGTAAGGCAGTGACACGGCGTGTGTAGGGGGGAGTGAACATGTGACTGAAAGAAAAGAGAGTAAAATAGCATATGCCCGAAAGTAAATCGTGCATAATATCATTACAAAACATACACTGAGGCCAATTACTTCTACTCTCAAGATACTACAATCGATACACGTCAAAAATATCATTAATTAGTATTTAAAATCTATTGAAGTCAAAAGACAGTGAGAACTAAATTGCATAAGTACTTATAATGTACGTTAGTATGACAGGGTAAGTCAAGGTTCACCACCGGAACGTTTTCCGACAAAAGAGGATGGGAGACGCCGTTTCGCATCCCTCGGAATTTTTCCCCCCATCATTCGGGCTGTGATTCCAATCGACCATCCACAATGTTCCTTCACATTTGTTTGACCTTTGATCTATCAATGACCTTTTGCCCAAATACAGACACTCGTCCTTCATTCGTGTCTCTGCAGTTCCACGTCAGTACACGTCTATCTTCCTCTCTGTAAAAGGCAGTTGAGCAACGTGAAAGTTTATAGACAATATCGTCTTTTTGAATCAGTCTTCCAGCGAAAAAGGAGGCATAACTGCTTGCTTTACTGATATAAGTAAATGATAAAGTAAGACGTAGAGAAAAAATATTATTTCATTAAATATTCCAAGGAAAATAAGAAAAAAAAATAAAAGAAAGTATTAAAAAATTTATCCTGCAGTCATCTGAAGAAAGTAAAGGGAGAAAATAGATTCAATGGTTGGTGGCGAACGGGAAGGTTTTTGAAGGGCAGATAACTGCAGGCTTAATCAGTTCTCATATTTTGCCAAGAGCGATTTTTTTTTTACTATAAAGTTTTTATGATTTTTTCAAATTTGATTCACCCAACTTTTCTCTCCCTCTCTGTGTTAACACATACACACACACAACACACACATTATATAATATATATATATATATATATATATATATATATATATATATATATATATATATTTTATTATTATTTTTCTTGTATAGTTGCATGCATTTCTGCCGAACCCAATACGTCCGCATATATCGGTTTCAGTACTCATATAGCTGTCAAAATCTTTACCGGA
This sequence comes from Doryteuthis pealeii, assembly GCA_023376005.1. Lineage (NCBI taxonomy): Eukaryota > Metazoa > Mollusca > Cephalopoda > Myopsida > Loliginidae > Doryteuthis > Doryteuthis pealeii. The sequence goes on along the minus strand of CM042149.1, from coordinate 68,031,104 downwards.
GTTTGTATCTAACACCCATGTCTAAAGCTATCCATATATGGATTTTATTTTCATATTTTTACGTTACATTTATGTCGGTTGATCTATCTATCTATCTATCTATCTGTCTGTCTGTCTGTTTGTCTATCTAGTTATAAAGATTAATACTCACACGCATATAAAAAGTATTAATATTTGTATTATAGATCGGAATATTCATGTTTAATTCAAATAACTGCACGTATCTTTTTAAATAAGATTCTATAGTTGAACATAGATTAGTGGAAAACGTTATTAAATAATTTTCGAATATTTTTGAAATATAACTTCAATATCGGGAGGAGAGTGCCCGTGGTGTAGTGGCAAATGCGTTGAAGTGTCACATCATAGTCAGTGAGTTCGAACTCCAGTCGCGCTATTACATTCAATTTTGGACAATACCTTTGGGTAAAATATGAACCCCCCGTAACGAGCTGATGGTAGTTGTGGCGCTCCAACTCAGGCGCTAAAAATACAATCTCCTTGGTCTAGTGCAAGTGAAAAGGGAATAGACTCCCTCGCTGTCTGGTTGATACTGACTTTAGACCACTCCGACGATTTATATATATATATAGCATATCTGTTCAAATGTAGGGCGTAAACAAATCGAGAAAAAGTCGATCATTGTATATACATTTCGGCATATTATGCCTCATCAGCAGAGTTATAGACAGGAAACTGTCTCTGCTGATGAGGCATAATATGCCGAAATGTACATACAGATCGACTTTTTCTCGATTTGTTTACGCCTTACATTTGAACAGATATGCACGCCTAATTCATTAATTTTCAACTAATTAATTTCAAATTAGGTATGACTTCATTAAGCACGTATTCTCCAAAATTCTCGGCTATCACCAGCTCAAACATACTCTTTGTTTACTCTCATATATATATATATATATATATATATATATATATATATATATATATTAGTAGTCAGAGATGATGATTATCGTCCATTTTTTAAACAATGTTCTAGTCTACATTGAATATTTCTTTAAGATAAATTTAACATAATGAGGTTAATAGTCTGAAAAAAAAAAGATTTAGATGTAACTTGTGACCTTTATTCTAACCATTGAGCCATTGCCGCTCGAAATCGAAAAGATTCATCATGAAAAGAGCGCATTAAAGGGAATTGAAAGCAACAGATTGTAAAGAATTCCTTCGAAACGTCATTAATGATTATTTTTTTCCGATTTCAGTAAACATGTTTTTTTCACATAATGGTTTCCCCATTTATCTTTCTTTTATTTCAGGAAGATACACGTGCCCGTATGCAGGTATGTACGTGTACGAGAGTATATCTACATCTATGATGGAGGCGCGTGGTCTAATGTTTAGTGTCGTAGGAAATGGACTCGTCGACCCGAGTTCAATTCCTGGACGAAGCTGTTTGAATTTCACATAGCGCTAATGCCCTTGGGAAAGGTATGAATCCAATTCTCCCTCCAGCTATGGGTAAGTTCCAGAGTTTGAAGAGAAGGTTCCCGAGTCCGGTAGGAAATACCTGAAGAAGTCCGTGGTCCCTTTTATTAATGACGTTTGTATTCGACTGACATGGTGGATGTCAGAAAATTCTTATTTTTGAGGTCAGTAAGTCTACTGTTGGTTTGAATAACAGCAACTAAGTCCAACTTAAGCAGTGTCCATGACAGTTGGTATATATAGAAATCAAGAATGATCCATTCACGAATTTGGGATTTGGGTCATTCCATTCCTTGAGTTCTGATTGGCTGCTTGACTGCTTGATTTGAATGACATTGTGGAGTCTCATAAATATCCTGTCATTCTGCAGTAGACTTTGTGACTATTCAGGTTTGTATTTAAGTTACAACCGTTTGTTGCCTTGTCTTCCCAGTTCGACGGTAATTAGAACTTTAATTATTCTTCAACTATTTATCTCAATTTATTCCAATCTTTCTCCATTTTTTTTCATATCAATCTATCTTACTCTATTCATATATACATATCACAAATCGTTCATATTATTCAATCCCTTTATTAATCTAACTCATATATTGTTAAACATTATGTTTTATATAACTCTTCTTTTTAACTCGGTCAGGGAGTTAATAAATGGAGACAAAAGAATAATGTATCACGTAATAACTTACTTGATTACTTTCATAGACTGTATTATTCATTATCAATTATGTTATTAAATGCAATATGCGTTAAGAATAGTAAAGTGCTCTCATTACCAAAATCGTTATCATTGATATTATTATTAACTAATTCCATACGCTATAGAATATACATTCTCCTTTTTCGTCTCAAAACATTAAAAGAAATCTTGTGTTTCTGAAAGTATCGGATTTTTTTCTGATTGATTTGTTTCTTTATGTTCTCCTGATTTTTAGCAAATAATATATTTCCCTTTGATACTGTTCTCATGGGATTATGAATAAAGACGTTTAATTAATTGTGATCATATCGTTGAAAAATATCTACCGTATTTGACGCCATATTTGACGCACTTTTTTTCAAGATTTTGGCTCAAAAAATTGCCCGGCGTCTTATACATCGTAGGTGAAATTTTTAATAATTTTATTATTATTATTATTATTATTATTATTATTATTATTTCCTGCTATTGAAATGTCTTGTGTATGGTTACTGCTTGCCTGTACTGCCAAATTGCTTTTATACAGCTATGTTTCTGCTTGTTTAATGCCCAGCTAGACTGTTTTCAACAATATATGTTTAAATACACTAACAACCTTTTTCCTGAATCTGACCTGCTGAAATAGGGGTGCGTCTTATATGCCCGTGCGTCTTATATGCCGTCAAATACGGTAATTTCCTAGTGAATTCAAACACACACACACACACACACACAATCACACAGACTAGATGGTGTTCATAAGGACCAAAAATGTATAAAAATGTATTATAATAATCGTTATCAAAACACGTCTTATTATAGAATAAACAAGCTAAGTTCCAATTACCGTCGAATTGGTAAGACATGGCAACAAGCACTCGTAACTTAAATACGAATCTGTCTTGAGCAAAACTACTGCAGAATGGCAGGGTATTTATGAAACTCCACAACATCATAGAAACCAAGCAGCCAATCAGAACTCAAGGAATGGAATCAACCAAATAATAGACTATTCTTGATTGCCATAAATACCAACTGTCTTAGACACTGCTTCAGTTGTGCTTAGCCAGTTGCTGTTGTTCAACCAACAGTTGACTGACTGACTCAATATGGCGCTGCAGACAGGATCGTATTTACGACTGCTTGTTGCCGTGTCTTACCAATTCGACGGTAATTGGAACAAGACAAAACCCGAATCAAATGGGAAATGAGAAAGACAACCAGAGTAATGTAAACCATTTGAATCTTCAAAGCAAAGCAAAAGTTTACCAATAAGGAAAGTACTTCTATTGACACATTGAGAGAGATAGATAGATAGATAGATAGATAGAGAGAGAGAGAGAGAGAGAGAGAGAGAGAGAGAGAGAGAGAGAGAGAGAGAAAACGACAGACGAAAAAAAAAAAGAAAAGAAATGATAGTAAATCCGAAGCGAGGTAGAAGATTTACAAGAAATAAACACAAACAGGGATAGAAGAATAATTAAAGAAGACAAGGCAACAAACGGTTGTAACTTAAATACAAACCCGAATGCTACAAAGTCTACTGCAAAATGACAAAGTATATATAAACTCCACAATGTCATTCAAATTAAGCAGTCAAGCAGCCAATCAGAACTCAAGGGATGGAATCACCCAAATCACCCAGATTCAAGGATGGATCATTCTTGATTCCTATTTATACCAGCTTTTGGACACTGCTTGAGTGGTACTTAGCTGCTGTTATTAAAACCAACAGTAGACTAACTGATTTCAATAATTAACAATGGTTTAATGTCTTAAGTTCAGCAATTAGGGAAACAAACTATATATGAACCCAAAAGATAACGAAGAATTAATTTGTGATTTAATTATGTTTTCAATATGATTGGACTTTTCAAGTTCTCCTCAAACGCGAGATGTAATGAGTTATACACTTTCGGTGTATATTCGGTTTTCTCCTATTGTGGTTTCTTACCCTACTAATTCCCTATCCATGGGGACGGGGTAGATCATATGAATCCATGCCTTTCCAAAGGGCATTAGCGTAAAGAAACGCCCAAACAGCCTCGTCCAAGATTTGAACTCGGTTCACAGATTTCATTTTATACAATTACGGTCAAGTCATGCTTAAAACATCTGTTCCCGCTAGAACACCGAAGTTAAGCAGCGATAAGCCTGTTCAATACTTAAGTGGGTGACCATTTAAGCAGCAGCATGAACTATTAGCAGCCTGAGTCTTTGTCTATAAAAATGACTTGAATTGGCATTAAATGACCCGATAAGGGTTGATATGCCGTAAAACAAAACAACCAACCATTTTATACGGCGATAACCGTTACGCCAGTCAACCACAATGTAGCCTACTGATGACTATGCATATCGGTGCATTAAATGGCCCGATAAGGGTTGATATGCGTAAAAACAAAACCAACCATTTTATACGGCAATAACCGTTACGCCAGTCAACCTCTATATAGCCTACTGATGACTATGCATATCGGTGCATTAAATGGCCCGATAAGGGTTGATATGCCGTAAAAAAACAAAACCAACCATTTTATACGACAATAACCGTTACGCCAGTCAACCTCTATATAGCCTATGCATATCGGTTTCCAAATTATACGATTGGCGTATTTTTTGGTTGGTTTTGATGGGCCAATCAGGATGGAAATGAATTAGCAAAAAAACTGCCCGAGTAAAATCCCAAAAGGAAGTAAATCTTACCATGACACCCGAGATAAGAATAAGTAATGTTCCTGATAAGAAGTTCCTACTAATATTTCTTTCAGGCTTTCCTATTTAAATATGCAAATTTCGGGGTCTTAATTCACCTCGGACATTAACTAATCAGCATCGAGTCTATAAACAAAATAAATGTTATTCGGTTATCCATGAATACAGTAAAATACGTTGTCTGTTTTATCAGCGAACTTAAATTTACACAGAAACTTTGTTATGTCTGCGTGTATCATTGTAGCGATGTCCCTGTTGGTTTTCCTGTGTGCTTTTCGAATGATCTTTTGTATGTGTGCATATACGTGTGTGCTTTTTTCTGTTTTTAGTATTTGGGTTCGTTTTCTGTGTTGAGTGACTGCGGGTGGAGGTGCCCTTTTTATTGTGACTATTTTATTTTAGGCTTCCCTTTATCGATTTCATTTGAATTTCTCTTGTCGTTTTCCTAAATCGTTTAGTGTGAAAAGCAATAACATTGAAGATTTCGAATGTTTTGACTCTGCCGAAAATGTTTGCCAATTTGGCAACTAACTCAACTGCGACGTTTTGTCTCCACCTATCCCAGTCCAAATAGAAGTAATGCCGATAATACCTATTTACCTCCCCCACCCCCCAACACACACATTCTGAATTCAAATCTGTTAAACTCAGCTTAAGAAATTGACCTCGTGTCACATCCTATCTGGATGTGACACAAGCTCAATTTCTTAAGCAGTGTTTAAAAGACACGAATTCAGCGTTTTCTTTCTTCTAGATCCGTTGCTCAACTTAGGTTAAAGAGCCCAGTCTGCCCTACTATTTACCTATACATAGATGGGGAAGTGTTGTATGTATCCCTTTCCAAATGGTATTAGTGCTCTGTGAAATACAAACAACCTCGTCCACTGCGGTGTTTATTTCCACCTACCCTGGTTCAAATAGAAGTAATGCCGATAATACCTATTTACCAACCCCTTCGTATTCTGAATTCGAATCTTTTAAACTCGGCCTAAGAAATTGACCTCGTGTCACATCCTCTTTGGATGTGACATAAGCTCAATTTTATTAAGCAGATTTTAAAAGACTCGAATTCAGAATTTTCCTTCTTCTAGACCGGTTGCCTAACCTAGGTTAAAGAGCCCGGTCTGCCCTACTATTTACCTATACATGGATGGGGAAGAGTTGACCAATGGTATAAGAGATCTGGAAAATGCAAACATGAGGAGGTTTTCTGTCACTCAGCGGTGCAATAGGAATAGCTTGTAAAAGATAGTAGAGGAATTGGAAATGTGTGGAAAATCGACACCACAACATTGCTATGATTGACTTGGATACTCAGAAGAGTCCTGGAGACCCGGGAGTGTTGCTGTTACTAAGACCCCAGTCAAAGACCTCCAGGTTACGTTGATGTAAAAGAAACTGCATGAGGAATGGTAAAACAACAAGAACAACTAATGATTATATTCATGGCTTTATTCTGATAAAAGACATACAGACAGACTCTTTGTGAAAAAAACAAAAAGATGATGAAGACTTACAAGTATTGAGGATTGTGTGGATTCAACAATTCTAGGACAGAATGTGTAAATAGAAATTATTGCAACTGTCAACAATAACATTATCAACATAATTGACTTAACGACAAAAAATAACAAAGAAAAAAATATAGGACACAAAGCGAAGAAAAAAAATTACTGAATACTAAGGAAATTGATAATGAAATAACCTGGTCATAGAAAAGAAGCGGGAAAAAAACCAAGCGAGAAACTGAATCTATTTAATAGCAGCACACACACACACAAATGCCATAAGCACTAATTGTGTCAAAGTAAATATTGGTAATAGACAGAAGAGGAAGAGAAAATGTAGGTTATGTTGTGACAGAAATGAGACAGTTAATTACAATATAAGCCAATATAGAAAACTAGCCCAAAAGAAATACAAGAGAAGACATGACTTGGTAGGAAAGTGTACAAGTTATCCCCCAGATATAGAAACAATATGATACTCACCGTAACAGTGGGAATCTAACTACCGTCGAGTTAGCAGACGAGATCAACAGGCAAGCTGTAACTTAAATACAGTCCTGGCATAATGCAAAGTGATGGCTGAAGAGTGGGTACTTAACCATGTCTTTACTCACCCTGAAAACCAACAGCCAATCAGAACCCAGGAAGTAAACTTGCCTGAGTTCATAATGGAACAACCCAAAGTTCCACATAAGCCACCTACCAAACTCTAGAGTTAGTTTTGTAGTCAGCTTGTAATAGAGCTGGATACTTGACAGATCCAACAGAAAGGTGACCCACTTGAAATTGTGCAAGATATTAAGATTTTACCATGCTTGCAAATGATATATGCACAAACCAGAATATATACTAAAAATCGCATAAACTTATCTGGGAATTTAAAGTACACATGGACTATCTAAGAATATTCTATGCCCAGAGGTTACGGAATCGCATTTATTGTACGTTATTATTTAAATATTTTGTATAGTTATGTCTTAGGAGGATATTTTACACACAGTCCTATAGAATACAACTCATGTTTATACTTGTAGAGTAATCATCCTAAGTTCTAATTACCGTCGAATTGGTAAGACAATGCAACAAGGAGCCGTAACTCAATACGGATCTAACCTCTTTGCAATCCTACTGCAGAATACCAGTGTTTATGAAACCTCATAACATCATAGAAACCAAGCAGCCAATCAGGACTCAAGGAACGGAATCACCCAAATACATGAATGGACTATTCTTGTGTTCCATATGTACCAGCTGTTTTAGGCACTAGTTCTATTGTGCTTAGCTAGTTGCTGTTGTATAAACCAACAGTATACTCACTGACTGACCTCAATGATACTGATCTATTTGACTCACAGTGAACCTGGAAGTAATGGTAATGTAAAGGTATTCCAGTCTCCCAAAATATCTAGAACTGGAACCTCACCATTAGATGAAATTTAGTATCACATACAGGACATTCCCTATTTAGCCACCGAAAGGGATTCGATTGTTTATGATTTATAAAGCTAAAAGAATTACATGGAGATGGTCTGTTTAATTTGCTAATGCACAATGAATATCACTTTTTATAATCTATGGGTAAATAGTAGGGCAGACTGGTCTCTTCAACCTTGCTTAGGCTAACTGTCTAGGAGAAGGGAAACACTGAATTCAAACCTGTAAAACCCCGCTTAAGAAATTGATCTTGTGTAGCATCCTGCTCGTGCGGAGGGGTTGGTGTATATATACACACATTATATATATATATATATATATATATATACTTTTTTGCCCTCATATACAACATTTCATTTTTTTTCTCCAGACCGTCTGATATACCTTGAAAAAGGGTAAAGGTTCACCCGAAATATCGGAATAGATTAAACCAGGAACAGAGCAACGGTTGAATATATAAAAATTCTTAATTTTTGTTATGCTTTTCTTGTTTTTTTTGTTTTTTTTACAATGCTTCAAAAGACAAAAAAAAAATAACGTTCACAAGAACATAACATAATTAATTAATATATATATATATATATATATATATTATATATATATATATATATATATATGTATATATATATAATTTTTATAGTCTTCAGTAAATCTTCATTTTTGTGCTTATCATGTAACTTTGTATGTTTGAATAATTACCATTGATTCAATGTTCCTAACCCGGCCGGTATGCTTTCTTATTTATTCGGAGATTATCGTATAATTTTTTTCTAGTTAAAACCAATACTTATTAAGCCAAGAAAATATACTAATACATCAAGAGGATAAAAACATAAAACAAAAGAAAGAACAAAAGAAAATTTTAAAAAGAGATATAAAAACAAAAAAAATCGAACTAGCAAAACCAAGGCTTTAATTAATAGAATTATTCTAATTTTTCTTCTTTTTTTAAAAAATTGTCGACTTCCCTTTTATTTGAAAGCGTATTCACCGCAAGGTGGATTCTAATGCATCTGAACTTTCAGGAAGTTCATGTCATCAAGCTTTGTGGACGCTATGGAAAGAAAGAGAGTAAGACGTGCATTTCGTGGATGTGTATTTCGCCGGAAGATCTGCGTGATACTTCAACGTGTCAGCCTCGTGTAGGAATGGCATAGGAAGCCGAACGAAAGATGGGAGACAATAAGAACGTTTAGTTGGGGTGGGAAAAAAATTGATGGAGAGTGGGGGCTAAAGAAAGGATGCGACGCGATCGGTGCTTGAAGGAAAACTAGCTGTTGGCAAGTCAGTATCGAAAAGAAGAACAGGTCTTCGCCATTGAACGGCCGGAAATGTAGAAAAATGGAACCCGAACGTGAAGGACGGAGAAAAGAAAAATGAAAAGCAACAAGTGCGAGAGAGAGAGAGAGGGGGGGAGAAGGACACGGGAGAGGAGAAAAGCGGGGATTCAAGGTAGAATGAAATAGTGAAGAGAGAGAGAGTGAGTGAGTGAGAGTGAGTGAGTGAGTGAGTGAGAGAGTGAGAGTGGGTGATGAGAGAGAGAGAGAGAGTGAGTGAGAGAGAGTGAGTGAGAGAGAGAGAGAGGAGTGAGAAGGACACGGGAGAGGTAGAATGAAAAGTGAAGAGAGTGAGAGTGAGAGTGAGAGAGAGTGAGTGAGAGTGAGAGAGAGTGAGTGAGAGAGTGAGGTGAGAGAGAGAGAGGGGAGGAGGAAAAGCGGAAATTCATAGTAGAATGAAATAGTGCAAAGAGAGAGAGAGAGAGAGAGTGAAAGAGGGAGAAAGAGTGAGAGAAAGAGTGGGTGAGAGAGATAGATAGAGAGAGAGAGAAAAGAGAGAGACAGACATACAGATAGAGTGACAGATAGAGTGAGAGAGAGAGGAAGGGTGTTTAGTCAAGAAATAGCGGGAATTCAAGGTAGGATGAATATAGTGAAAATAATGAAAAATATAATAAGTGTAAGACCGGAAAAATTCTTGCGGGTTTATAAGAACAAAATCGAAATCAGAAGATAGCTGAATAGTAATAATGGTATGGTATATATATATATATATATTATATATATAATATATATATATATATATCCGCTCTGACGATTATGACAAAACATAAAACAGACAAATGAAGTGAGTTCCGTAATAAACACATCCTATAATAGATACGGGCTTATATATATATATATATATATATATATATATATATATATATATATATATATATATATATATATCTGTAAGAGCTTGATGGTGAAGGTTTATTTCCGGCAAAGCCAGACTGACATAGTTGGTGTGCTAAGATTGATTTTGTGGTGTGGTTTCTGTAGAATAATCATACTAGTTCCAATTACCGCTGAATTGGTAAGACAGGGCAGCAAGCAATCGTAACTTAATACGAACCTAGTTTGCTGCAAAAAACTACTGCAAAATGGCAAGTTATTTATGAAGCCTCAGAATATCATACAAACCAAGCAGCCAATCAGGACTCAAGGAATGGAATCACCCAAATGCATGAGTGGACTATTCTGAATTCCTATAAGTACCAGTTGTCTTGACACTGGTTCAGTTGTGCTTGGCCAGTTGCTGTTGTTCAAACGAGTGGTAGACTGACTGACTTCAATAATTTCTTTAGCTAATTGCATAATATTTAATGCCAAATTCATTCTCGTGAAAATAAAACAGTCGTAGGGCTTTCTAAACCATAGCCGGGGAATGAGTAAGTTCATTCTTTTCCAAGTTTATTAAACCAAAACCGCAGTCCAGCATCAACAATAAAGTTGAATGACAACAGCCCGAAGAATCTAAATACAAATTGTCAAGACTCATCAAAAAGAAATCCAGCCAAATATATATATATATATATAAGAGAGTTTCATAATTTGCAAGCATTGTGTATGTATTGGTTAGGAGGTTGATTTAGAAGGCCATCACAATGCAGTTTGGAATAAATAAAAAATAATAATACGGTAACAATGTGGTGTGTGTTGACTGTATTTTTTTATTATTAAAATAAAAAAAAATACAGGTCAGATTGTGATGCCTGATATGAAGCTGTATTTACCAACAATAAATGTAACGTTAATTTTTCAGAATACAAGGTGTGTCAAAAAGTAAAAATTTAAAGTTGTATTTAACAAGATAGAAATGAAGAATAAATGAAACGTTCATTTTTCAGAATACAATGTGTGTCAAAAAGTACCTGATTATACACATTATATATATATATATATATATATATATATTATATATTATATATATATATATATATAATGTGTATAATCAGGTAATTTTGACACACATTTTATTCTGAAAAATTATCTTTGTATGTTAATTATATTGTTCATTTATATATATATCTATATCTATACATATTTCTAATATATATATATATATATATATATATATATATATATATATATATAATATAAGCAGCAGAAGAAAAGCAAATTCGTGATCCAGACTGAGTAGATGCTAAATGAATAAGGCCTGATACAATATTCTTAAAGAAAAAAAAAAGAGTCAGCCAATTCCTGAATGCGGTTCCACCTGCCGCCCACGGGTTATAATTGACAGAAGTCGAAAAAGTGTAAAATGTTCCCTGATATCCCTTGGGAGATACTTAAAATATTGAACTCAAAGGAACTTATATTATTTGATGCAATTGGAACCGTACCAAAAACTATAAGATAAAGTTTGGATCGTCTAGGGAATCGAAGAAAAGTCAAAACTGTCCGGATCACGGCGATGTAGGTGTTTGCGAAGATAATACAGAAAAGTACTGAGCATCTAAGAAAACTTAGTTCCGGGGATCACCAGAAGGGATCTCGTTCTAAACATTTATCAACTGAAAAACTAAAAATATTTTAACACAACTCCTACCCCAGCTATGGTTAGCGGAATGAGAACAGGATACTCCCGTGGACTGAATAAAGGGTTAAATCAAAGTTCGTGATGGCTCCCGATTACGACAAAAAAGTTCCCGAGTTCGAAAGGAAGGTTCCAGAGTTCGAAAGGAAGGTTCCAGAGTCCGAAAGGAAGTTTCCAGAGTTCGAAAGGAAGGTTCCAGAGTCCGAAAGGAAGGTTCCAGAGTTCGAAAAGAAGGTTCCAGAGTTCGAAAAAGAAGGTTCCAGAGTCCGAAAGGAAGGTTCCAGAGTCCGAAAGGAAGGTTCCAGAGTTCGAAAAGAAGGTTCCAGAGTTCGAAAGGAAGGTTCCAGAGTCCGAAAGGAAGTTTCCAGTGTTCGAAAGGAAGGTTCCCGAGTCCGTCAAGAAGGTGCCCGAGTCCAACAAGAAGGTTCCCGAGTCTGACATGAAATTCCTGACGAAGGCCGGATTGCATATCGGCCGAAACGTTGTACAAATAACAATAAAGATGGGGACAAGAGTCCGAATAATGCAGATAATACTAAAAATATATTCACCATGAAATAATCCAAGGGTTAACATGCTGTAAAATCCAACCAAACTGATAATCCATTTGATATTTAACTCCAGTTTGGCGTAATTTTATCCAAAAATTGCAATTACATTTATTTTATATAAGATGAAATAAACAAGTTAAATATTGTCACAGGAAGCGGTTGTCTAACTTGCTTAACTGATTTTGCACACGTCCCTTATTCGGATAGGCTGTGAGAATCAAACTCGTTATCCAACAGAATCTTTTGAAGTCAACTTTAAAGCATAACAAAAAAAAATTTCAGAGTCAGAAATAGCACAAGATATTCCATAACATTTTAAAAGATTAGGCCGCCCCGACTACTGTACTTTACGTTTTATATAATAAATGCTATGCTTTGATAATAGTACCAGGTAAATAAAGTAAAAAGTAAAGTCGACGGGTTAGACTAAAATCGGTACCAGCCAGACAGCGAGGGAGTATATCCCTTTTCACTAGTGATAAACAAAGGATATCATTTTGGTGTTTGAAGCAGAGCGCCACACCTACTATCAGTTCGTTACTTTACCACAAAGATCCCTGTGCTACTCATACGCTGAGTTGGCGAGGGCCGGTATCGAACCCGGAACCTTGTGGTTCCTAATCGGACGCTCTACCGACTGAGGTGAACCTACCCTCAATTTCATATTTTTTCCTTAAGGGATCCACCCCCCCTTTTCTGCATACAAAATTTGACCCTCCCTGCTTGGGGCAATATTCGCAGGTCTAACTGCAACGAAATTGTGCGGCTGCGTGAAAGAATAATTTCACGATTTACGTATATCGTAATCAACAGATTGAAGGAAAAACTGATGAGCAGCAATCGGAAATGCAGCAGCAGATATTCAGCAGAAAATAATTTCCCAGCGAGGAATCTGCTTTAGAAAGTTGGGACTGCGGTGAATGCAACGAAGCACCACCACCACCACCACCATCGCATCTGCCACCACCGCCATCACCAACACCACCGTCACTGCAAACATCTGGCAAAAACATCAATATGTTCTGATAACGGTATGAATGGATCAGAAATATTTGGCGCGAAGAAGCAACAGAACCATCGGCTTCCATCATCTGATTCGAAATACGGAAATTGATTTGGCCAACAGTTTAACCTAACGCGTGCGCGCGCGAACACACACACACACACACACACACACACACACACACACACACACACAAACTGTAAATGTGAACACACCTATACAAATGCACATGTTCATCCCGTTTTCAATTTATGCATGCATACGTTTACGAGGATCGTTCAAAAATGTTCTGAGCCCCAAACAGAAAGAGCTACTTCTTATTAAACAATAAAAATAATTCAAATATATATATATATATATATATATATATATATATATATCTAGAGTTCCTTAAAATTATTACCACAATTTATCACTCAGGCGTTTTAGCATGCATACGTTTATACAAAATGTTCTGATCCTCAAACAGAAAGAGCTATAAACAAGAAAAACTAATTCAAATATATATATATATATATATATATATATATATATATATATATATATATACTCCTCTATATTAATATTCGAGTTCCTTAAAATTATTACCACAATTTATCACTCAGGCGTTTTAGGCATACATACGTTTACGAGGAACGTACAAAATATTCTGATCCTCAAACAGAAAGAGCTACTTTTTATTAAACAAGAAAAAATAATTCAAATTATATATATATATATAATATATATATATATATATATATATATATATACATATATACTCCTTTATATTAATATTAGAGTTCCTAAAATTATTACCACAATTTATCACTCAGGCGTTTATTTTAGGCATTCATACGTTTACGAGGAACGTACAAAATATTCTGATCCTCAAACAGAAAGAGCTACTTTTTATTAAACAAGAAAAACTATTCATATATATATATATATATATATATATATATATATATATATATATATACTCCTTTATATTAATATTAGAGTTCCATAAAATTATTACTACAATTTATCGCTCAGGCGTTTATACATACGTTTACGAGGGTCGTACAAAATGTTCTGATCCTCAAACAGAAAAAGTTACTTCTTATTAAACAAGAAAAATTAAATCAAATTCAATATATATATATATATATATATATATATATATATATATTATATATGTGAGTGTTGTGTTACATGTTGTATCTGTGTCTGACTTGAGGACTTCGTGTCTGGTCTTCCATTTTTCTCTTTATCAGAAATTGGTAGTTTTTAGATAATAACACAAGACTTCGATTTACATAGAACATATTTATTTCGAAATCGACTACCTGCGCGATCGAGTCCGTGCAATACACGACACATCGGTGTGGTTTCTCGCCGACTGACTAAAATCTATTTCTAATAAAAAGACTTCTCTACGATTTCAGGGTATCCAGGACAGGTCAAGCTTTGTCATTCAAATCCTTCAGCAACTTATAAAGCCAATTTGTACATAATATTAGGAATGTAATAATTATGTAACACGAGTTCCTTAAAATTATTATTACTATTTATCGCACACACGATCTATGCATGTATCCGTTAAGAAGGTTCTGAGCCTCGAACAGAAAGAAGAGCTACTTCTTATTATACAAGAAAAACTAATTCACATTCCGTTATAGTATGTGGCCTAGCTTTTTGATTCTGTTTCCTACTCAGTTCGAATGTGTCCTACTTCAGTAAGAGTATGGTTATAGATATAAGTAGTAGGCAGTTTATTGAAACTAATTATTTTTCACATATATTCAATTTCAAGAAATGCAATTCAGTCATAAGCTGTATATAGTAATAAAGAATAATTAAAAAAGAATTTATTCATAATTTACATGAATCAGATATCTGTTTAATTCTAAAATATTTTAAAATTCTAAAATAGGGTTAGGGTTAACAGTTATTATTATAACCTTATATGCTTTTTATGGTAGGCCATATAATATTAGATAGATGATTTCGTCGGCCATATTCAAAAGGTATACAACATACTATAATGGTACTCAAATTTATATCTATATATTAATACGTATTTATATCAATAATCGGGTTCATTAAAAGTATGACTGTTTATCGCACAGACGTTCTATTCATACATGTGTTTACGAGAATCTTTCAGAAGGTGCTGAGCCTCAAACAGAAAGAAGAGCTATTTCTTATGAAACTAAAAAAAAAAAAAATAATTCAAATTTCTAACTAATATTAATACTTCTATATATTAATAATGACCGGTTTAGCTCAGTCGGTAGAGCGTCAGCCTGGAACCGCAATGTTTCTGGTTCGATACCAGCCCTCGACAACTCAGCGTCTGAGTAGCAGAAGAGTCTGTGAGGTAAAGCGAGGAACTGATGGTAGGTGTGGCGCTCCACCTCATACGCTAAAATACAATCTCCTTGGTCGAGTGCTAGTGAAAAGGGAATAGACCCACTCGCTGTCTGGCTATACAAAGCACGTGGTGTAATGGTTAAAGTCATGCGAAATGGACTCGTCGCTCCGAGTTCAAATCCTAGATGTGGTAATTGCATTTCACTTAGCGCTAATACCCTTGGGAAAGGTATGAATCCTACTCTCCATCCAGCTATGGATAAATAGTAGGGAAGACTGGGCTCTTTAACCTTGGTTAGGCAACCGGTCTAGGAGAAGGAAACCGCTTAAGAAATTGACATTGTATCACATCCTGCTCATGCGGAGGGGCTGGTAAATGTATACACACACACACACACACACACACACACACACATATATATATATATATATATATATATATGAGGAAAATAGAGTTAACGATAGTCAAAGTAATATGTTAAAATGACAAGGCTTTCCCCAGCTTATCTTAGGGTGTATTTTTTTATTATTTTTAGACTTGTAATATCATTTTTTGGGTAACCAGTTTTAATCAGCCAGTATATATATATATATATATATATAATATATATATATATATATATATATATATATATATATATATCGTACATAGGAAAATAGAGAGAGAAAAAGGAATCTACAATGAATGAGAAAGATAGGCCTGACATAGGAACCTAGTTGTAAAAGAATTTCGGATATTAAAAACCTTTCCCTAAAAACTAAAATGACACCTTCATTATATTTCTGATAAATTGTCGATGAAGGTAAAACGAGCCCAGGGAGATAACGGGGAAAATATTTTTCATAAAATTGAATCAAACTTTTTAAAATCTTGGAAGACGACGTGGAAAAATCAATACACAATCTTTTTAAACGAAGATTGAATGTGGTTGGTAAAGAAATATGCAATATATATATATATATATATATATATATATATATATATATATATATATATATATCGTCTTTCCCTGGAATACTCTGGCATTCCAGTCATCAAGAGCTGTTACTCGGTCGATAATTTGATTGTGTTGAGTATATTTACCTCATACACCACTTGTATGGGTTAGGCACAAGACCCCATTAACTTGGGACCACCCACAAGCCGAGAAAAATTGCATTTCCCCTCAAAGGGGCGCCTCAGGCACTGGACAATGAACCCAGGCATGCCCCTTTAAATCAAGTGGGCAGGTATTGCCTGGCGGGGGGGGGCTTACAGGGATCTACGCTATTAATTTAACCTCTGACAGGTCCAGCGGTCGATGTAAGGTATCCAAAACTGGTAGTAAGTGATTATTCTACTTGGGATCTTCAAAACCTCACCGTATAATCATATATTCATAGAAGTATTTTTATAAATCCCTAGAGAGAGCTCAATGTATCATAATCAATAATTTAGATAATTTCTTTGAAAGGTATATATATATATATATATATATATATATATATATATATGTTGTTCTGGTTCCAACGGGAGAAAATTCAATAATTTATTAAAAAAAGAAGGTCCACAAAATGTATTGTATTTTATCCTTTTTAACTTACATATGTAAGATAAAAAATTTTTTTTCTAAAAACATTATATATTTTGCGGACCTTCTTAATATATATATATATATATATATGTGTGTGTGTGTGTGTGTGTGTTTGAAAAGCATGGCGATTTGAGAATCCTTGTGTAGATCTGAGATAGTTAAAAAAATCAACCAAAATAATTAATATTAAAAGATAAAGTTTATTCACTGTCAAATTTCATCTCTTCACTTATACGAGTAGTTGAAACACTGGAATGTTGTTGGAGCGATCATTTATTTAATTCTTTCCATTTAGATGCATTTGAGTCAGACATTTTTTTCTTCATTCCAACCGGCATCGCTTCACTTCCGGTCTGAATGCCTAACAAAAGACACGCGTTCGTTTCTTTATTTATTCTGTTCTACTATTTGCAAAATTTCTGCAAAAATTATTTGATAATGTTTACTCATGCTTTTTTTTTCTTTTTTTTTTTTTTTCTATTTAATGTCTTGATGAACGTGAATGTCTGTATTTTTACTTTATCTTTTCACAAACAATGTGGCAATTTTTAAAAAATGTTCGTTTTGTACTTTCATTGAATATTTAATGGAAAATGAAGTGTTTTCTTTTTGCCGCTTTTTAGAATATCATTTGAAGAAATGGCGAAATCTTGTGATTCAAAAATTCAAGATTACCAAAAATGTTGAATGAAATAAAATAAAATAAACAAGAAATAAAGATAAAGAATTAAGAAAATAAATTAAGAAAAAAAAAATAGAATTTTCGAAAGATGTTTCACCGATTATAAAAGTTAAAAAAACTTAACAAAAATAATATACGAAAAAAAAAAATTAAAAAGAAGTAAGCAAATGACGAATTTTCTTGTACGTAAATATTTTCTTTAAAGTATAATTTCTTATGGTTATTAATCTCTTCTGATATAAATGATACACCCACCATCCCAACCCTACCCCGACAGAAACAAAAAATATAAAAAAATTAATAGATAAAAATAAAAAAGATTATATATTTGTTATATGTATATTTTTCAAAAGACTTCAAGAATGCAAGACACACAAAATAGAAAAAAAAATTAATTCCAGCTCAGTACAAAGATAAACACACTTAAACAAATAAAATCTCTGGATAAAAATCTACAAAAGAAACATTTTGTAAAAATGAAATAAATTTGAAATAATCCAAGCATTAATATGTCCAGATGTTAAATTAGAAAGAGTACAAACAATGGAAACTAACGCGATACTGTTTCACACATCTGTTTCCTGTCGGATATATTGTTGTTGGCCATTAGCTAAAGCCGTCTGCAAAGATTTTTTTCTGCTTGGACGCATCGCACCAGGCCCAACGAACAGACGAGTGTATTGTCCGCGTAAGACAAACAAGTTTTTGATGTTTCACCACAGTTTCCAGTTTTCGCATGGTAACCAACGTCTTAGCACTTCATAGCAATGGATGTCTGTGTATCTCGTTCCATCCTCCTTCAGTTTGCTTTCGTTTCGTCTGGCAAACGTCCGGCCATCTTTTGTTCGGTTTGTTTTTCTTTCTTTATTTCTTCTGTCGAGTATTTTACTTTTTTTATATATAATTTATTTCTTATATTTTTTTTTTTTTGCTTGGGTTAAGGAAGGAAACTAATAGGGAAAAAATCCACTGTTTCTTAATAAATATCTCCGAGACGACCAAATTATTTTTCATCGGGCCCAAATTCCACGACATATTCGGAATCCAGACATGTGAACAAACCCCACGCCCACCCACACACGTTTGTGTGTATGTGTGTATACTCATACATTATCAAATATAACATACACACATACATTTTATACATACACATATACAGACCTTTCGCCTGGGACGTTAGAATACACCAAATGCACCTCTGCAGAAGGGTAAGACTCCCCCAATGGGACCACCCGTTCACCAGGGATTGCGACCCCTGATGCTTATGGATGGAATCGTGGTGGCTGAGCAGTCCATGACATACACATGCATTAACACGCATAAAATACATACACATACAGTATAATGTATGTAACATACACTTTCAGTCTCACACAACACATATATATATATAAGGGCCGGGTTAGCTCAGTCGGTAGAGCGTTCAGCTAGAAACCACTATTTTCCTAGTTCGATACCGGCCCTCGCCAACTCAGCGTGTGAGTAGCAGAGGGATCTGTGCAGTAACGGGAGGAGCTGATGGTAGGTGTGGCGCTCCGCCTCAGACGCAAAAAAACAATCTCCTTGGTCTAGCGCTAATGAAAAGGGGATAGACCCCCTCGCTGATTAGCTGATACCGACTTCATGCCACTCCGACGACCTTACTTCTACTATATATATATATATAATATATTATATTATATATATATATATATAAATATACCAAACTTATTGGTAAATCCTCGCGGTGAGAAAAAACCCAGCAAATAGTTTGATTGTAAAAATATACTACCAAACATCAACCGGGAAGAAAATTTTTTTTGGAAAAAAGAAAAGACCAAGATAATCGTACCAACAAAAAATAATCTATTGGTACAATATTTTGGCCAAAAGAAAAAAACAGTTTATATGCAGATATATATATATAAGATA
>CM042149.1:68001400-68006400 GCA_023376005.1 Doryteuthis pealeii | reverse complement strand
TTTTCTGTGCACGTATAGATGATATTGTTTACCTTGCCTCTTGCTGATGGCAGATTTCGATACCAGGTCATTTTTTGTAGAGGTTATACCTTGTAATAAGGCAAAAATCTTCCCTCTGTCGGCATTCCCAATTCTAGTGCCTAAGCAGTCAAAAACCGGTAATTTATGAGGAAGTGCGTCCCGGTCTCCTGCCTCAGAAATTGCTACCCGGTAACTATTAAAATAACGTCGTCTCGGTAGTGTTTGTTGAAAGAAAACAACCAACTTAGGGCGTTAAATGTATTTTAGAGGGGGGGTCTCTTTTTTGTCGTAATTCTTATTTATTTATCGTAATTTGTCGTAATTCTTGTTCATTTATCGTAATTTGTCGTAATTCGTGTTCATTTATAGAAATTTATCGTAATTCTTGTTTATTTATAGAAATTTGTCGTAATTCTTTTTTATTTATAGAAATTTGTCGTAATTCTTTTTTATTTATTTTTATTTGTCGTAATTCTTGTTTAGATATGAAGATGGATATATAGTTTGGAATGGACTGAGATAGATAGATAGATAAACAAACAAAATAATATAGATAGATATGAACAAATGGATACGACATAGCGGGGGATGTTATTTTAATAGTCACCGGGTAGCAATTTCTGAGGCAGGAGATTGGGACGCACTTCCTCATAAATTACCCAAAAACCTTCAACACTCCACTTTGGCCTTTAACTTAGACGGTCAGTCGGAGAGGCCCTCTCCGACCAATCGTCTAGTCATGTCAATCCTAGCATCTATAGGATTGTCCCGACCCTGTTTCTCTCATGGCAACCCCCAACACCTTTATCTTATTATGTGCATAGAAGGCCGAGGCTAAGGTCTGTGTCCTGGGTAT
The DNA here is from genome assembly GCA_023376005.1 of Doryteuthis pealeii. Taxonomy (NCBI): domain Eukaryota; kingdom Metazoa; phylum Mollusca; class Cephalopoda; order Myopsida; family Loliginidae; genus Doryteuthis; species Doryteuthis pealeii. Next base: position 68,005,523 of record CM042149.1, on the reverse strand, counting down.
AACGTTACACTGCATCTAGTGGCCAGGTTCCAAATCTGGAGTTTCTGTAGTGCGGAGTACCCCTTCATCGTCAACTCCTTGTTCTACGCCAAAGATACATGTTAGGGTCTCATCTATGGGTAGATTAGATCAACAACTGAGTTATAAAAAATGAAATAGATAACAAAAATGAATACATTCTTGTTCAAGAAGAAGTGGCACTATTTTAACAAACGACCTAAATTCTATTTAAATATGTTAGATATAATTGGCAAATATATGCCACCCTCCGGGTGCACGTATTTTAAGTTTTAATGTAATGAAATTATGCTATTAAATTAGAGGCAGACAAAAATGATGATGTTTGTAACAGCAGTGGGGTATAATAGAAAAATAGAAATGAAACTTATCTTCCATCACTCCCGTCTTTCATTGCTGAATTTTACTTATTAACATTTAGTTAAATTAGAAAACAAAGAATAAAATGACAGTTATTTTTTCTTGTTAATGGATTTCATTTAAGATTCATTGAAGAGATGTTTGCCTTCTATTCATTAAAATAAAACAAAAAGTTAGAAATCAATAATACTAAGCACCATATTTAATAAGAATCACATTTTTTAATATCAATATGCAACATTAGCCGCCCTTCCCATTCACACTGCCAAACCGCCATGTTTTGTATATATATAACTACCAATTGCCATTAATTAATATGTAGAATGGAACAACATAATAAAGAAGGTGAGAAATTTTATTAATAATTGACGGTTTAAATGTAATAAAATCATGGAGAAGTGTTATGTAAATAACTATGTTAATTGTGACTCGATTAGTAATATAGTTTCGGTTACAGGCAAAAAAACACACAACTCCCATTAATAATAAGATTTAAGCACGAAATTTTTTTCTTTCTGTTCAATACTGTGTACACTAACTGGTATAGTTTGGTTGGTTTCTTTTTCAATGAGCGTATCAACACACCGTGGCTTATTTAATGCCAAATAAATTCTCCGCCCTGTCGGCTGGGCGGTTGAATACACCGAATGCACCTCTGCAGAGAGATAAGACTCCCCCAGCGGGACCACCTGTTGGCCGTGGGTGGCGACCCGTGATGCTTAGAGATGGAACCCGGGTGGTTGAGCAGTCCCATGACATTGCAATATCCACTTGGGTCCTTACTTAGGCTAGACGGCGCTCGGAGCAGCCCCCTCCCGATCCAATTCGGCTCGTTACATCAAGCCCTAGCATCTATATTATGATTGCCCCAACCCTATTTGCACTCATGGCAAGCCCAACCATTTTTATCATAATGGGTGCTAGAAGGCAGTGGCTGAGGTTCGGACATGTCCTGTGGGGATGACGTTAATCTGATTGTGAGGTTCCAGATTGGAGGTTGGGGGAATGTGGAGCACCCATTCATCACCATTTGCTCCCTGGTCCACTCTGACCCGGAGTGTAGTACCTGTTAGGGCCCCATCTATGTGTTAAATAGAAAAACATTTATTTACTTTGAAAAAATTGTGTATCCATAAGAATGAAATTTATTTCAAAAACTTATCGGCATTTAAATTACCCCACTGAGATTGATATGCCATAAAACAAAAGAAACCAAACCTACGGTAGGTTAATACGCCATTAAACACAGGAAACTAAACTATATCAGTTAGTATCCTCTGTTCTAGAATTTTAAAAAAAAATTTTTTTCGTATTTTTTTCCTGGTCCGGAGTGATAGTACCTGTTAGTGTTTCCCATCTATGGTTTTAAATAGAAAAAATGTGTTTAAATTTTTTTAAATATCTATAAAGAATTAAATTTCCTTTCAAATCTTTATTGGCATTAAATTACCACTGAGTTGATATGCCGTAAAACAAAACCAAACCAAACCAACCTAAGGTGGTTAATACGTCATTTTAAACACAAAAGCCAAACCAAACTCTATCAGTTGCCACTCTTCTAGAAAGTTAAAAAAAAACTCCTATTGTTTTTCGTATTTCGTGTGGTTGTGTTAAACACGTAACTTAAAGTGAAGAAGTAGATTCAATTCATCACTTAAACATCCGAGATTGACAGAGGACACGACACCATTTTACAATGCAAACAAACTGGTGAAAAAATTGGTTGAAGCATGAAGTATCGATTCCACATTTCACATTTACTTTCCAATATTTTTTTTTTAATGTCTTGTCCGCCTAAATTAACATTTCTTTTCATTTTTCGCAGTACTTCTTCTTGTCTTTTTCAAGCATTTTTACGCCTGTGTTGATTACAATGACCCATAATTATTTCACAAATCGTTAATTGCTAACAATGTTTTTATAGCTTTTCTTTTTTTGTGTGTGGCATGAGATAAAGGAGAAAAAATAGCTGTGAAGTCAGTTTAACATAACTATGAATAAACCAAGATTGTTGAGAAAGAAAGGACCTGGCATTTATGAGGATATGGGATGAAAAAAAAGAGATAGCCAGGTATGAATATAAAAAAAAATACAAGAAAAAACTGTCGTTGACAAGGTTAAATACCAAGTGCGTATGAGAGGAGAGATGACATTTAAAAAAAAACTTAAAACGAATTTTGAGGAGAAAAATATGTTGACCAAGAAAAAAAAAGAGCTGAATAGAGGAGAAACAACGTGATTATTTTCGCAAGACTTTTCTATTAAAAAAAGTGAATAGTGTGACAGTCGTCAAAACACATAGAAGACAAAATCAATTTATGGGTTCGAAAGTGTTGTGTTTTTCTTTAACAGGATTACTAACACTTGCAAGTTTATTTGAGGACTCTGAGGGGTGAAGAATGTTTCTTATTACACCAGAATGAAAAATGTAGGACTGTATAATTTGTTAATATCACAGTCAAATAAATAGACAGAAACCACTCAAATATAAATAAATATAAAATTAATTCAAGAAAACGAACAATCGCATTTTACAAACGTTATTTATTCATCGGTATACATAGATAAAAGACAGGTTGTGAATGTGTGTTGTGATGTATATAAGTCTGGAAACATGGGAGCACGTCGGTGTAATGTTAGAGTCGTAGGAAATAGACTCGTCGACCAGAGTTCAAATCCTGGACGAGGCTGTTTGCATTTCATCATAATGCAATATCCTTGGGAAAAGTGATGAATCTAATTTACATCTCTCTCTCACATCACTCTCTCTCGTCTCAGCTAGCGTAAACTAGCAGGGCAGACTGGAACTCCAGACTTGGCTATAACCAGTCTAGGAGCAAGGAAACTGAATTTCAACTGTCAATTCCGCCTTAAAAATTGGCCATAGCTGGAGGAGAGTAGTTGCATGCATAATTTTTCAAGAGTATTTTAGCGCTATATAAAATAGCAAACAGCCTTGTCCAGGATTTGAGACTCGGTCAATGGTCCTGAATTCCTTACGGCTCTAAACATTACACTTCGCACCTCCATATATAACATATATAGAATGCTGCGAGTCGTGTTCCTATCTATCATATATATATATATATTATAATATATATATATAATATAGATATATATTTATTTATTCTATTTATTTATTTATTAACCGCTGTTTTTAGATAAACATTTCCGGTTCTGTTTCTTTATTCTTCTATGGCACTAGATATTTGACGATGAATTTTTCTTTGATAAATTTTTTTTTGGCAAGTTTTCCCTCACGTATCTCCCCACTCGCGCTGTTTGTTTTATGTTTTGCAAAACCCCATATGAGCTAAGGCTAAAACGTTAAAATGAAATAAATATTTTGTCGGCAAATATCGAAATTCAATTATCTATGTGGTTCAATGTTAAGTCTAAAAATCGGCACCAGTCCCAGAACATTGATTCATCATATTTTCAGTGCCGGAACAGATATTTATGTTTTTTTTTTCTGATTTTTAGAGTTCTAGTAGTAAATATTAATAAAAAATTACACTTTCACTTATTCTTTTTTTGCCTCAGATCGACAGGGACAATAAGTTGTTCTTGTTTTTAAATTATTAATCCGGCTGTTCTATAAAGAATAAACAATCTGTTAATCAATCAATTAATTACAATTGTTGTCAGTTTTTTTTTAATATTAAAGTTTTTTTTTTCTTATCAATCGTATTAAATCTGAGGACTTGTGGGTATGTAGTCCGGAGTAAAATTATATCTCTTCTCT
>CM042149.1:67993221-68001300 GCA_023376005.1 Doryteuthis pealeii | reverse complement strand
AAAGAGAGATATCCTTTAATTACTAGAGTGTCTGAGTTACCTGGTATACGTATAAGTCCCATCCCTGCGTATCTGGTAGGTCCAGTTTATTTAATCTATTGATCGTAGTCAAAAAGTGCTGGCAGGTAATTTGACAGTTTGGGTGGGGGTAAGTATTGTATCAGCCTCAGAGTTACCAGTGATGGCAGAGATAGATCACACATAATCTCGCCTCGTCTATAAGTGATTGGGCGTAGGATGTGCAACACCTTGATATTCACAAATACAACAGCATCATGAAAGGATAGTATGCTGGAAATAGTGGGCTAGCGCTGCTGCAACTGCGATTGCAGTAGCGGGTTCGAACTCCAGTCCACTATTCCGCGTTCTGTTATGAAATCGATACCCTTGGGAATATTATAGAAGAGTGCTCTCATCTCCTCTATTGGTTTTGACTAGTACCATGGCTTTTCAGACTATGATTTTGTTTGTCATTGAAACCGCTATGGTTGATTGCTGATTAACAAAAAAAAGCAATCACATGGATCTCCCAGAGGTTTTGGTGCTAAGATCAGGTAGAGACATTTCGGACCATTGTGTGCAGTTAAAGATACAAATTTATTCAAAGAATTGCTAAAAAGAAGATACTAGTATTTCAAATTACCTCTCAAGCACACTAGTATGGTTCTATAAGTTGATTTCTATTAGGAATGGTGTTTAAGTTTTGTTTGTTTGTTTTGGTTGTTTAATACACTGTTAAATTTGCTGGCTGTTGGTCTTAGAATATATGCTCTCTGGATACATAACGGTTTTATCTCTTTATTAATCTTCTGTTGTTCTGTCTCTGTCTGTCTCTCTTTGTCTGTTCTGTTGTCTGTCTGTCTCTCTCTCTCTCTTCTCTCTCTCTCACACTCTCTCGACTAACTATCTTTCATGTAGTATATTATATACACCTTTATCTGGTTTGGTCTAACATCTCATTTTTGTTTCACATCTCAATTCCTTTCTTTCTTTGTTCTTTTAAAAAAATAGTCATTTCTTTCATCTTCTTTTCGTTTTCTTATTCATCATTCTTTCTTTTAATTCATTTTTCATTCGTTTCATTTCTTAGTTCTCCTGTACTTCACCCACACATTATCTTATTAGCTGGTATTCGTTTCCCCCCAATTCTCGTCTCTCTCTCCTCGTCTTGCTCTTTTCAAATTCTCTCTCTCTCTCTCGTTTTCGAATCTCTCTCCCCTCTCTCTTTCGAATTCTCTCCGTCTCTCTCTCTCCTTTGATTATCTCCTCTCTTTCTCTCTCTTGAATTCTCCTCTCATTTCTCTCTCTTGAATTCTCTCTCTCTCTCTCTCTTGAATTATCTCTCGTCTTAGTTACATCTTTCTGCTTTCTCTCTCTCTGAATTCGTCCCCCTCTCTCTTGTTAATTCTCTCTCTCTCTCATATTCTATATATATAATATGATTATATATATATATACTATCTTCTTCGAATTCGCTCTCTTTGTCTTTTTTTACGAATTCTCTCTCTCTCTCTCTCTCTCTCTCTTCTCTCTCTCATCTCCTCTCTCTCTAACTCTCGGCACAGATAATTTACTGTCATCTTACAACCTACATAGTCTCTCTATTTTCTTTGCAATATGGTTTGAGAGCAACAGTGGAAAATAACGTAGAAAAATATATTACTACTTTTAAACTAATTTTGTTTTTTATTCTTTTCATGAGGCGAGTTCCCTTCTCCCAGGGCAAACGTTTTTCTTTCTCGGTATTTTTCGGAAAAGATTGAATTCTCAAATTACACTTAATCACTTTAGTGTAGACGTTACGCAAGACGTGTCAGCAAAGTGGCAGACAGACAAGATCTGTAATATGGGAGTAAAAGAACAAAACCATTCTCATTTTTCCATGATACTTTTAACATAACTACATTGTTGATGTCATCATCAATCATCAATCATTGCCCTCAAAGTACAATTCCTAATGTGAATTTTGTTCTGAATCAAAACAATTTCTAACTCTTTGTTATATAAGTATTTTGTTTTTTTTTTTTTTTTTTGTTTTTTTTTTTAAAAGACCCTTCCATCGAGATTTTATATAAAAACGAGAATGTTTTATGCGTAATCTGCAGAAAGACACGATAATTGTCTCTTTGTTTTTTTGATTTTGCTTTTTAAGTTGAAATTTTATTCGATGAAAGAAAGCTTTTATTTATTTTCATCTATTTCAGTCAACATTCTGAGTCAACAGCAGACACACGACGTGGTGTGTGTGGTGTGTGTGTGTGTGTTTATATGTATATGTATATATGAGCATGAGAATATGAAAAAACAAATATTCAGAAGATGAAGATGATTTTTATTTAATATATGCAACGTCGTTTCAGATCTTAGTAGATTATCAGTTTTTTTAGGCATTAATTAAACCATATTTTTGGATGTAGATTGTTTAATATGTCATTGTGTGATTTCTTCTGATAGATTTATAGGGTGTGTGTGTGTGTTTTTGTAAGCTTATATATATATATATATATATATATATATATATATATATATAGTATATTATATATATATATATGAACAATAGAACTGCCTAGGTGGTAGATTTAGCAGTTTATTATTATATATAAATTATTAATCTTATCAGGCAAACTATAAAGTAACGGCCGTAAAATAATTTAGGTGAGATGAAAACTATCTCTCTCTCTCTCTCTCTATATATATATATATATATATATTATATATTATATATATCATGCGTGGTTTGTGGTGTGTGTGGGGGTGGAATTAGCCTTATATCACTCCTGTCTCTCTCTCTCTATATATATACAAGTATCTGTATATATATTTACCAACCCATCCCACGAGCAGGATTGTGGACACAAGGTCAATCCTTAAGCAGATGTCAACAGGTTTGAATGAAGTTTTCCTTCTCTCTAGACTGTTGCTACAAGGTTAAGAGCCCAGTCAGCCCTTACTATTTATCCATAGTGGAGGAGAGTAGGGATTCAACCTTTCCAGGGTATTAGGCGCTAAGTGAAATGGGCAATTATCACATCCAGTTCTGTTAAGGTCTTACCATATTTGACGTATGTATGCTGGCATTTATAAGAAGACACACGATCTGAAGTTTTGTTCTGTCAATGTATGAATATATTATTTGTTCGAGTATACAACAATGAAGCAGAATAGCTGAGCCGTTATTATAATGTGATGTTGTCATATACGTAATTATTAATAGAAAAATGTGTGTCCCCGCGTAACTAACACGCTTTTTGAGTCGCAATTAAGTGAAACATGCCATTGCAGAATCTATTTTAAATGGAACTAATACTTTATTGTCATCTTCTATGACATTTCGAAAAATTAATTGGCTTTCATAACACATTATCGTTTTTTACTGGTCATTTCCCGCAGGTTTAGAAATCCACTCTGTGTTAGTTCAACCTAAGTCGAGACCTGTCTAACGCTGAGAACATATTTATATTTCCCAGTAGTTACGTAGCGGTCAGGTTCTAACCCAATGCAAAAATCCAGGATTTTGACAGGTTAATTTTTAAGGAGACAATCTAATTCCCATTTTGAAAACAGAGATCCGAATATCTTTTCTCTTGAAATTCTTGTTTGCAGTCTTTTTTCGCAAATCTAACTCTTGTGTAGTTGTTTTTTTTTTTTATCGGGCAAGTATTAGTGGAAATCATTTTGTAGAGTAATTTTAGTGAGCTTCGATTCTTCTTCAGAAGCAAAATATTTTACGCCTTATATCAACTAAATTAAGGGTAATTCATGTAAATCTTTCAGGTATTAACCTACGCCTCAATATTTCTAAATTGCGTCATTTGTGAAAATGTTAAGGTTAGAAATTCCCCAAAATTTTGAACTTCATTCAAATTGGCGAAGATTATGTCGATTTTATATCTCCGAATTTGAGAGTGTCGCGAAGAATGGCGACGTTTCTGTAATCTATTTTTGTCTGTAAAAATGAGTTCTAGAGCTTCCCTTACTCCAAAAAACTTGGTTTAAAAAGGCATCTTTGGACTAGGGAATCCTAATAATGCTATCAAAAATTCTCATAGACAATAATTTTAAGTTTATTAATGATTTTCTGATTTTTTCATGCAAGATCAATATCCATATGTCGGCCTCCATCTATGAAATTTTTTTAAATCTATAATCATTTCATATTATTGAAGATACGTTTGGGATTTGCTCAGAATTTTTGCCAATTTTTGGGAATTGGAAACTCAAAATTGGGGGAAATATCTAACATGAAATAGTCCATAAGCTGTACAAAATTTCAGAAAGATTGTAGAGGTTTGGTAAACAATTTATTTATTTCTGGGATGATTTGACATGGAATTACCCCTAACCTTACTCGAACGACAACTCTTTATTCCCCATATTAATTCCTGTATTATTAGTAAGCAGCTTGAACATTGAGCTCCTGGGGAGATAACTTAGGATTAGGGGAAAGTTAATGTGGAAGCGAGTTAAATTTTTTAAAATGTAATACACTGAAGAATTTTAAAGAAAAAGACATTAATATTGAATTTTGTAAGATTTTTAAGAAGGGAAGTTTGAGCCGAATTTAAATATAATAATATAACAATTATAATAATAGTAGTAGTAACTACATAACATTACAATCCTACTACTAATAATAACAATAACTATAATACTACTTACGACTACTATCTGAAACTACTAAACAATTAATATATATATTATATATATAATATTATATGATATAGTTATTTATATACTGGATAAAAGGTAACCCTACTCGATTCGTCCAGGGTTACATCCGTTGAATTCAACGGGTGTAACCCTGACGAATCAGACGATGAAACTCGAGTAGGTTACTTTTATCATTATATTAAATAAATTTTGGCTCTACGTTGGTATTGAGCAATCTTTGTATTTGTTTTTTGCTCAGACTAACCCTGGATACTGGTGCGCTTCCAACGATCCTAGCTGCGTACCCACCGGTAGATGTTTTCATACATTAACATATATATATAATTATATATATATATATATATATACTAGTATATATATAGAGAATAAGAGAGAGAGAGAAGAGAGAGACGCAGGAGGGGCAGAGATCCTGTCCTGACGCAAATTATTTTTTACATCGAGTGTAATAAGTGGCCATCGCTTACCGTTTTCAGCCATCCGGGACCTGACGTAATGCCAAAGTAACCCAGTTATTCCTCACCTGAGATCAGATCTCAGGTAAAGAATTAGTCATAGTTGTTTTCTCAGGTGTACTTCAGTCAAGCGAAAAGGGCCCTGAGGGGCAAAAAAAAAAAAAGGGAAAGAAAAGCGGTAAGTTCACGAGCAGCCAGCCTGGAGCAAGTCTCCTCTTTGTTCATGTACAGCCCTTACTTGAAGCCGGCAAAGGAAAACGCAATTGTCCCTGCGTTTGTTAATGTTGGAAATCAAAGTGTCCGTTTAGGGCAGAATCTCATTAGCTCTCTTGATAAAATCAGGAATTCTTAAAACTTATGATGATGGAATCGAAAGATAAGATAGAAATAAATGTTCAATTCCAAATTCATCTCGAAGAATGAAAAGTCGACTTTGAAGTTCCTTTACGGAAACTTTCTTTTTACACAAAGGGAATAAAATCATTTCACGAATTTTCGAACAGCTTTAAAGCTGACTAGAAGCGGCTACCCTGGGTCCTTGGTACTTTTGGAGACATTTTTAATTAGAATTCCAATGCTATTTCTATGTATATTTTATTTTTCATATATCTTTGAAAAAAAAGCACTAAAAGCATGAGCCGGTGATATTTAATGTGTATAGAATACTAAATCCAATTACCGTCAAATTGGCAAGGACAAGACAGCAAGCAATCGTAACTCAATACGATTCTGACAGGCTGTAAAGACCACTGCAAAGTGGCAGGATTTATGGAGCCTCAGAGGTTCATACTAACCAAGCAGCCAATCAAGACTCAGGGAATGGAATCACCCAATGCATGAGTGGACTGTTCTGAATTCCCATAAGTACCAGTTGTCTTGACACTGGTCCAATTGTGCTTGGCCAGTCACATTGCTCAAACCAATTGTTGACTGACTGACTTACTTCAATAACGTGTATATATATTTATTTGTCGTTTTATTTTTGGATTTTCATCCGGACATACATACACATCAACTGCCCTTTATATATGTATAGATTTCATCCGAACATACATACACATCAACTGGAGACCAGACGTGACAAAGTGCTAGGGATCTGGCACCAAGTAATCGTTATATGCCCTGGAAATGAAATCGGGGAAGCGAATTTGAATTATATACTTATATCTATGTATCGATATACCTATATTAGCGATATATCTATCAATCTACCTTGGTAACTATTCCATATAAGTAAGTATATGCCTATTTATCTTAGTAAATATATGTGCATTTAGCTATCTTTTTTAACATGATATCTAAAATATATCTGGCTATTTTTGTAACTATCTATGTTACTGTATATTTATGTAAGTATCTTATTATCTATTTAACTGCACACATTAATATATTTCATATAACATATCTAAGTAGCAAAAATGTACGCAATCCAGAAGCAAATATTTAAGTTTTAATGCAATAGAATATTATATCAAATTAAAGATATTAACGAAACTACATAAAAGACTTAAAAGGGATTACACTTATAAGAAAATATAAATAAAATATTAAAAAGAATTAGACAGTAGGTTCTGAAAATAAAATACATATATAAAAAATATACATAGTTGAGATTTAAATAAGAATAAAAATGATTATGATATAACGTAAATGACTAAGGGAATTGTAACCTCGGTGGTGAGGTAGTTTCATAATAAAGACTCTCTCCCTCTCTAACTCTCTCTCTCTATATAATATATATATATATATGTGTGTGTGTATATGCATATATATACACATATGTATGTGTGTGTGTTTATATATATTTATATATATGTGTGTGTGTGTGTGTGTGTGTGGTGTGTGCGTTCATACATATATATATGTGTGTGTATATATATATATATATATATATATATTATATATATATGTATATATATATGTGTGTGTGTGTGTATGAGTGTGTGTGTGCGTTCATACACACACACACATACATATATATATATATATATATATATATATGTGTGTGTGTGTGTGTGTGTGTGTGTGTGTTATTTTGGAAAAAGTGACTTGCCGGTGAAGATGGTCACAATGGTTAGTTGATGCAAAATTCAGAAAGTTAAGACAGCGATATAACAAATAAAAAGTGCTCAATACGTTAGTAGAGCAAATTTATTGTAATACAGGTACAAACTCGAGTAGATTATTACTTGTACCTGTATATATATATATGTGTCTGTGTTTGTATCTACCAATCTATGTACTATCGTAATACTACTTTGCTACCCAACGTTTAACCAATTTCTCACGAATATATTACTCAAGCAAATGTTTACAAAATATTAACACTGAGATCAACGGATATCTTGAGAATCCATGAAATACCATTAATAGAAGTTATTCTAACTAAATCTAAAGTTATTAGCAAGACTATTAGTAAGTCTGTTAGTAAGTCTGTTAATTCATTTGTCATAGTATGAAATTAAAAGTCTTTGCAGTGCCACCGAAATGATGGAAAAGCCAATCTGATTTTCAAGATTTCTGGATTCATCATACTTTCTTGTTCAATTGAAAGATTGATGAGAGAGGAACTTCAGGCGATAATCTTCACTCGTAAATCATAAACGACAAAAGAAAAAAAACACAACTTTCTAAATTTGTCTATTTTCACAATACGAGAAAGATGATAATCAATATTAGATAGTTAGCTAGATAGATAGACTGAGAAACAAAGAGATATATAGAGATTATATTGGCACAGAGCCATACAAGAATGGAAGATACACTGTGTCTTTCTAATCTCCCAGTTTGCCAGTATTGAAAATCAACGAACAATATACTGTTTGGTATTGAGGCGTAACAAAATATAGCGCCAATAAGAAAGTCTGAACTTAGAAAAGTAATCTCATCCGACGAATTCTCTCACTCTATCTCTGTCTCTCTGTCTCTGTCTCTCTCTCTCTGTATCTCTCTCTGT
>CM042149.1:67975721-67980721 GCA_023376005.1 Doryteuthis pealeii | reverse complement strand
TAAGAAACATGCCAAATTTGGTTACTTATTTTACTGATTAAGGGATATAATTAATTAATTAAACCAAAATCAACCAATTTGCAGAACTGTCCGTACATCAGTTCCTGCTGCTTATAAAATATTGTTCGCTGCCTGTTTTCTATTATAGTGATACCAACAGTTTAGTGAACAAAATATTAGCGAACAGAATGGCAGTCTATGCCGTTCAGCTCGGAATCTCTCGCTATTTATCGGTGTTTCCTAATTTTTTTCAAGTCGGTCAATGGAGCGGGTACTTTTGCTAGTATATATATATATAAAGGGGAAAAAAAGGAACGTGAGAGTAAAATAAAATAAAATAAAATAGGTGAAATAAAATAATGAAAAAATATAATAAATTAAGGTAGATACGTACACATGAAGAATTAAACAAACTAATAAATAAATAAACTTGGGTTGCCCATTTTAGCGAGAATCTGAATAGATTGATTTAACAGAATTCCTAACAAATTACTGGACAAGTAGTCAAATATCTTACAGCTGAGCAGACAGGACAATATAAATAAAAATCTGTTTCAAAGCCTTTAAAGGAATAAAGAATTCCTCATTCGCATCTGATGAGTCGGAGAATTAGACACTTTGTCTAAGCTCCCGAAATAGGCTATAATGCAACATCTCTAAGATTTGTTATTTCTTTAATTATGAATTTGCTCTGTGACTCTAACAATAAGAGCACCATGAGCTCTCAAACTGCAACAGTTTTTTAAAAAACTCCTATGGCATAAGGAAGATTTCTTCTCTGGACTTTTGGAATTATATTATATATATATATATATATAATATATATATATTATAATTAGTTGCTATCCATTTCCATATATCTATGATATTCAATTATTCCTTTTCGCACTTATCCTCTCTCTCTCTCTCTCTCTCTCTCTCTCTCTCTCTCTCTCCTCTCCCCTCTCTCTCGTCTCTCTCTGATCGTGACAAGAGGTACTTCCGACGCAGACATTAAAAACAAATTAACAAGAAAAAAATATCTTTGTTCAAGAACCTTAGCTTCCTCAGCTCGAAACATTCCTGACTATAAAAAAGTCTCTTATTGTCAGTTGAAAAGTGACGAATCCAACATGATGCAAATATGAGTGATCTGCTTTAAATATGCAACATCGTATATCTTCCACTCAGCTCGCCCCCAGAAACAGCGCAACGCACACAAATGACAGCGCATGCGCAGATATAAGAATACAACAATCAAACGCACACATGCAAAACGCTCAGATGGTTCATTGTTGCAAAGGCAATATTCATTTTTGCTGGAATGGAGCTTATCTGCCTTATCCGATTACGTCATTTTTCATTTACGTCCATATTACGAAAATATGATGAAGCGTTCCTCCTCTTCTCTCTCTCTCTCTCTCCCTCTCTTTCTCTTTCTTTCTCTCTTTCTCTTCTCTCACTCATTCATTGATCGTCAATATTGAAAATATCTATTTTTCTTTCTACTGAACAATCTCACGACTCAATATTGGGATTAATCGAATTTTTTCAACATTCTCAAAACACTCTTCCTATCGTTATATATATATATATATACATATAATATATATATATATATGGAGAAGAGAGATATGAATTAAGCTATTTTAGTTCATAAAGATATTTTAAGGTGACTTAACATCAGTTTTCAAATCCGAATATAACTTGTCATCGAAGGGCGAAAGCTCGCATCAGTGGGTGGAAATTCGTCAATATCTCATATAGTATATAGTATGTGTGTGTGTGTGTGTGTATGTGGTGGTGTCGGTGTGTTTGTATAGATAGAGTGTATTTATATATGTGTGTGTCTGTATATAGTATTATATATATGTATGTCTATATATATATATATATATATTAACGCTATATATATATATGTATATATATAGTATATATTATATATTATATATATAATAATACTATGCACTATATATATACATATATGTATATATACTATATCATATATGTATCATACGTATAACTACTATGTAAAAATAGTATCATATATACTGATTGAGCCCTATTACTTATATAATAGCCAATCTCCTACAATAATCTATTCTGCTCTCCTGTAGCGTTCGTTACATAATATGTAGTTCTCATATATATCCCATTATACGAAAATGTATATGATACTCTTCATACTTACTATAGGCACTCTATATATATATATAATCATCATATATACTACATTATTATGTATATAGTATATTATGGTACTATATATTATATCATATAAAATATATATATACATTATTTATATATATACATATACGTGAAGTATATATGATATATATATATTAGGTAATATATACACATATGAGTATATATAACACGGTTTATATAGTATCTATACAATATAATATTGTGTTATATATTATATTATACACACACCATATATACTATATAGTAATATAATTTTATACAATACTATATATGGTATATTAGTCTTATAAGACACATATATATAATATACATAATATATACTATACACTATATATATTATGACTACATATATACTATACACATATATATATATACATAGAAATATAGATACCATACTATATATACATACATATAATATATATTATACATATATATATATAGATACATATACTGTATAATATATTATACTAGTATATATTAACACTATTAAATACTATACATATCATCTATATCATTAGATATAATTATACATGTATTATAATTAATATACTATCTTACATATATTACATACCAGTACGTCTGAGATATAGCTATACATATACTATAGTATACATATATATTAGCAATATTATACATAAATACATGTAAAATGATAACATATACTGATTACAATACACCTGCCATTATTAGTAGTTTAGTATGACATTTACTAATATATGTAAATACAGGCTATTCTCTGGCTGCTTCTATTAGCATAATCCACGCTTTCTCTCCGTATACCTTCTACGGCTTGCTCGCTGCAGTCTCTTTGCGTTGTCTCTCCGTGTGGGGTACGATCCTGTCTGGGTATGCCTTCGTGCTCATTGATGATACAAATTCACGCAGTCTTTCGGTAGTTACATAATAATCTATATATAATACATGTGCATCTAAACACAAAAATCGATACAATGCGCGTATATATGATGATAACTTATATAAGTAATATACTTACTGATATAGCATATTATATAATATACAACATATATTATATAGACATAGATAACCTAGTATATTTACAGTTATCTGAGCTAATTTATGTTATCATATATATCATATGCATTATTGCTTATCTATATATTTAGCATATTATAAATCATCCATTATCCATGCATACCTTATATTTATTATACATTATATATGAGTCATCCAGTTAGTTCGCTACTATAAAACTATTATACTACGTATATATACTACATGTCGTAGTGCATGTCTTCCATCATAATATATGATTACAGCATTAATAATAACTGTGATAGTTATACACGTATTATTCAACTCCATGAATACTGCATACTATCCGATGATCTTTAGTCATATATTATATACTACATATTTGATGATTTAGCTTCTATTATAATACCTACATAGAAGATTAAGTATTATAGAAAATTTACATTTATTACTTATATATACTATATATACATTTTCTTTAATATATAACCATACTATTATGATACAACATTTATATAAAGATAACATTATACTATATATTATACATACTAATCTCATACATAATATACATTAGTATATATAACATTATATATATATAGCATGAATTATATAACACTATATTACTTATTATTTATACATATACTTATATACATATATCTTAGTACCTATAATTATCCCATACTAGATAGTTATTACAGATTAGTATATATTACATTATATATATACATACAGGTAATATAATAATATATATAACATATAAATTTAGTACATTACATTATATATAATTATATAAACATATTAATATTAAACATATATCATATATATACAAGGAAACTATATATACACTATATATATATATACATATATTATAACTATACTATAATTCATATATTTATTATATCTATACATATATATAAATAGATATGAGTAGTATACAATCTAGTATATAAATATTAACAGTATTATTTACTGATCACGTATTATATAGCGGTTGTTATGTATATCATGTATGTATAGTATGCTACCGTGTTTAAAAATAACCATGCCCGGATGTCTTGATAGAGAAGCACTGCAAATAGAACGTCTTCTCTCTTCGTGGTACTGTCCAGTACATATGACCTATCCGACCTTATATTATTTTATCTATAATATATATACTTATAAGAATACTATTATATATTATATTATATAGCTATATAGCCATCTATTATTTAACAGTAATAAGGTCAAATGTCTTATTTAACCTGCTACACACCACATAGGTGTGCCATATATTTCGCAAAAAAAGCTAAGCTGAAATGAAGTAGGATTCTCTGTCCTTTCAATAAAACATACCTACAAATCTGCTACCATAGATACAAATATCTCTATATTATAGTATTACGAGATCTATATTATTAACTATGGTTATAATTATAATAAACTAATATATGTATTAGATATATATAATCATATAATATATTATAAGAGATATATACACATATATTGACGTTCTTTTTATCTATAATGCATGTCAATGCATAAAGGTCATAATACATATACATAACTATTACAATATCATATGATTATTTATATACACATACATATACACTATGACTCATCTTATACATACATACACTATACACATTATACATTTAATCATATTATATATATATACATACAATGATTTATTATACATACATTATATATATCATATACATACACATATACACAAACATATACTATATTATATACATAATAATTATATACTAAGACATATTAGTATATAAGTACGAGTACATATATAGTTCATACATAGGCATATGATAGAGTAATAATGA
>CM042149.1:67974521-67975621 GCA_023376005.1 Doryteuthis pealeii | reverse complement strand
TTTTTTTTGCTTGGGTTAAGGAAGGAAACTAATAGGGAAAAAATCCACTGTTTCTTAATAAATATCTCCGAGACGACCAAATTATTTTTCATCAGGCCCAAATTCCACGACATATTCGGAATCCAGACATGTGAACAAACCCCACGCCCACCCACACACGTTTGTGTGTATGTGTGTATACTCATACATTATCAAATATAACATACCACATACATTTTATACATACACATATACAGACCTTTCGCCTGGACGTTAGAATACACAAACTGCACCTCTGCAGAAGGGTAAGACTCCCCCAATGGGACCACCGGTTTACCGTGGATTGCGTCCCCTGATGCTTATGGATGGAATCGTGGTGGCTGAGCAGTCCATGACATACACACACATAAAATACATATACAAACAGTATGTATGTAACATACACTTTCATCCTCACCTTGATACACACACACACACAACACACTCATATATATATATATATATATATATATATATATATATATATAAGTGTATGTGTTTGCATACGTTATACATAAATGTCTGCTATTAAGCACTATGAATGTATGGGAGACACTATTCTACAAGAAGTGTTTAAAAGCCAGACAATGTTCCTTCTCACTTGCTCTAATAGAGCAATTTTTGTAATTTAACAAAAGAAAAACATTTGTATTTAAGCATTAACGATGATTATGACCAATTTTACTCAACGAAGCCATTCAATTTTGTTTAATGTCAAAAACGAATTTGCTGCTATACATAAGCAAATTACATTTCCCAATTTATTTGTTAAACATTTAGACAAAGTCAAGCGGACACTTCAGCAGAAATGGACAGTTGAACACATGGCGCAACGGATATAAGTGTTGAGTTAATACAGTTTTAAGTAACAATCATCAGTAGGTTGCAGGTTCAGTACTGCAAAAGGCTGATAATAACAGAGAATACTTAACATAGCTTAGCACTATACCCCGACATGGTTGACGGAATGAATACAGTCTACAACCGTGGATTGAATAAAGTATTCGGTTCGAAATTCTGTGAAGGCTCCCAATAATACATTAAGGTTCCGAGTTCGACAAGAAGGTTCCGGAGTTCGACAA
>CM042149.1:67962021-67969521 GCA_023376005.1 Doryteuthis pealeii | reverse complement strand
TCATCTATGGGTTAAATAGATCAACAACTGAGTTATAAAAAATGAATAGATAACAAAAATGAATACATTCTTGTTGAAGAAGAAAGTGGCACTATTTAACAAACGACCTAAATTCTATTTAAATATGTTAGATATATTTAGAGGCACGATTTTTTTTTCTTTTCAATACTGTGTACACTAACTGGTATAGTTTGGTTTGGTTTCTTTGTTCAATGACGTATCAAACACCGTGGGCTATTTAATGCCAAATAAATTCTCCGCCCTGTCGGTGGGGCGTTTGAATACACCGAATGCACCTCTGCAGAGAGATAAGACTCCCCCAGCGGGACTACCTGTTGGCCGTGGGTGGCGACCCGTGATGCTTAGAGATGGAACCCGGGGGGGGGGTGAGCAGTCCATGACATGCAATATCCACTTTGGTCCTTACTTAGGCTAGACGGGCGCTCGGAGCAGCCCCCTCCGATCAATCGGCTGGTTACGTCAAGCCCTAGCATCTATATGATTGCCCCAACCCTATTGCACTCATGGCAAGCCCCAACCATTTTTATCATATGGGTGCTAGAAGGCAGTGGCTGAGGGTCGACATGTCCTGGGAATGACGTTAATCTTATTGTGGGGTTCCAGATTTGGATGTTTGGGGAATGTGGAGCACCCATTCATCACCATTGCTCCCTGGTCCACTCTGACCCGGAGTGGTAGTACCTGTTAGGGCCCCATCTATGTGTTAAATAGAAAACATCTATTTATTAAAAAATTGTGTATCCATAAGGAATGAATTTATTTCAAAAACTTTATCGGCATTAAATTACCCACTGAGATTGATATGCCATAAAACAAAACAAACCAAACCTACGGTGGTTAATACGCCATTAAACACAGAAACTAAACTATATCAGTTAGTATCCTCTGTTCTAGAATTTAAAAAAAAATTTTTTTCGTATTTTTTTCCTGGCCCGGAGTGATAGTACCTGTTAGTGTCCCATCTATGGGTTAAATAGAAAAATGTGTTTACAATTAAAAAAAAAAAAATATCTATAAAGAATTAATTTCTTTCAAATCTTTATTTGCATTAAATTACCCACTGAGGTTGATATGCCGTAAAACAAACCAAACCAAACATAAGGTGGTTAATACGTCATTAAACACAAAAGCCAAACCAAACTCTATCAGTGTCCACTCTTCTAGAAAGTTAAAAAAAACTCCTATTTTTTCGTATTTTGTGGTTGTGTTAAACACGTAACTTTAAAGTGAAGAAGTAGATTCATTCATCACTTTAACATCCGAGATTGACAGCGGACACGACACATTTTACAATGCAAACAACTGGTGAAAAAATTATTGAAGCATGAATATCATTTCCACATTCACATTTAACTTTCCAATATTTTTTTTTAATGTCTTGTCCGCCTAAATTAACATTTTCTTTTCTCATTTCGCGTACTTTCTTCTTGTCTTTTTCAAGCATTTTTACGCCTGTGTTGATTACCAATGACCCATAATTATTTCACAAATCGTTAATGCTAACAATGTTTTTTTTTATAGCTTTTCTTTTTTTGTGTGTGGCACGAGATAAAGGAGAAAAAATAGCTGTGAAGTCAGGATTAACATAACTATGAATAAACCAAGATGCCGAGAAAGAAAGGGACCTGGCATTTATGAGGATGATGGGATGAAAAAAAAGAGACTAGCCAGGTATGAATATAAAAAAAATACAAGAAAAACTGTCGTTGACAAGGTTAAATTACCAAGTGCGTATGAGAGATGAATGACATTTAAAAAAAAAACTGAAAACGAATTTGTGAGGAGAAAAATATGTTGACCAAGAAAAAAAAAAAGAGCTGAATAGAGGAAAACAAACGTGATTATTTCGCAAGACTTTTCTATTAAAAAAAAGTGAATAGTGTGAAGTCGTCAAAACACATAGAAGAACAAAATCAATTTTGGGTTCGAAAGTGTTGTGTATTTTTCTTTAACAGGATTACTAACACTTGCAAGTTTATTTGAGACTCTGAGGTGAAGAATGTTTCTTATTACACCAGAATGAAAAATGTAGGACTGTATAATGTGTTAATATCACAGTCAAATAAATAGACAGAAACATTCAAATATAAATCTTATTATAATGGAGATTGTGTGTTTTTCTGTCTGTAACCGAAACTATATTCCTACTCAAGTCACAATTCCCTTAGTTATTGACATCACATTCTCCATGATTTTATTTTTATCTAAACCTAAATCATTAATAAAATTGTCTTACATTATTAATACTGTTTTAACTATGTCTACATACTAATAACATGCAATTGTATTTATATATACAACAAAATAGCGGTTTACAGAGTGAACGGGAAGGCTAATTTGCATATTGATCTTAAAAATTTGATTTCAATAAATATATGCTTAGTATTATTGATTTCTAATTGTTTGCTTTTATCTTAATGAATATGAGCAAAAATCTCTTCAATATATCTTAAAAGAAATCCCTTAACAAGAAGAAATAACTAATATTATTCTTTACTTCCTATTTTAACTAAACAGTTAAATTAGGAAAATTTACCAATGAAAGATGGGAGCAACGGAAAATGATGGAAGATTTAGTTTCAAAGTTGTTCTATTTTTCAATCATACCCCCTCTGTTCCAAATTTTTTATCTACATTCTTATTCAGTTTCATTAGCCTTTCTAATTTAATATGATATTTTATTATTATAAAACTTAAATACTTGCACCCGGAGGGTGCATATATTTGCTAGTAAATATAAAATTAATTCAAGAAAACGAACAATCGCATTTTACAAACGTTATTTATTCATCTATACATAGATACAAGACAGTTGGTGTATGTGTGTGAATGTATATAAGTCTGGAAACATGGAGGCACGTGGGGTAATGGTTAGAGTCGTAGGAAATAGACTCGTCGACCAGAGTTCAAATCTTGGACGAGGCTGTTTGCATTTCACATAATGCTAATATCCTTGGGAAATGTATGAATCCAATGACTCTCTCTCTCTCTCTCTCTCTCTCTCTCTCTCCAGCTATGGGTAAATAGCAGGGCAGACTGGGAACTTTAAACTTGGCTAGGTAACCAGTCTAGGAGAAGGAAAACTGAATTCAAACCTGTTCAATTCCGCTTAAAAATTGGCCATAGCTAGAGGGAGAGTAGTTGGATGCATACCTTTTCAAAGAGTATTAGCACTATATAAAATACAAACAGCCTTGTCCAGGATTTGAACTCGGGTCAATGAGTCCAATTCCTACGGCTCTAAACATTACACGACGCACCTCCATATATAAGCATATATATGAATGCGCGTGTGCGTGTTTATATATATATATATATATATATATATATATATATATATATTTATTATTTATTAAGCACCTTTTTAAGATAAACATTTCCGGTTCTGTTCTAATAGCACTTAGATTATGACGATGAATTTTTCTTTGATAAATTTTTTTGGCAATTTTCCCTCACGTATCTCCCCACTCCCTGTTTGTTTGTTTGTTTTTCAAAACCCCAATGGAGCTAAGTAAAACGTTAAAATGAAATAAATATTTTGTCGGCAAATATCGAAATTCAATATATCTATGTGGTTCAATGTTGAGTCTAAAAATCGCACCGTCCCTCAGAACTTTGGATTCATCATATTTTAGAGGCCGGAAAAGATAATGTTTTTTTTTGTTTTTTTTTTTAGATTTTAGAGTCTAGTAGTAAATATAATAAAAAAGTTTACACTTTCTACTTAGTCTTTTTTGACTTCAGATCGAAGGGACAATAAGTTGTGTTTTTTTTATATTATTAATCCGAGTTTCTATAAAGAATAAAACAATTTGTAATCAATCAATTAATTACAATTGTTGTTCGTTTTTTTAAATGTTTAAAGTTTTTTTCTATCAATCTATACATATCTAAAGGTGACTTGGTGTGTATGTATGTCCGGATAAAATTATGAAAATAAAACAATCAACAAAGCAAATATATATACATATTAGATATATCATCGGTTCTTGCTTTTTGTACACAAATTTTGAAGATTTAATTTATATTCAAAGATATTTAAAAATTAAAATATACATATAAATAGCATTGAAATTCTACTTAAAAATGGACAGCAATTGTGAATCTCAAAAGTAAACAAATCAATACACCAGGATTTTTGTTCACCCCCCCCCTACCCAAGCGACGCTGGGTAGCCACTTCTAGTCTTAAATAATTCACTTTTTATGAAATAAACTTTCATTGGATTTTCGGAATGAGCCTCATATACACACATAAATGTATTTGATCTTTAATTTTACTTAATAATTTTTAATTTTTAACTTAACTTCTGTGGAAAAATATTGAGGGGGCACTCTACTCACGTGGATGGCAACGGCTGGAGTGGCGGTGTCCGTTACAAAGTGCCGAAGGCGAGATCTGCGCATGACGGGAATGTTATACCTTGCTACCGGATGTGAGCAGGTCTGCCTTTCGTATAAATAAACGTCAGATGACAGAGATTGCAGTTTCGTTTTTCACGTCGTACTGATTGTTTGTTACTTGACCAGTCGACTTGAGATCGATCCCCAAACTTTGTTACCCTCGAATCCTTGTTAACCTTGGACAGTTAATCAACCCTTGATTGAGCCAGAGGGTCGCGAAACAGGCATTGTTTCGCAAGAACCGGATAACTGACTACGGACTCCATGCTCTTGTCTATTTTCCTTTTCCTTACCCCCTCATGGTCGAAATATGTTCGACACTTCTTTGTTACGTATTATTATCTTTAAGCACGGAAGGTTCTGGTTATCTATATATCAACACAAGTGTTGCTTAAATGTACGACGGTTATCATCCTGTAAAAACAACTGGTTATAAATGAGAACAACCAAATCCTTCAAGATAAAAGACAAAAATTTAAATCTTGATTATCCGGTGTTGCTTATCTGCCGAAACATTATTTCTTTTGAGTGTTGTCAGCTCAGCTAAATAATGGACCATTCCGTTTTTATTATAAATAAAGGGAAGAAAGAGACATGTTACACAGAAAAATAAAATTAGAAAGAAAGAGAGCGGGGGAAATAGAGAAAGGGGGTGAGCACGTGTTTCAATGGAAGATTATGAAAAGATGAAAAAGAATTAAAGAAAGAAAACAGCAAGAGATAGTTAGATCAAGATAATTATACTTTTTACATATTGAACTATTTTCAATAGCTTTTAATTAAACATATCAAATATTGTAATAATTAGATTATTTTACTGTGGTTTATCCACAGGTTCTACTCATACACACATAAATTTATTTATTTTTTAATATTACTTCAGAATTTTTAATTCTTAGCTTTTCTTTGTTTTTTGTTTTTTTAATATTATTTATAAGCAACGAACTTTCAGCTTATCGATTAATAATGGAGATTCGCTTCCGGTTTTTGTAACAAAAACTACGTAACTGCTTACATCACTATACACGTCATAAATCGTCATAACATAAAAAAAACACACTTAAAATTTGAGCTTGCAACATTAGACAGTCCTCATTTTTTTAAAACAAGTTTTAATAGATACATCACCAGTATCATATATTTATATATAGTTTGTTTTATTCTAATAAATATTCAAGGTTAATAGAACTTAGTTTTGATTTCAAAATTGTTTTTATTCTTTTTTTTTTTCTTTTACTCCTTTAATAAATTTGATGATTTCATGATTTATGGTTCAAACTCTCCGATATTTAATTTTTAACTTCCACCTCCTCAAGCAATATCTTTTAAAGAATTATTTTACATCGCCCGGGGGTGTTTTTTATTTTTGCTAGTAAAACTAATAACCATTTAAAGATATTTCATCATATAATTCATTATATTCTATTTCAGCATATTTTCATACAATACTGTGCTAGATTTTTCATCCCAAAAATCGCTCCAAACAAAATTATGCTGTTTCTTTCGTCTTTTCTTTGTGTGTGTGTGTGTGTGTATGTGTGTGTGTGTTGGAAAGGATTAGAGACATTTCAGTGTGTGTTTTTTATTTTGCTAGTATAAATAAATGCCAAATCATTTTACTATATTTTTTTTTAAAGAAAGGGGTTACATTTATGTAGGATGTTCATGTAAAAACGGATCTTGACGGTGCCAAATTTTATCATTCCCTTGAAAACATGCGTTTCCCACCTGGTCACCTCATGGTAACTAAGTAGGCCGGAAAATTATTGTTCAGTAACATGTGAGGGTGTAGGATTATTTGAAAGGGAATATTAAAGACGGAGACCGGACACAAGTGCAGAGTCTGGTTTTGCATGAACGCATTTAGCAAATTGACAACACCCAGGCCGTGATTCATTTTGCACTGGATTCATGAAGAATTTTTTTTTTTTTTAAAGGTAGGAAATTTGACAAAAATATTTTAACATTTAACAGCACTGATGAATTTGATCGTGTAAGACTCAAAGTGATAATACTTGAAGATAAAACTCCGACAAAGGTTGATAGACAAAACATTTTATATACAGCACAGAATAACAGGGTACATAATACATAGAGGTGTACATGAACATACATACATAAGTAATACAAAGTTACATGTAAAAGGATAAATATAAAAGCAACAGACATGAGACTAGGAATAGTCCATGCTGTATGAATCACTTACAGTAATGTAAGGGGGGGGCCAAAGCCCCAACAAGAGGGGGGTAGACCAGAATCTAACCCATAGTGTCTCGTAGGTCGAGCAGCGGCAAAGAGAGAAAGAGAAGTTCAAATCAGCCGCTCAAAAATAAAAGATGTTAAGTGTATATTGATTGTGTGAATCTGATGTTATTAATATTTATTATGCACTTAACATCTTTTATTTTGTTCCTCACATAAACATCACCTAACAGTGTCCTGAAGATGGTATAAAATACCGAAATGCTTAAGTATTGACACTAAAAATTGTTTCCTGATCGTAACATCCTTTGTTTGTTTATATTTTTAAAAATATTTTCTTTCATTTTGTCGGATTAATTTCCTCATCTGCATTTCCATAATATATAATATATATATATATATATATATATAATATACCAAGCGTGTTGGTAGATCCTTGCGGAGAGAAAAAAAAACCGGCAGAGTTTGATTGTAAAAATATACTACCAAACATCAACCGGGAAGAAAAAAATTTTTGAAAAAAAGAAAAGACCAAGATATTCGTACCAACAAAAAATAATCTATTGGTATAGTATTTGGCCAAAAGAAAAAAACAATTTATATGTATATATGTTATATAAGTATATATATATTCATATAACCGCTAGGAGAAGCTAATTTGTAAAAAGTGCTCGATACCTAAGTAGAGCCAAGTAATAAAGATAATCTACTGAGTCAGACGAACCTACTATTTGTTTCGCATAAAGCTCTTCAGGGCTAAAATCTGACTCAGATTTTAGCCCTGAAGAGCTTTATGCGAAACCAATAGTAGGTTCGACTGACTCAGTAGATTATCTTTATTATATATATATATATATATATATATATATATATA
>CM042149.1:67939521-67957021 GCA_023376005.1 Doryteuthis pealeii | reverse complement strand
CATGTACTTCCGAAACCTCTGAGGATGGGTTTTTATCCCGAAAATATTTAGGAAACAGGTAAATAAACATCATTTTCATCACGTATTGTTCTTACATTGCCTTGTCAATAGCCTTCTAATTTCTATTTTAAACACATACATACAATGCTTCAAGCAAACTATAAAGCCCATATATATATATATATATATATATATATATATATATATATATATATATATATATATATATATAATATTATATATATACGAGAATAACGTTGATTTTCCATACTTTCATGGAACCTTTATGATTCACCACATTATTTTCCAATATTTCTCTTTTAATAATGAATTACGTAAGAGTAATAGGAAATAATGTGAATTGAAGATTCAAATAATTTTTCATATAATATTAATGGTCAGTGAATCTACATTTTTGTTTTTCAGGATAATCTAAGCTAAAACTGGATCTGCTTTTCTGTTCCGTTTGTTTCTCGAATTCTTATTTATTTGTATGTTTTTTTAAGTTAAATATTGTAGAATAAACAACATACTCACTGTAGTAGAATTCCAATTACCATCGAATTGGCAGACAAGGCAACAAGGAAGCCATAATCCAATAACGATCTTAACTTGTTACTACTAAAAAATAACAGGTTATTTATAAAACACCATAACACCACAGAAAGCAAGTAGAACTCAAGGAATGGAACCGCCCAAATAAATGAATGGAGTATCCCTGAGTTACATAAGTAGCAGCTGTTTAGTTGAGCTCGGTCAGTTGCTGTTGTCCAAACCAACAGTATACTGCATGACTTCAACAAAAGATTTCTTAAAATTAATTGTTCGTGTTGTAAAATGTTACATCGATCAGATACTCGAATGAAACAAAATATTCAAATAGTCTCAGACACATAGCAATAAAAAAGAGATCAGATGATCCTGTTAATAAGCAAACAAACAAAAAAATAAATAAATAAAATAAAATAAAAATAAAACCTTGCTTAGAGGCGAAACAAATCTGGAATAGTAATAAAATAAAATAAAAAGAAATGATCAGACACACAGACATAAGCACCACGCACACACACATACGCTTACATTTACACACACAAGCACGCGCACACACACACTTACACACACAAAAGCAAGCACCCTAACCATACACATACACACACAAAATTTGGAAGACCCAAGGCAGAACGAATGTAGCAGCCGCTAAGACAACTTCAGTTCCAGTATTCTTCGGAGGATGGGAATCTCTTCCCGAAATATTGAGAAATAAATGACAGGTTAACAAAAAACATCATAGTTACCTTCTTTTTTCTTTACACTCGCATTGTGACAGCCTTCAAAACCAACCAACAAACCAATATATACGCAATGCTTCAAGCAAATTACAAAACCCTTGAAACAAAATATATTTCATAGTTTAATATCCACAAAAATAAATCGCTCAATCTCTGTAGTTGACTGTTGTTGTTGTTGTTTGTTTATTTTTATATCCATCATCGATTTTATTTTTTTATTATTAATTTCAAATATTCTAAGAATAACTTTAGAAGCCATCGATTTTTGACGTGTGATTTCTTCTATACGCGTGTTTCTCTCTGTGTTGTAAAAGTACTTTTTAGCCATATGGACAATTTTGGTGAAGTGTTTATTTCCACTGTCAAAGTTTTCAGTTAAGGTGACGAGAGTACTTATTATATTTCATGTTGGTCTCTTAAAATCGAAAAGAAAAGATGAACAGTGACCAGGATGTTTAGACTAAACGGAATTACAATATTATCGATCAGCGATTAGTATTTGTATTTCCAAACGTTAACCCAAATCATAAAAAAACAGTTTTAAAAGCCATTTCTTGGCAGCAAGCCGAGACGTATTTGGAAATCTCTCAAAATGGGCTACGCTAGTCACTTCTTTTTTTTTTTTCAACAGAAGTAAGATTTCCGCGTATCAATACATTCAATCTTTTAAGAATATCGTGGATTTTATAATTATAAAACTCGCCTCCCAAAATATCTTATAATTTTAAATCTCTAAGTCTAATTTTAGGAAGAAGATTGATTCAACGGATGAGGTTTAATTTCTGGTGATAATAACTTACTTAAAAATTCAGGAACTTTCCAAACATTAGTCTCAATATCAAATCATATATATATATATATATATATATATATATATATATATATAAGTTTTGTTGAACTGTACAGACAATTCCTATCGTTTCCTACCTGAGGATGGCAAATTGTATTGCCGAAAGCGCTCGTTTGGAAACCTTTGGTGGACTGTTATACCAGTTACACCCCGACACCAGAAAGATGGCCCGAAAATTGGAACGGATCAACCAAAAACTTGTCCGACTGGAATTGTCTGCACAGTTCAACAAAACTTGTATAAAAGAAAAAATGCTGCCAAAATACACTTATTTTATATATAATATATATATTATATATATATATATATAATAATATATATATCAGAACAAGTCTGAAGAAGATACTAAAATCTGAAACACGTGTCGCAAAAATAATGTAAACTTTTTTTTTAGAAAAACAAGATTGAACCCATTTTACTGACAGTCTTTAAAATATTTAATTTTCTCCCGATAGACCCATAAACAACACTTTATATATATATATATTATATATTTATATATATATATATATATATATATATATTATATGAATTGAAAATTTTCAGAAAACATCTTTTTTAGAAAAAAAAAATTTCAATTCATACTGTCGGATTCACTTCCATTTATTATATTATATATATTTATATATATATATATATATATATATATATATATATATATATATATATATATAAAAGATTGGCAGAAAAATAATCATATTGAAAAAAATCTCAACTACAAATTTGATATCATGAATTAAATGATCTCGCGAAAAATGGGATATGTTAATTTTTTTTTTTAAATGCCATAACAAAAACAGACAAATGCGCAATGGTAAAATGGCTCTAGAAAATATCCGTATTCATCTTCACAATTCATTCAATAAGATGCTTGAGGTAAGAATCACATTAGCGCCCTCTTGCGGACGAATCTTAGGTAAACAGCAGATAACTTATCATTAGTCAGAAACTGGGTTGCATTTTACGTGCTTCTTATACGTGAAAGCTTCTTTAATATTTTTTGGCTTTGTTTTTCTTTATAAATGTTCTAATCATTTGTAAAATGATCACTTATATCTGCTTGCCTTTCGGTATTCATTTCTTTTACTTTCTTCTTTTTTTTTTTAAATCTTCCCTTTATATCCATGTCCTATTAATATCCAAGTTATAATTGTATTATATCTTTTGTAAGTTATCTTTCATTCTCTCTTCGATTTCTCATAGATTTCGGCTGTACTCCCGACATGCACATTATCCATTGTTATTGCGATCTCTTTCGCAAATTCTTTGCAATTTCTTTTTACATTTTGATCATTCCGTTTATTTTATTTTATTTTATTTTATTTCCAAATTCCTAATAATTTCTGATTTCCATCTTTCCTTATCCTGTCTGGTCTTCTTTCTATCATAAAATCTGTATTTCATATTAAACATGTGTTTGGCTTTTTCTATTAAGAAGGCACTTCTCGTTCTTTTATTTTATTTTCGAGCAAGATTCTTTCTGATAAATAAACAAAAGAATATCCTTTGTTGTGGTCTTTTTGTGTTTGTTTTTACCTTCATCAATTACGTGTCCCTGTCTCTATTTTCTCTTTTTTTTCTTTTTAGATATAACCTGTTTAATAGTTTTGCGTTATTTATCTTTTTTTGAAATCTGTTTTTTCTATATTCTTTAATCAGTTAAAATTTTCTCTTTCTTCCTTTATTTCATTAATTCCATCATTTTTTTCAATACATAACTTTATTCTTTACAATAATTTCTTTTAATATTTTTTTTTTCTTTCTATTAATAGTCGTTTCTTTCTTCTTTTTCCCATTAATTTTCTCTCCTCTAATCCTCAATAATATTATTTATTTGTTTCGTATTAATATATTCTTCTTTGATTTTTAATATTCTCTTTATGTATTTATTTCCCATTAATATTTTCTTATTCATTTCCCATTAATATTTTCTTATTTATTTCCCATTAATATTTTCTTATTTATTTCCCATTAATTTGTTATCTATTTTTTAATTTCCCATAAAAATTATATTCTTTTTATTCATTCATTTCCATTAAATTTATATTCTTTATTATTTCCCATTAATATATATATATAATATATATATATATATATATTATATAATATATATATATATATATTATATATATAATATATATAATTATCTTTATTCATTTCCCATTAAAATCATCGTTATTCCATTCCTATTAAAATTATCTTCTTTATTCATTTCCCATTAAAATCATCTTCTTTATTCATTTCCCATTAAATTATCTTCTTTATTCGTTTCGCATTAAAATCATCTTCTTTATTCATTTCCCATTAAAATTATCTTTATTTCTCATTAAAATCATTTTCTTTACTCATTTCCCAATAAAAACATATTTATTCGTTTGCCAGCCAAATAATTTTATTTCCCCACTAATGTTTACCTCTTTATGTATTTCTCAATAATTCCTTTCCCCCTTTTTTATTTATTTATAATTGATATATCCCCATTCTTATTAATGCTCCCCTTCTCTAATTCCAATATCTTTTCCTAACCAATTCTTTATTTTCTATTAATGTCCATTTCTTTGTTAAATTCTTTGTTTCTTGTTCATTCCAATTATTCATTTTCCATTGATTGAATTAAAAATCTTGCCTCCGTCTTAAATCAATGGTTTCATTAGTCAAAATCGATAATCTAACAAATTAAAGAATCAATTACGTTAGGTTCTATCAAATTGTATTAAAGTAAATGTTATTATAATGCTTAAAATTAACATTATTATATATTAAGTAACCTATAACAATATATATATATATATATATATCATTATAAGTATGTATATTATATATATCATTAGATAAGTATGTATATATTATATATACATATATATATATATGTATATATATATCATTAGATAATTAGATAAGTAATGTAATGTATATATATATATATATACATAATATGTATCATTAGATAAGTGATAAGTGTATGTATGTATGTATATATATATAATATACATAATATATATCATTAGATAAATGTATGTATATATATATATATATATATATATATATGTATATATATATATATATATATATATATATATTAGATAAGTATGTATGTATATATGTACATACATATATATATCATTAGATAAGTGTATGTATATATATATCATTAGATAAGTATGTATGCATGCATATATATATATATATATATATATATAATATATATCATTAGATAAGTGTATGTATATATATAATATAATATATATATATATATATATAATTATCTATCATTAGATAAGTATGTATGTATAATATTATAATGATAGTAAAGTATATATATATTATATATATATATATATATATATATATATCATTAGATAAGTATATATATTATATATATATATATATATAATATATATATATATATTAATATATATATATATATATATAATATATATATATATATATATATATATATATATATATATATCATTAGACAAGTGTATGCATATATATATATATATCATTAGTTAAGTGTATGTGTTTATATATATACATATATATGATTAGATGTGTGTATGCGTATGTGTATATAATTAGATGTGTGTATGTATATAATTAGATGTATATATATATATATATATATATATATATAATATATATATATATATGTGTGTGTGTATATATATATAATTACATATATTTCACTCGATAACTATTTTAAAAATCTATTTTTCCCATGTTTCATCGTAGATACATTATCATGTCTGTCAGTTTATTGATCGTCATATCTACTATCTACCCAGCTAAATCAGCTGATCAATCTCTTTTATATATATTTTTCCCTGAAATACCCGCGCATTTAGAACTTGTTTCTTTTCTTTTCTTTTTTTCTTTCTTATTTTCACCCTAAATACCTTTTTTGTCCTGACTCCACCATACCCGATTTCCCGCTATATCATCTTACCATTATTCACAGAGCATTCAGAATTGCATCAGTTTTCTCAATCCCGAAAGCCTCTCTTCTATTTAATTATCCATTCTTCGCTGAGAGAGAAAGACAAGAAGAAGAAGAAAAAAAAGATTCCCCTGGCATTTGACTCAGTTTGTTTCGCCAATTAACGTTTTCTTGTTTTCGTTTTTATTTTGCTCCGTTTCCATGAAGCCACTCCTAGCCTCACAAACAAATCCCATAGGCTGCCATTATTCACTCTTTATCCGGCTTTCTTTCACCCATTCACTTGTTTCTTTATTAGAATTATTTTATTTTTCGCTCTTTTATTTTTATTTATCTATTTCTTCTGTATAAACACCTACGCATTTATGAAGAGATGCTAAGTATTGAAATAAGTGAGCCTTAGCAATGACTCATTGAAATTGCTTATCTTGTATGTTGCATAGGGGCGGGGAGACATCTTGAATTGATAAACACGTGTCTATTGCTGTCTATTCATATCTATCTATCTATCTATCTATCTATCTATCTATCTCTACTTATCTTTTCCTCTCCCTCTTCTCTTCTTTTCCTCTAATCCACTCCCTATCTACTCCTCTCCCCCTCTCTCTCTCTCTCTAATTATATTTCTCCGCTCTCAACTTCTCTTTGTCACATATTCTCTTTCTCTCTCACTCTCTACTTCTCTTTCTCTAATTCTTTCTCTCATATTCTCTTTCTCTCTATTTCTCTTTCTCTCTCTCTCTCTGTCTCTCTACTCCTTTCTCTCTCTCTCTCTCCTCTTCTCTTGTCTCTCTCTCTCTCTCGCTCTTACTTTCTCTTTCCTTCTCTCGCTCTCTCTTCTCTTTCTCTCTCTGTCGCTCTCTACTTCTCTCTCTCTCTCTCCTCGCTCTACTTCTCTCTCTCTCTCTCTCTCTATCTCTCGCTCTCTTCTCTCTCTCTCTCTCTCTCGCTCTGCTTTCTCTCTCTCTCTCTCTCCTCTTCTACTTCTCTTTCTCTCTCTCTTACTTCTCTTCTTCTCTCTCTCTCTACTCTTTCTCTCTCACTCGCTCTCTACTTCTCTCTCTCTCTCTCTACTTCTCTCTCTATTTCTCTCTCTCTCTCTCTCTCTACTTCTCTCTCTCTTCGCTCTCTACTTCTCTCTCTCTCTCTCTCTCTACTTCTCTTTCTCTCTCGTTCTATACTTCTCTTTCTCTCTCTATTTCTCTCTCTACTTCTTTCTTCCTCTCTCTCTCTCATTCTTTTTCTCTACTTCTCTTTCTCTCTAATTCTAATTCGAGTCTCACCACTAAATATAGTTTGATGTCATAACCAGGACACAAAGAAATGAAAACGAAAATTAAGATGAAAAAATTCTTGTAAAATTTGATGAATGACAATTCTTCATCCCAAGACAAAAGTGTTTTCAAAATATTTCACTTTTTAGTATAAGCTTTTAATTTATTCATCATCGTCATGTCTTCTTCATCTTACTTAGATGGTTTGTGTGATAGGAGTCAAGTGGCCGTACAGCTGTTTTCTCGTGGGGTCTTGTTTCTAGGATTCATTTAAGACCGCGCGCAGTATTCTCGTGCAGCTCTAATCTAGCTAATTTTCTAGTCGCTTTGATAGGGTCCAGGTTGTGCAGCCTTACAGTAGTCTGTTTAATTCAGTGGTAAATAAGATTCATATAGATTGAACATAATAAACGGAATATTTCTTATCAAAATTCTAATAAGGAATATGCATTAGACCGCTTATTAATTGATTCTACTCAGCTACATATTACAGGGTCGCTCCTAAACCGATTTTAGCCATGGCTCGTTTATTCTAACCCCAAATGTAAACTCAGCTTCAATATTCGATAACATTATAGTATGTGGCTTACCTTTTGAATTTGGCCTACGAAATCATGCCTCTCTTATAGTATGTGGCCTACCATAAAAGGCATATTATAAGGTTATAATAATAACTGCTAACCTTAACCTTATTTCAGAATTTTAGAATATTTTATAATTAAATAGATCTTTTATTCATGTAAATTATGGATAAATTATTTTTAAATTATTTTTAATTACTATATACAGCTTAAGACTGAATTGCATTTCTTGAATTTGAATATATGTGAAAAATAATTAGTTTCAATAAATTGCCTACTACTTATATCTATAAATATACTCTTACTGGGGTAGGACACATTCAAACTGGGTAGGCCACATACTATTACAGAACCAAAATGGTAGGCCGCATACTATAACAGAACCAAAATGGTAGGCCACAACTATAACAGAATCAATATGGTAGGCCACATACTATAAAGAATCAAAATGGTAGGCCACATATTATAACAGAACCAAAATTGTAGGCCACACACTATAACAGAATCAAAATGGTAGGCCACATACTATAAAAGAACCAAAATGGTAGGCCACATACTATAACAGAATCAATACGGTAGGCCACATACTATAACAGAACCAAAAAGGTAGGCCACTTACTATAATAGAACCAAAATTGTAGGCCACATACTATAACAGAACAAAATTAACAGAATCAGGTAGGCCACATACTATAACAGAACCAAAAGGTAGGCCAACTTACTATAATAGAACCAAAATTGTAGGCCACATACTATAACAGAACCAAAATTGTAGGCCACATACTATAACAGAACCAAAATGGTAGGCCACATACTATAACACAATAATTGGTAGGCCACATACTATAACACAATCAGAAAGGTAAGTCAGATACTATAACGGCACCCAATATTCTATCAACTATTGGTCCTCTGTCATGTTTACCATATGCGGAGACAGTTTGAAACCAGCGTGATTTTTTAAAAAACTTATACACATTTCATTATGAAGGGGAATTCGTTTCTCAATGATTCCATTTCATCTTTCTTTTCTTTTTCTTTTTCCTGTCATTATATTTAGAAATGTTTTTTTTTTGTTTCTTTTTGGTGTGTGTTCAATACTATTCGGAATGATAATATAATAGCATTGGTATCCCAAGGTTGCCATGGTGCTTTTTAAGTCGATGTTATTCAAAGAATTACTCCCGTTTGTCCACGTCTGCATAACATGCTTTTCAGACTAAAAGCTTCAAGCCGATATTAATGGATTATTTGACCTTGTTTAACCCAAGACGACATCACATGGTAGAGTAGCTAACAAAGTCTTGTATAAAACTCTTTTCACCACGTTTTTCCACGTTGATATTTCAAAAGAAAAAAAAACAAAACAAAAACAGAATTAGAATTTCTGATGACGATAGGAACAAAATAATAATAGAGATGGATGTCGCTTACATGTTTCTGTTTTGTTTTTGTTTCTTTGTTTTTTTTTTTTTGTGTTTTTTTTTTAATATTGCACATACGATAATAATCTTTATGAACACTTTTGCCTACTAGCAAAAACAAGTATTTAATAGCAAGTTTTAATGTAATGAAATATTATATTAATTTAGAAGTACGAACGAAACTAAATAAGAACGAATATAAAAAAGATAGTGTACACTATCGGAAAAATTGAATTGCACTACTCTGAAAGTCGATACGCATTTTGACATGAGTACAGAATTTGCACAAGGTCTTAATACTGTTGTCATTTACTTAATTTAGAACGAGCCCCCGGTGAGAAACGTGCTCAATAGTTACGTTAGTCTTGCTCGCTAACCATTACGCTTCACAAGGCAGTGAATATTAGTCATTTTTTTGTGTGTGTGAACTATATTTACATGTAATATTTGTTGAGGAAAATACTTGTGTTGTGTGTGTGTGTGTGTGTGTGTGTGTGTGTGTGTGTCTGAAAATGCCTAAAATTATGTGAAGTAGCAGTTATTATTTTTTCTTACTAGGCTTATCTTAAATGTAGTACAAGGCCAGAAGTAATTTTGCACCCAGTGAGAATTTCACTCATTAACAATGATCTAATTTAGCTTGTTAACCATGCCAGTCCCCAGCAATTCTTCGCAGGAGTAGCACAGATTGGGTAATCTGACATGTGCAGTAAAGTGGGGAGCTGACTGTATGTGTGGCATCCACCACAGCAAGATAAATCTATCTGGTCTAGCGCTAGGGATATGGGGATAGATTCCCTCGCTATCCGGCTGATACCGACTCCACCAACTTTAATTTGTATATATATATATATATATATATATATATATATATATATATATTTACCAACCCATCGGTACGAGTAGGAGATGTATGCATACATACATATACACAGAAACATATATATATACATACATACATACACACACACACATACACAACAAACATATATACATACACACATATACATACATACACACACAAACATATATACATACACATACACACAAACA
Organism: Doryteuthis pealeii; assembly: GCA_023376005.1. Taxonomy (NCBI): domain Eukaryota; kingdom Metazoa; phylum Mollusca; class Cephalopoda; order Myopsida; family Loliginidae; genus Doryteuthis; species Doryteuthis pealeii. The sequence goes on along the minus strand of CM042149.1, from coordinate 67,946,610 downwards.
TATATACATACACACATACATATACACAAACATATATACATACACACAAACATATATACATACACACGTACATATACACAAACATATATACATACACACAAACATATATACATACATACACACACATATATACATACACACATACATACATATATACATACACACACATACATACACACACACATACATACACACAAACATTTATACATACACACATACATACACATACATACACACAAACATTTATACATACACACATACACATCCATACATACACACAAACATTTATACATACACACATACACACACACAAACATATATACATACACGTACATACACAAACATATATACACAAACATGTATACACACACATACATACACACACACATATATACATACACACAAACATTTATACATACACACACACACACAAACATTTATACATACCCACAGATTTATACATACACACACATACATACACACACATACATACACACAAGCATTTATACATACGCACATACACACATACATACGCACAAACATATACATACACACAAACATATATACATACACACATACACACAAACATATATACATACACACATACATATGCAAACATATATACGCACACATACATACACAAACATATATACACAAACATACATACATACACAAACATATATACACCAACATATATACACCCACACAAACATATATACATACACACATACATATACATATATACATACACACATACATATACAAACATATATACATACACACATACATACACATACATACACACAAACATATATACATACATACACATATATACACACAAACATATATACATACATACACACAAACATATATACATACACATACATACACACATACACACATTTATACATACACACACAAACATACATATATATGCATTATATATATATATATATTTATATATATAAATACATATACATACTCACACAAACATACATATACATACAAACATATTATATATATATATATATATATATATATATATATATATATATATATATATATATATATATATATATTCGTAGGGGTTGGTAAATACAAACAAGATCTGATTATATGATCGTGCAGTTAAGTGACAAAGTTACAAGACAATAAAGCCGAGGTTTCCTTCATAGAAATAAAAGTTAATCGTTCGAAAGATTCGTCTCAAAATATAGGGACACCTGCCAAGATGTTGTCTACTTCTAACAGGGTTAACAAAACGCAATTATGTTATGCCACAACAAAAGAAAACTGCGAGACTTCAACGTTGAAGTAAACATGGACTCAGTTTGGACAATGCATGACTAGCGTGTTGCATATATGTAAACATCATTAGAATATCTACCAGTGATACCTGAGGTAGATATTGATTTTTAGTAAGCTTGTGTGTTGAGCCGAGTAGATAAGAATATAAACAAAGTCAAGTAAAAGATTATAGTAAAGAAGACGGTATTTTTTTCTTTCTTTTCCTCAAATCACTTGTCTAAGTTAATCTGGTTTGCAAGGCAAGTCCAGCATGACACATAAGGACAGAAAAGCTTCAATCTCGGGAGAGGATACATTTTACAAAAACAACATATAATAGAGGAAAATAAACACTGGCCTATTTGAAAATTCAGCAGTGAAACACAGGCTCGTCGAAATATAAAGACCCTGTTTTAATGTGTTACGTAGAAGAGAAAAAAAGTGGCACCTGGTAAAGTGCTATTTGATTGGGCAATATCGTTAAAAATACTCTAAATTCTATGGAAAATGAGGAAAATTATTTATTTTGTTTAAAAAAAAAAATCAGAAAATTAATTATTTTGTTAAAAAAATCAGAAAATTATTTATTTTATTAAAAAAAAATCAGAAAATTATTAATTTTGTAAAAAAAAAATCAGAAAATTTATTATTTTGTTTAAAAAAAATAAGAAAATTATTTATTTTGTTAAAAAAAAATCAGAAATTTATTTGTTTTGTTAAAAAAAATCAGAAAATTATTTATTTTGTTAAAAAAAACCAGAAAATTATTTATTTTGTTAAAAAAAAAATCAGAACATTATTTATTTTGTAAAAAAAAAAATCAGAAAATTATTTATTTAAAAAAAAAAATCAGAAAATTATTAATTTTGTAAAAAAAAATCAGAAAATTATTTATTTTGTTAAAAAAAAAATCAGAAAATTTATTATTTTGTTTAAAAAAAAATCAGAAAATTATTTATTTTGTTAAAAAAAAATCAGAAAATTATTTATTTTGTTAAAAACAATCAGAAAATTATTTATTTTGTTAAAAAAAATCAGAAATTTATTTATTTTGTTAAAAAAGAAATCAGAAAATTATTTATTTTGTTAAAAAAAATCAGAAAATTATTTATTTTGTAAAAAAAATTTTTTTAATTATTTATTTTGTTAAAAAATATTTAAAAAATTATTTATTTAAAAAAAAAAGAATCAGAAAATTATTTATTTTGCTAAAAAAAAATATCAGAAAATTATTTGTTTTGTTAAAAAAGAAATCAGAAAATTATTTATTTTGTTAAAAAGAATCAGAAAATTATTTATCTAAATTCTATATAAAATTTTCAATCGTAATTTGTAGTAAATTATGTATATTGTTATAATTATGGATTTATGTATTGTTATAAAAATATTTATATATTGTTATATATATAATTAATATATACTTTGTATAAGTGTCAAACAAAAGATAGTAGAGAAAGATAAACAAACGCTTATTTGAAAAATCAGCAGTGAAACACAGGCTCATCGAAATATAATGACCCTGTTTTAACGTGTTACATAAAACAGAAAAAAGTGGCCATTTGATTGGACAAAATCGTTAGAAATACTGAAAATTCTATATGAAATTTTCAATCGTAATCTATACATATATATAGGGCAGTTGTGTGTATGTGTATGTTCGGATGAAACTTCTAAAATAAAACAATTGACGACAACTTAAATATATATACACATTAAATATCACCAGAGCTTGGGTTTTGAAAAAAATAATGAAGATTTGATTTATATTTGGGAAGATAATTAGAAAAATAAAATTTAAATGATAACGGCATGGAATTTTTTGCATTTAGTATTTTAAATAGGAGACATTAATTTTTATTTTCAATTTGTCTGGATCAATGCAATGTCTTTTTAACATAGGGATTTCAATGGGGCATCCTGTGAGGATCGAACGCACAACAATAATGGATCCATGAGACTAACTTTTTACCCCCACCCCTCTCTGCCCATGCAGCACCGGGTAGCCGTTTCTAGTTTGTTATAAATTATTATGTCATCATCCTCATCATGTCGTGCTAGCAGCACGGATATACATGGAAATCTTCCGCCACCGTCCCTATCCTTAATTGCTTCTGGCAGGTCCTCTGTACAGTATCCGCACAGAGTTGGTCTATGTACGTCTTTGCTGGACGGCCTAATCTGATGGCATCCACAGAAGAACATCACTAATGAGTTCATCCTTGCTTCTCCAGTAGTGTCCAGCGTGTCTTGTTCGCCTCACACGGGTGGTCTGTGTGACATGGGGCAGGTGGCCGTACAGCTGTTTTCTAGTGGGGTGTTGCTTCCACGTCTATGAATTTATATATTATTATAAAATCATTTATATATTCTTTGCATATAATTTCTAGTAGGTTTGTATATGTGCCAAGGCTGGCCCGGTTATTATGATTTTATTATAAATATAGGTATTAAATAGTAATTAATGTTTCTACTTATTTACTTTAAATTAATCATACTATAAATTCTATGAATATGATGTAATTTGACATGAAACGTATTAGCATTCAAGTTGACCTTTTCGCCATTCGAGTTAGGAGTACGATACACCCAACCACGTGATATATATATATATATATATATATATATATATATATATATATATATATATATAATATTAGGCACATGCTTTTACCTATCACATTCTATCTATAGAGTGATTTTTCATATTCAGGGCAACACGAATGTCATGACCTTTGTGTCATTCTTTTCACTTCCCCATATATATATATATATATATATATATATATATATATATATATATATATATATATATATAGGTTTGTTGCTTGGTTTTGAAGGCTGTCACATGCAAATGTAAGAAAAAAAAGAAGTAACTATGATGTTGTTTGTTAACCTGTCATTTCATTCTTAATATTTCGGGATAAAAAAATCCCCTCATCAGAAGATCTCTAGAACTGAAGTGGTGCTGGTAGCTTCTCAATTTGTTCTGTCTCATGTCTTCCAAATTCTGTGGGGTGGGTACTTGCTTATGTGTGTGTGTGTGTGTGTGTGTGTGTGTGTGTGTGTGTGTGTGTGTGTGTGTGTAAGTGTGTGTCTGATCATTTCTTTTTATTTTATTTTAATTATTATTCCAGATTTGGTTCGCCCTCGAAGCGAATCCCCATTATTAATAGATTATTTTTAGTAGTAGTAGTAGTAGTCGTGGTGATGATAATAGGAGCACTAGAAGTTGGTGTGACGGCAGTGATTATAAGAATGAGGCATCCAGCGAGAATCGAACTCACAAATTTTGTGGTAATGTATCTACAAGACCAGTTTGGTAACTGTTGTACCGGCCGTTCCTACAGTGGAGAATATACACCGGTTCTCACTATAAATAGTGAGACACCGAGTGAAAAGGTTGTACTGTTACCGTTTAGCGGCAAGCTAGCCGTTCTTGTACCTTATTGTAAATACACGTCTCATTTTACCCTACCTCGACTTGACTTCTTTTTTTACTGTTGAACTAACATCACAACAGTAACTATTACACTATTAAGGACCAATGTTCTATATCATGTGAACTAAATACTGCACTCTTTAACTTAGGGAACTCTTTTAATATGCGTACGGGATTTTTTTTCTGTGTTATATTATTAGTCTTAATTTTAATATTGATTTTTTTGTATTGATTTTATTATTGATGTCCTTGATATTATTAATAGTAGCAGGGGTGGGTGGCTGTGATGGTAGCGAAACCAATAGAGGTTGGTGTGTTGGTTGTGGGGGGTGGGTATTCGAGGTCTTTATTATTTTCATTCTCATTTAAATCTAATTAGATTCTTTTCAAAATGTCCTCAGTCTAGTACGCTGAAGAATTAGTTGCTCTTGTGTTGGAACTGTTTTCTAATATGAAAAAAAAAACCTTTTTTTATGGGAAATTATCGATCGAAAACGTAGAAAAATGTCTGCTTATAGATATATATACAGCGCCAAGAAACAGAGTTTTTACACTTGTGTGTCTATTCACAGGGTATGTTCAGTTTTGTTGGTTGCCTTTTTTGCAAAGCCCGTATCGGCAAAAGCCAGACATTGCAAAAATCTGCGTGTTTGTGTCGAGGCCCTTTGATGTGCGTCTCGCTTCAGTTCGACATTCTTTTTAGAACTGGACGAAATTTATTTTGTTTTTTTTTGTTTTATTTTAACTTTATATTTTACTTTCTTTTCTGGTAATACTTTTTCGGCTTATTATGATAATGTTTAGAGTCTGATCTGCATTGTCAATTGTAGCCATATATGACTTGTTATGTCTCGAGAACGAATTTATCTGACCTAAAATATACTAGATAGTTGGCATTATTTGTATATATATATATATATATATATATATATATATATATATATATATAAGAGAGAGAGAGAGAGAGAGAGAGAGATATTTCCAAACAATTTTCATATATATATTTATATATATTTCCAAATAATTTTCATATGTATATTTATATATATTTCCAAATAATTTTCATTATATATATATATCCATATTTCCAAATAATTTTCATTATATATATATACATATTTCCAAATAATTTTCATTATATATATATACATATTTCCAAGTAATTTTCATTATATATATATATACATATTTCCAAGTAATTTTCATTATATATATATATATACATATTTCCAACTAATTTTCATTATATATATATATACATATTTCCAAATAATTTTCATTATATATATATATACATATTTTCCAATAATTTTCATTATATATATATACATATTTCCAAGTAATTTTATATATATATATATATATATATATACATATTTCCAAATAATTTTCATTATATATACATATTTCCAAATAATTTCATTATATATATATATATATATATATATATATATATATATATATATATACAGTTATCCCTCTCCTAGACTGGTTACCTACCCAAGGCTGAAGGGCCCCGTCTGCCCTACTATTTAACCCATATCTGGAGGGAGAATATATGGATTCATACCTTTCCCAACGGTATTAGCGCTATGTGAAATGCCTAGTTTCGTCTAGGAATTGAACTCGAATATATATATATATATATATTATGATAATGGTACACAGTAATAACCTACTCGAGTTTCACGATAAGTATCTTCAGGGTTAAATCCACTGGATTAATCAATATATTGATTGATTGCAGTGATAGATAGATAGATAGATAGATAGATAGATGTAAATACACTAATGTGTGTAAATGTACGCAAGACATGGCTTGTGGGGGAGGTACCCTTCTGTAGTGGACAATAAACAAGGGTTAAGAAAAAGAATTGAAAGTAAAAAATATTTATGTTACTAATACGCAAGTGTTGGCTAGATAATATTGTGGCAAGTGCACCTGATAGCCGAAATGGCCACTGGAGTTTTGAGGTAGGAGTTGTCTCGGCCATATTTGTATGCAGAATTGGCAAGGGTCTGGTGGGCCAAATTCCAATTGGAGTTACCGTTTTTGGCCAGTCTTCAAGAGAAGGCGTGTGCGAACTGACAGCACATCTGTCATGAGAAATCCGTCTTTGGAGCGGTCGGCATTGACCAATCGATAAGCACATTGTGGTCCTTAATACCACCCACCACCCACACCCACATACTGACTAAACACACCCACCCACCACCCACATGCTGACTAAACACACCAAATAGCGAGACAGACAGAAGAGGCGTAAGAGTGTCTCATGGAGAAAAATGAACTTGTATACACCGACAAAAGAAGAGTACAAGCTCATGAATATTAATATATTATGCAAATTATATACACACAC
>CM042149.1:67927021-67932021 GCA_023376005.1 Doryteuthis pealeii | reverse complement strand
ACCACCTACGTAAGCTCGCACCTCGTTGTTGGCCGCTCAAACGAGGCTATTGAAAATGATTGATGAACTTAAGACAGATAAGGAAGAATTGTCTACCTTATATTGTCTCACAAAACTACAGAAATGCCAAAGCTTTTGTAGATGAGTTGATTGATAGGCAATCATTTTTAAGACGGTTTCTCTCTACTGCAAAATAAATTGCTTGACAGCTGAAGTCAGTATTACGGGTTCGATTCCCGTCGAAATAAACACTGGACTGAATAAGGGTTAAGTTCAAAGTCCGATTACGACAAGAAAGTTCCAGAGTTCGAAAAGAAGGTTCAGAGTTCGAAAGAAGGTTCCAGAGTTCGAATTCGAAAGAAGGTTCCAGGGTTCGAAAGTTCGAGTTCAAAAATTCAGAAAAAAGTTCGAAAGAAGGTTCCCGAGTTCGAGTTCGAAAAGAAGGTTCCAGAGTTCGAAAAGAAGGTTCCAGAGTTCGAAAAGAAGGTTCCAGGGTTCGAAAATAAAGTTCCAGAGTTCGGAAAGAAGGTTCCCGAGTTCGAAAGGAAGGTTCCAGAGTTCGAAAATAAGGTTCCAGATTTCGAAAAGAAATACCTGAAGAAGGCCGGAGGGTATATCGACAGAAACGTTGTACAAATAACAATAAAGATGAGGACAATAGTCCGAATAACGCAGATAATACTAAGTATTTAATATAGTTAGTTTAACCATAAAGCCATGAACATTTCCCGCACACAGTGAGGACAGAAATCCCTACTCAGACATAATGGCCAGCGAGAACTTTGCTTTATAATAAGACCATCTTAAAGTTTAGTTAATCTGGCATATAGCCAAATAGAAAGCAGCTGATAGTGTTGCACAATTTCTCCAGGTTGGCAGTAGATGTTTTCTTCCCTCTACTGAAAACAGACTTTCAAAGTCTTGACTTTAACTAGGCTTCCAAAAACGACCACCGGGACAGACAATAAACTATTACCTCAGCCATGAAGCACATCCATCATAGATATTATAAACTGAAATAGATCAGACAAGTATACACTCAGCCTTATTTCATCCAAGTTTGTTTTTTTATTAGTTTGCGTTGAAAATTTACTTACTTTTACTTAAATAAAACTAATCGAATCAATGTTTTCTATTAGTAAAGTCAGCGAGCCGTCAAGTGATAATAACGTCCCGGTATGTGCAATACTAAAAACAGAATTAATTTGTTTCCGTTAGTTTTAGCCTATAACAGATTAAGTTCAGTTCAAGAGTCGGTGATCTTTCAGAGGGGGCAAAGGAAATCAATTAACCCACTTACCTTTAGGGTCACAACAAGGATATTTCATATATAACATCATTCATCAGACACAGCAGGCAGCACAGAGAATTCAAAATTTACTTACCTGAAAAGAAAGAAAAACATATTAAGAAACATTTGGAAATGTGTGTTCTATGTATATATCTATATATAAAGGGCAGATGTGTGTATGTATGTCCAGAGGACACAACGAAACTAAAACAATTAGCAAAGGCAAAGTATATATATATATATATATATATATATATATATATATATATATATATATATATACATAAGTTATCACCATATCTTGCTTTTTGAAAAAAAATAATGAAGATTATATTTTTATTCGTGAAGATAATTAAAAAATAAAATTTAAATGATAACAGCATGGATTTTTTTTCATTTAATTTTTAAAATAGGAGACATTAATTTTTCTTTTCAGAGAGTCTGGATCAACGCAAAGTCTTTTTTTCTTACATAGTGATTTCAATGGGGCATCCTGCGTGGATTCAAAAGATTTTCAGAAATGGTCTATATATATTTACCAACCCCTCCGAACGAGCAGAATACAGCACAATATTATTTTTTAAGCGTAGTTTATTAGATTTGAATTCAGAGTTTTCATACTCCTAGGCGAGTTGCCTAGGTTATAGAGCCCAGTACGCCCTACTATTTACCCATAGCTAGAAAAAGGGTTGGTAGATTCATATCTTTCCCAATGGTATTAGCGCTATGAGAAATTCAAAGGGTCTCAACCAGGGTTTGAACTCGAGTCGACAAAATGTGAGTCGTAATAACCGTCAAACTTTATAGATTCATAAAGTTTTGAGTAGTGAATATAAAATGTAACAGCCGGTTTAGCGCAGCCGGCAGAGCACCCATCTATGAATTGCAGGTTTCCTGGTTCGATACCTTTCCTCGCCAACTCTGTGAAACAAAGATTGGATAATCTTTACTGCAGTAAAGTGGGGAGCTGACGGTATGTATGGTGCTTCGCTTCAGCGAAAACAACCTCTCTGGTCTAGCGCTAGTGAAAAGGGGATAGACTGTCGCTGTCCGGTTTATACTTATAATTGTAGAATAATCATACTAATTCCAATTACCGTCGAATTGGCAAGACAAGACAGCAAGCAGTCGTAACCCAATACGATTCTGGTTTGCTGCAGACATACTGCAAAATGGCAGGATATTTATGATGCCTCAGAGGATCATACAAACCAAGCAGCCAATCAGGACTCAGGGAATAGAATCACCCAAATGCATGAGTGGACTATTCTGAATTCCCATAAGTACCAGTTGCCTTGACACTGGTTCAGTTGTGCTTGGCCAGTCACATTATTCAAACCAATAGTAGACTGACTTCAATAATAATGGGCCGCAACATATATAAAATGATATTGGATTAATGATGTAATGGTTAGTAAGTTAAATTCACAGACCATTTTTAGTGAGTTCGATTCTCACTGGGTGCCTCATACTTCTGGCCCTTGCCACATTTTGTTGCATACCCTTTCCATTACTTACTTCTTACTTCTATTCTGACGTCTTTTCTATCTTAAGTTTTCTTCTAACATCTGGACTTCGTCTTGGTGGTCGGTCGCACTTAACTCATTTCTTCTTCTAGATCAGTCTTGTTACCAAGACATTCACTAACCACAAAACCGTGTTATTTGCTTAAGCTTTTATTTCCTTAACTAAAACATTTCATGTAACTAACATCTGACTAACATAGCGCGCGTGAGTTCCAGTTAAGGCAGGACATCTTCTCTGCCTGACGTCAAACTGAAAACTGAGGACCCAACCAGGTCTCACGTGACTTCACGTATTTCGCGGGATTTCTGTACTATTCCATGGAAAGTCCCGCCCGTGATATGAAAAGGCCCATCCCTTTAGAAATACAGGGATTGACAATAATCTTATGCAACCGCATAATGTAACAATTTAAGCTAGGCCTCGTAAATAACTATTGAAAATGATATTTTCAGAAACTCTCTATAAGAAACAAGCAAACATTTGACACACCCTATATAAATGTAAAGTCCATATTTTCAGTTCTTTTTATTTTATTGTACTTCTCATGAATCCTCTGAGGCTGTGGCAACGAACAATGTTGCAGTCTGTCGCAATTTTCGATATTCTGATCGAGAAAGATAAATATTTCGTGGCTCAAGTTCCCAGTGAAGCGATTAAGCACACGTTTATTTTGTTTTTTATTCTTCGTTAATTTCGCTAATCTGCGATACGAGTTAGAGCTGCTAGATTAGTGTAATCACGCCATAGTCCTGCACTTTTTGTTGTTATCGGTGAAAACATTTGGTTCCCTTCGGAGTGTGAAACACCTGCAGAAGAAACAGTTCTCTTATCGGTCTTTGTGCTACCTGAACTCAACGTGAAAGGTTGAAACCCGAGCTAAAAAGACATTGACCAGCGTCACGGGAATACTACATCCAATCTCAATCGCGTGAATTTGTTATATTTCGCATTCCCTTTAAGAGCATTTACAAAAGTGCTACATTCATTCGTTTACAATACACTTAAAAGTATAACACTGTCTATTTATTTCTCTGATTTTTTTTTAATGAGGCTTTATAATTTGTATTAATTGGATTATTCGGACTATTGTTCTCCTCTTTATTGTTATCTGTACATCATTTCGGCGTATTTGCCCTCTGCCCTTCTTCAATTATTTATAGAATAAAGGCTTGGGTCTAAACTTCTGTGATCGCTCCCAATTACGACAAGAAGGTTTCCGAGTTCGAAAAGGCTCCCGAGTCTGAAAAGAAATACCCGAAGAAGGCCGGAAGGTACATCGGCCAAAACATTGTACACATACATAAAAATTAGGACAATAGTCCGAATAATCCAAATAATACAGTCCAGAAGTCTTTTTAGAAGACTAAACTGTATCTGATAGTGAGGCTTCAGTTAGGAGAACTGGAGAGTGTGGAGCACCCCTTCATTACCATTACTCCGAGGTCCACTCTCGCCCAGAATGCTAGTACCGTTTAGGGTACCATCAATGGGTTTACAAATCACACCTATTCGATTGGAATACTTGATACCATATAACTTTAATTCATTTATATTACCTGCCCCCAACCAATGCTTTATTGATATTGGAAATCAAATATAACATTGACGAGTACAATACTTTATAATTTGGTAGTTCTTCAATTCTGGTTTTAAAGTTACGAAGGATTCAACAATATAACGGATTTAAACTAGCTGTAAATTATTAATCAGTAATACATAAAATGGGCCTCAATGGTGTCGCGAATGTAAGAATAGTCACCGTATTTGACGGCATTTAGAACGTACTTTTTTTTCCAAAAGTTTGGCTCAAAAATTGCCCTGCGTCTTATACATCGTAGATGAAGTTTGTGACCTCCCGTAGGCCTAGGCTAATCTTCTATGATGCTCACTAACCCAACTTACGCTCAGTACTTTTACCTATCCTAAACTGCCAAATTGCTTTTATACAGCTATGTTTCTGCTTGTGTAATGCACAACTTGACTGTTTTCAACAACATATACTTAAATACACTAAAAACTTTCTTCCTGTATCTGACCAGCTGAAATGGGGGTGCGTCTTATATGCCGTCAAATGCGGTACTTGAAGCTATAATTATTTACTAAGGATTATCATTAGCTACTTGAAACCTTATAACTATACAAAAACAACTATCACCGAATAGAAATGATTCCGTAAGGCGTA